>JAAKBH010000303.1:600000-1080354 GCA_019776075.1 Amaranthus palmeri
TAGAAAATTATGCTAAGAAATTTGAGATCAATCCTTTGTTTAATCAAACCGTTGAGAATGCTGAGTTTGATCAAACATTAGGGTTTTGGAGGGTACGAACAACTACAACTTTATGTAATACTAATATTAATAGTAACAACAACCAAGCCGAGGCGGCCGCCGTGGAGGAATCTAATGTTACGGAGTATGTTTGCCGGTGGTTGGTGGTGGCTACCGGCGAAAATGCGGAGGTTGTTACGCCGGAGTTTGATGGGTTGAATGAGTTTGGATCACCCATATTACATACAAGTTTGTATAAAAGTGGTGAAGAATTTAGAGGTAAAAAAGTGTGTGTTGTTGGAAGTGGTAATTCTGGAATGGAAGTTTGCTTGGATCTTTGTCATCATGATGCTATGCCCACAATTGTGGTCCGAGATACGGTATGTAATTCTTTATACTATTCTATGTACTAATTTAATCATAAGTTTAAATTTTTCGGTTTAGGCTGTAGAATCTTGAAAGAATCAAACTCGTGTCGTGTTAGAGTTTATAACATATTCTGGCCTTTTGGGATTCAATCATAGTCACCTTAAGTTTGTAACATATTTTGTCACAATAATATAGCTCTGATACCATATGTCAAGAAATCAATGGTTGAGGTTTTAGTATATATATGTTATGTAGTCTATCGTGTTATTCTTAATAGTAGTGAGAATCGAACAAAGTGGGAAATTTTGAAAGGTTTGTTATATGTGGGCTTTAAAATTAATTTTTATTACCACTAAATGACAATTAATTAATAAGTCTAAGTAAGTTTTGATGGTGTTTTGTTTGTTTATATGATGAGTTGGGCATGATATCTAAGAAAAGGGATTAGCTAAAAAGATAAAGGAGTAAGGGGGGGCGGTGTTTTTTTAGTTCTTAGTGTCTTCCTATATTAGGATCACCTATTCAATGATCAAAAAGCCTAATGTTAGTTTAGCCTTTTAACAAGACCCAACTTTAAGTTCCTCCACTATGAAAAAGAAAGGACTACTTGAATTTTTTATTTTTTGTTCTCTCAAAATTTTTTAATAATTCGAAGAAAATTCAAAATTTTAACAAATTCATCTTACTATATTTCTTGATTGTAACATTTAGATCACTCATTTCGTTTTAGTTTGATTGTAACACTTAGAACAAAATTACGAGAGTTTTTCGTTGAAGTCTGATATATAATTTGAAAACGTTTGAGGGTATATTTTAAGTTTATTTTAAGCTAATAATGGAGAAAAGAAGATTAGGAGATGATTAGTTGTAATGGGTACTTTTTATTTTACAAAATTTGTTATCTTTCGGTAATGGATTTATAATGATAACAAGAGCACTTAATACTCCCCAATATGTTAAGTGACAATAGTTGAAATTAGTGTGTGCGTGTGCTCTTTTGTTCATAGTATAGTGAAAAGTGAAGCTTTATGAAAACTTTATAATAAAAATATAAGCACTTGAAGTAGTCATGGGCATGCAATAGAGGTTAGGCAAAGCTTAAAAAATAGGTATAAAATCTTGTTGATGGGGTTGTTATTATGGGGTTTGAATTGGTCTAATTAGTTAGTGAGTTCAAGTTCCAAGTACTATTTTGCAATTTGGTAGGGAGGATTTTTCACTTTCTTGGGATACTCAAGCATGCGCAACATTGGCTCCAAACCATCACTACTCACTTAGCTTACTACTTATATGTCCCTTATATGTCCGAGAATGTCACTTTCAGTAGCAAATTTGAAAAGTAGTAGTACTATTAGTGTCGTTTCTGACAATTTTTAGACCGTCGGCGAAAAATAAAGATGGCCCTTATACAAGTAAAGTTTCAGTTATTTTTTTCCTTAACTGTGTAGTTTATTAGTAAAAATGTATTTTACTAAGAAACCTAATGTTACAAGTTCAATTCAGATGCAAATACTAATTTTTAATCAATCTAATTTGGGCCCCTTTATGAGTTGGGCCCTATGCAGTGGCACCTCAAAACTACCCTTAAGAACGGCCATGTAACTGTATTGTTTTAGTAACAAACTCAAAAAATAGAGGTACTATATTGTTTTTTGAGTCAGAGGACTCTTTTGGTCGCGCTCTCCTTTATGGTATGGGTATGAGTTGTTGCCGTTCTTCCCTCTCCAAACCTTGCCCATAGTTTTTCTATGAGTAGGATTCACTGGGTAGGATGATGATGATGATGATAATGATGCTTTTTACAGTTGCAAACTTAAAGAAATAGAAACAGTAGACAATTTCAGTAGCAAACTTAAAAAACTTAGGTAGTAGATAGAAATGTTCAAACAAATTCGACGATATGATATTTACCTGATCTTATGACTTTTGAATTGACTTGACTCAAAAATGGATTTAATATTATGTAATTTTAATATGGATACAAGATCCGATTCTAAATCGAAAGTACCTAATCCGAAATTAACCCGATTACCCGAATGAAAACATTTGTTAATAATCATAGTATGGCCCAATTTGTTATGACTCCTTGAAAAATATTTTGTATGTCTTCCTGTAAAGATGCAATCTTTGCCTGTAAAACACCTTGTACAATGAGATTTTGGCTCCCTAGCTAGCAACCTTTTCACCGTCTAATCCATCACTAAATCAAATCAACAACATCATCATTACATCATCCTAAAAGATTCAACATATTTCTCATTAAGTAAAAGGATTGAGGATTCTCTTGTGTAAACTAACTTTAACTTTTATGTTCGTTAAACAGCCAAAAATATTGTCGAGTCAGCAATTTTCAAAACAAACACAAGTTACTATATGTACTTTCTTCGTTCTGAAATATTTGTTATACTATTGGTTATAGACATTATTAATCGTTTAGGTTTATTTTATATATTGCGGCTAATGTTCAAGAAAACACAATCTACTTCTATACTTGTAAATGTGCATATTTCAATGTATAAATGATCAAAATAACACATTAAATTGCATAAAGAATCAAATGCAACAACTATAATGCAACAGAGAAACTATACAGAGTGCAGACACAACTTATTGCATATCATTAACTTAAAAACTTATCTTCTTAGACAATACTTTCAGTTAGTCGAACCAGCCATGTTTGTAATCTAAATAGTATGATATTTTTGTTTGTTTGAAGGTTCATATCCTTCCAAGGGAAATGTTTGGAAGATCAACATTTGGGTTGTCCATGTGGTTGCTCAAGTGGTTACCAATAACCCTAGTGGACAGACTATTACTCATAATAGCATGGCTAATATTTGGTGATACTTCAAAACTAGGTTTGGCCCGACCCAAAATGGGCCCGCTTCAACTCAAAAATTTGACAGGAAAGACTCCTGTTTTAGATGTTGGGACATTTGACAAGATCAAAAGAGGAGACATCAAGGTATAGTTTTAGTACTTCTTGTCTAACTAATTATTACCTTCATTTCACATCTATTTTACTTTTTTCCTTTTATTTTCTTCATTTAATTTTAAGAAATTAAAAAAATTCGTTAAAGAAGGATGTATACTGGGTTGAGATGTTAAACAATCGAAAAGAATAGGACTGATATATAATTCGTTTATGAAGTCGATCAGGATTTTTTAGATTAAGACTTTGATATTTTTTAAGTTATTGTAATTTCGGCTTATTTAGTAACAATCTATATTTTTTAACCTTTTGATTTTAGTTGTTGATTCTATATGAACTCTAAAGTTGGGAGATCCTAGTAAGATTTTTGCCCTCAAAAGGCATGTTTTCTCTTGTTGCTTGATAGAATAATTAGTGGGGCATGATTCTCACTTCCATTACTAGCTAGCTAATAAATCATTAGCAAATCCTTTAGTGTGATTTAGGCCTCTTTCTTTTTCTTTCACCTTTTTTTTCCTTTTAGAGAATTAGATTAAATGCAAATAATTTCTTTATCAAGTAGTACTAATTATTAATAGTTTCTCTAGTGGTAGGAGTGATTAGAGAGGATATTTTGTGCCTAAAATTGTCCATACTCTTTATGCCAAATTTAACTTCATCATTTTAATTAAGAGACCATGACTTATTAGGATTCTAATAATGAATGGAACACACATAAAAAAAACTCTATTTACTACTCCCTCCGTCTTACTAAAACAGAGATCAGATAAGAGAAGGTAACAGATAATCCATAACCATACCCTACGGAGAGGATTTTTAGTGAACTATGGTCAAATTTTACCCCATAAAGTAAGAACCTTATATAAAGAGAAATATAAATGAAACCACCTGTAATTAACATTAGTTTTATTAGGTCGTGACAATTCGTCACATGATCTCACCATGGCCCACTCGTGGGGTCACGGGACACCCGTGGGCTCGGGCCCACAAACCCACAAGTTAAGAGCGTTGACTTGCACATACACTCGGTGAGGTTCATTGTTTCCCAAAACCATATGGCAGTAGGAAGATTAGTTCACCCACTATATATGCAAGTCAACAACCCACTATTTTATCGATGTGGAATCTTATCTCACATATAAAGTATTTCCAACAAGTTTGAACATACCTTTGGAATTAATAAGGAAGAGAGTCAAGTTAATTTGAACAATTTGTACTTTTGTAGATTGATGGGTTGGTACTTAACACTATAATTCATAACATAATATAAATACTTATTCGTTTTTGAATAATTGCTACATACAAAAACCCGCAATATAAACTTAGCAACAATGTAGCAAATTATATGGAACTGATAAATTAATCAGTATATAAATTGAAAAATTTGTACATTTGTTACTATTGGTTAGGTACGTCCAGGAATACATCGTTTAAAGTACCAAGCCGTAGAATTTGTTGATGGAAGTATTGAGAATTTTGATGCAATCATCTTAGCAACTGGATACAAAAGCAATGTACCATATTGGCTAAAGGTATCTATCATCTTTATCCCACTACTATTTTTTTTATGTATTTGTTTTTAAGTTTCTTGGCTCCTAAGAATCTATTTTATTCTATAAATATTTAAATATAAAGTCCAAAAATTAATAAAAAGTAAATAATAATAAAAGTATGGTGTTCCATTTTAATTTTTTTCATAGGAAAGGGAGATGTTTTCACAAGAAGATGGACTTCCTAGAAGGTCATTTCCTAATGGATGGAAAGGAGAATCTGGGTTATATGCTGTGGGGTTTACCAAACGTGGGTTGTTAGGTGCATCTTTGGATGCTAAGAGGATTGCAGCTGATATTGGACACGTGTGGAATTCCGATACGCGACATGTTACAAACTCTAAACGCCCGTACTAATCACATCCTTAACGACTCAGATCCTGTCCTTTTAAGGGTTTTTTGTTAGGTGCTGCTAACTTTGTTCTGATTTAGTCGTCACGTTACTGGTTGAAATTCAATTGTTTCGGACCGAGGGAATGTTAGCTATGATATTAATGTTATTGATGATGATGATGACGACGACGATGATGATAAAAGAGAAGTTTTGGTGGTACCAAGTGGAAAGCTTTAGGTACTAATAATGAAGTATCTACCTTCAAAAGAAGAAAGGATATATGGGGGGATGATGGGTGGAAAAGAGTTTATGAGTTGGATCATATTATAAGGTCATACCCATCTTTTTTTCAAAAAAAAAAAAAATTGAAAATTTAAAAAAGAAAAGCACAATTTGAATGCAATACTTGGAGTGGCCAAGGAAAAAAAGAAAAAAAAAAAAAAAAGGGAGTTAACAAAAATGTTCAATTTTGTGGGGGACCTGTACATCTTGTACATTTGCTATTTTTAAGTACTTACATATAGGAAAGACTTGTTAGAAAAAAAGGTTTATACTTTGTTTGGTATTGTTTTTTTTTTTTCCTTCAAATTTTTATGAGATATATAATAATATATTTTTTGGAATTTATCTCTTTGATATTTATGATATGATGATTTTATAAGATTGGATAATTTTTTTGCAATTTTGAGTATACTAATTAATTAATTAAAGTTGATTGTTTGTTATTCTTTTGATTGGTTTGATCATTTCTTGAAAGCTATTCATATATTTAGTCATGTTCTTTGGAAATATTGGAAATTGAATCTTGTTACTTGTGAAGGAAAAGAATTGAGACGACAATAAAGAAAGTTTCGTCTATGTTGATTAAAGAAACTGTGTTTTTTGATAAGAAATCTGTATAAAGATCAACCTTTGCTTGATGCTAGAGTAATGAGACATTTTACAGTTATAAGTTTGACTATATAGGAAAATTTCTTTAGATAGTCAATCCCATAAGGTTGTGTGTAACTCAAAACAATTAGATTGGCTTTGTATCTTTCCATACCAACATCAACTATGAGATTGATTTTGGTATACTTATTTAAAGCTTAGAGGCTTCTTTGAGGAGCAAGAGGAATATGGGACAAGGATTTATTTTGGTTAAGGGAATAAACAAGTAGATGGGCTCTATAGATGTAGGAGTTCGGGTATTTGCAGGTTCTTATCGTTGAAGACTCTTCTTGAGCCGAAGGACTCTTTTGATCGCCCTCTCCTTATGGGTATGAGACGCCGTCGAGCCTCCTTCCCCAGACCCTGAACATAGATCTACCTATGGGCGGGAATACTGGGTACGATGATGATGATGATGATGATGATGATGGGCTCTATAGATGATGGGTTGTAATGGGAGTTGTAATAAGAGTATCATGAGTGAAATAAGGTGTAGGAAATAGATAGTCAATAAAACTTTAAACAAGTAGATGGGCTCTATGGTAAAATAGACTACAAATATGTCGCTAGAAAGAACTATGTTGTTGTAACCACTTATATTACAGTTGTCGTCATTTCAAAAGATGTCTCTAATGAGTGGTTGAAGCAACAACATATGTCTTTCTTATGGCAAACATGTGGCCTTTTTGATTACCATGTAACTTGAAAGAACGTCGATTGTGTGTCAATCAGTTTTGCAATGATTACAAAAGTATTGTGATCTCGTCTTGTTTCTAGTACTTGTAGTTTTGTCAATATGAGCATAAACTCTAGATGCTTCTCCATATTGAGTTGGCTATAGTCTCTAGATTTACCTCATGCATCCTAATAATCTCTTTGTTCCTTTGTTATTGAACAAGAAGCTCGTATCTTGTAAATGGTTTAGGTGACGTAACATCAACAAAATACATTTTGTTTTGGCCTTTTATCATACCCTTCTTTTAGTTGTCTTGAAAACCACAACCATCAAAAGGTGTAGAATCTAACTAAATGCTAGTATGATCAGAAGATAAAAGACACCTAAACGATTCTGACTAAAATCAATGTCTATTTTTATAGGTTCAGTTGTATTGAGGATCAAGAATGTGTCTAAAAAGACAAAATCGAGAATTGAAGAGAAGAGAAAATGCATATTACGAGAAAAAATACATATCAAGTAGGAAATTAAGGAAATAATGGAATCAATCAACTTTGGATTACGTAGAATGATCAAATAAGCGATAAATATGAACACTAATCATAAACTATTTAAAGTTCGAAAACAAGAATCAATTAAAGGGTCTTGTTTCAGTTGGAAAACAATTATATATATATCATTTAATTTCCAAAAAAGAATTTAAGTTTGATTCTTATATAGTCATTTTTTTTCCTCGATCTACCCTGTAATTTCACATTATGGAAAATATAGATGAACAAAAATCATAAACTATTCAAAGTTCCTCAATGACTCCTGCCTCTTCTTTCTTGTCCCTGTCAGCCTTAGTTGATGAAATCTTTTTCTCTTTAGCTTCTCCTCCTTACCCTCTTGCCCAATCCCTTTCTCCTCTTCAATCTCTCTTATAGTGGATATAACTTCTTTAATATCCAATCCCATCAATCCATAGTTCTATGTGATAGGTTAAAAGGTTTAAGTTTACAACAGACTCGACGATTTAATATTTATCCAATCATGTTACTGAATTCGCTTTTGACTATACTTAATTCAAAATAAAAATAGTGTTTTTTTTATGAGTAAGGTGGATATTTTGTAAAAATAAAAAGAGAGAAAGAATTGTGTAAATGAAATTAAAAAAAGTTAAAATATATGAATGGAAATAAAAGAAAATGACGAATCATTATCCAACCCAATCCATTAAAGCTTATTGCTTCATTTACTCTATATTTTCCCTAATGGGCTAACCCAATTAGAGATGGTCTCTCAAAGAGACCGTCTCCCACAAGAATTTGTGTAAATATATAAGGATGGAGGGGGTTCTTTTTTTTTTTTTTTTGAAAATGGGAGTATTCAAAATCTTGCTAAAGATAAATGTAACTTCTTGAGAGACCATCTTTTATTGGATCAACATTCATGTTCTCCTTAATTTTTAACATAATCTAATTATTGGACTATTTAGCCCATGTATGAGAAACTTTTGTGAGATACCATCTCTCAGTAAAACAATCTCAAAACAAGCTCATATAACAATAATTTACATTATTATTAAACTAACGTCTTACAGTAAAACCATCTTATAACCAAAATGAATAAAGAGGCTTTGACATACATGATGTACATATATTGTTTACAAGCTAGAGATTTGAAGTCCAAATTGCCAACTCTTAATTAAGTACCATAAATACCAAATGAAGAATGTTTTGTACTTATTATTATTAGACCAATCAAGTTCATGACCCATGTGAAAATGCCTAATTCCTAACAATTTATTGACAATTGTGGCTTCATTGACAACCAAGGAAAAATATACATATTACTTATATACTTTTGCATGGAACCACATATCAATATACGTTAGTTAGGATATATTATATAGTTTGAGATTATGATTTATGACAAGATATATATTACATAATAATATTTATGAAAAGTTTGGTTTGGGATATTTATGATAATTGATATACATGCATGCGTGGAAGGTAGGGGGATAATTTTGACGGAATAAGCGTGTGATGAGAACAACACAACAACATACATTCCTTTTGCATCTTTCTTTGGTTTTTGTTTACCAAAAGGTTACTCATTTGTCCCGTTATTTAGCCTTATTTATTTTCACTAATTCTTAAATGAGATGGTCTTACGGTGAGATTATTTTTATTGGGCTGGGTCAATATATCTTTTTTGTCTTAAAATGATCACTTATAATGTTAAAGTGATTTCTTATAATTTTAAAAGAATTACTTTTTATAGTCTTAAAAATGATTACTTGTAATCTTAAAAAGATTAGTTAGGATCTTAAAGTAATCAATTGAAGAAATGGGCTATTATGTGGATTCGTCTCATGGTGAGATTGTCTCATACAAGACTAGCTGCTTATTTTTGGTAGAAAACTAAAAAAAATTAGATTTAGTATTAGGTTTAACTAGTAGATTATTTAAAATAAGAGAGAAAATATATGGTAAAAATGAGGCAAATTGGTTGAGAAGAATTTGTGAATTTAAATAGGATAGAAAAGTACTTATAATCAATATTTGAAATTTCTTATTTATAAAAACCCTCCAGTTTTAAAATTTTCGGGTGATAGAAAATGTTTTTTTTTAAATCTTTATAGTAATCTTTTAATTTCAAATTAGTTTGTACAATTGCTTTATTCACTACAATATAATTTATTTTTAGTGGGATATATATTTAGTGACATTTAATTTAAATGCCCCTATGTTAAACTTCTAATGATAGATGTAGTGAATTTAGTGACATTTATTAGACCATTTAACAAATAATAAAAACAATCATATTAAAAAATTTTGTGACTTAGGATTTAGTAACATTTTTCATAAAGGTCACTACAGATTATAGATTTATATTAACAATTATATATGTCACTAAAGGTCAAACAAAATATCACTAAATCACTTTATTGTAGAACTTAAAGTACAAATAAAAAATTATTACACTAAAAATATGAATCGGTGACTTATTAATGCCACTAAATCTACGTGGGGAAAATTTAATTTTTTGAATTGATTCGCAAATGACAATGAGTTTTCTCGTTTAATGAGTGATCATCTAACAATAAATTAAACATTTAAGATTTTCATATTTAAGAAGGAAAACTTAAAATAATGTAGTTCTTTGGTTTTTAAAGCTCTAATTTTTCTCTTCAACATCTTCAACATTATTTTGTTACTTCTATTTTAAAAATATTGTAGATTAGCAGATAAAAAACCCACCAATTTAACAACTCATTAAATGAGAAAAACTCAATGTATTGTAGCAAATCAATGTGAAACCACATAAATGCCATTAAAATGTTAAAAAAAAACTTTATTTATTATTTGAAAATTTAGAAATTAGATGATTACCATGAGGAATTTTTTTAATTATAATCTTCACAAAGAAGTCAACGACAATGGCATTTGAGGGGGTTAACACTTAAGGGTTCTTCCTCTTACTAGTTGTGAAAGATCCTAGTTAAGGCATGTGGGTCCTTGACATTATTGATATAGTTGGGGATTTTTTATTTAGAAAATTATCGTGAATAATACAATTTCTTTTTATTAACCATGAATAATATTAATTTAGAGATTTTTTTCCAAGATTAATACCAATTTTAGTTTATTGATTAATTTATCAACTTTTTGTCATATAATCTACTATATTTTTTTTATTTTTTACATGTTAAGTATATTCTAGGAAAACACCCCCAAAATTGGTATTATTCATGATTAATCAAAAATTTGTATTATTATAAGAAAATAAGTAAAAAAATTATATTATTCTTTCCTTTTTTAATATACATACATACATAGTTTAACACTTAATATATACCGTATTACTCTACATCATATGATATGAGACATCTAAAATATTTGGAAGAAGTTCACCTTATTAAAGACTTAAATATTGTCTCTATTCAAAAATATATCAAAATTAAAGTGACAGTTAATTATTAAAATATTTTCCTAATTTTAAGAGCAGAATAAAAATAATTTCAAAAAAAAAAGAGCACAATAAAAATTGACAAATTTTTTAAAGGCTCAGTGTAATTTTAAAAATTACGATATTTTTCTAAAAACTTAATTTGTATCTTTAAAAACTAAATATATACTGTTTAATTTGAATATTGAGGCCCTCAATCCTTCGGGCCCTATGCGGTTGTCAAATATGTTGAACATATTCAGAACCTTCCCTGCCTAATTTATAGTACAAAATAATAAATTTGGTGCGTCTAAAATATGGTTGTTGGCCATATTGGTTTAGCCAATGATGTTATTTTCTCTCTTAAATTTTCCCACTTGTATTCTCCATCGTACTTCTTCTATTCTTGAATTTTGCTACATTTAATTATTTTAAACTATTAAATGTGTGAAAAATTATCCTGAATAATCCAACTTATTGCCAATTTGCTGTGAATAATCTTAACTACTGATTATTTCTAAATAATCCAACCTTTGTATATTTTTTGCTGTCAGCACCTTTTGCCACATTTTAACCGACTGTTGCAAAATATTAAAACAGAAATATCATTGTTTTCTTCTCAACTCGTATCTTTTGCACCAAATTTAAGTAGCTGTTTCATGGTAATACTTCAACAATGATGGGGATTTGGGAGAAAAGAAGATCATACAAATAATAGGTGGGGAAAAGATATCAAGATTTGGGGGCCCCTTTTGGCAAATCAAGCTTAAATCCATCCTAATTCATTATTTAAATTTAATCTATTTAATTTTAATTTTAGAGCACAATGGATATTACTGTATTTTTTGTCAACATATATATTTAATTCTTATGATTGTATAAATATAATCACGATAAATTAATTGTGAATTTTATGAAATAAAGATAAATTTAGGACACTTTCAGTATCCGCACAATGCAGGGTCCGGGTTTTTATTTCCTGAAAAATGTGGATAAATCATACCCATTCCCCCAATAAAACTAGAAAAATAAAGATGTAATTGATTTTCATATATTAAGTTTACTTCCATAATAAAATCCAATTTATTTAGAACTTAAGAAATATAATGTATATAATTAGATTTTTTTTCCAATTTTTACTTGAGACTATTTCTTTTTTTTTTTTGGCAAATAATTAAAAAGCTTTTTCATTACCAGAAAAACACCAATACATTAAAGTCATGAAAACTCAGAAAATTCTATTTATATCAGTGTGGAATCGAGGTCCACCTTTCTTTAAAACAGATAAATTATGAGTATATGGAATTGAGATTCTAATTCACATAATAAGATGGATATTGTATGGTAACATGAAATGACTAATATGGTGGAAAAAAGCATGAATCTACTCATATTCTTTGTACGAGATGGTCTCTTGAGTCACATGGAATGATGGAATCGCACAATGGTAAAAAGCAATACTATTTCGTCTCTTTAAATTAGTATCAATAATAAATAATGTATTTTTTTAAAAAAGTAAATATCTAATATTAAGTAAAGAGATAAAATAAATTGAACAAATAAAATTATGATAATGTTAAGATGTGTTAGTAAAATTAAAATAAAATAAAAGATAATTATTCAAATATAAAAATATTACAAAAGAAATAAATAAAATCTATCTATCTATAACAATTATATTATTATAGTACTAAAACAAAACACTGCTGACATCATCCCCTTTTAAAATCGCTTACGTGTCACTTTCTCATTGAAAATTTTCCCTCAAAAATGCAATAATGATGTCATTGCTATTATAATATCTTTGACTTTACTATTTTCGAATTTTGAGTAAAATAATTCATATTGATTATATTTTTACTTTTTAGGTCCAATCATTCAATGTATTAGAAAAACGTATATTATATTTCATTTATTTTAATTATAAAAATTCATTTCTTAAAATCTTAATTTCTTAATTTATACAAATATATTAGAAAATTTGATAAAGCCGTGTATTACACGGACACTATCTAGCAGATAAAAATAACAAATGACACTAAATAAACGAAAAGGAGACGGTAATTACGCTCCCAAAGACAAGGCCCATGAATCTACCTTGGGGACTATAATGTCGTTACCTTTTGCTGTCCTTGTATCATGTTATGTACTTGAGAGTTGAGAGCGTTGAGGTACAAAGGAGTCATGATTTTCAATTTTCATACTTGCACCTTTTCTAACCTAAATTCAAAATTAAATGAAACTAATTAAATTAAATATAATTAGATATAATTGGCGTTAATATGATATATTCACCTTGCCATGATCATATTCAGCGCTTATATGATTATTGTATATGTATACAGATTGTGTTTTCATTTGCACGTCTTTCTTGAGCTGAGAGCCTCTCTGGCCGCAAAACACTTATTACTTGTGATTAAGGTATGATATGTCATATTTAGTCCCTTTTTTAGACTCTGATCATATCTTTTATGACCGGGAGGGTGACAATGATGATGATTTATATGTTTATATTAGCATAGAATAAGAGAGTCATTTTTGGAAAGCTTCAAAGAATTTTGTTAGATGGCATTCTAAAAATTATATGTTCGAGTTTAAACTATTGGATTTTATAGAAGTTTAGGTAACTTATTAAGGACATGACCTTATTTTGAACGGTTAGACAAGCTTTACAACAATACTATATGTCGAAAAATAAACTATTGAATTATGCTGAAATATACCTCAACTTTTTGGGAACACATTGGGCTTTATTTTGAGCAACTGGATTGTCATTTGGAGCTTTTCATTTGTCTATGATAACAGTCGAAAGAACCAAAAATTTTAGGAAAAACTTATCCAAACAACTTTGACGAAATTTTTACATGTAAATTTCTTAGCTTTTTAGGACGTGTAATATTTTAGTTTAAATAGTTGGATGATTGGATTGTTATTTTCAACTTCTACTTTCTTTTGATCACATTTCGACCAAATACAAAATGACAAAACTTTTATACACCAGTAGGACGTGTTACCATTAGTTGGAACAAAGCACCATGTACGAGAAATTTCACCTTTGAGATATAAAATCCCAATTCAAGTTCAATTTATATTATAAATAATATTTCAAAACAGATGTGTGAAGATCACTTAATAATGCCAAATCCACTAATATTTCATGTTTGAAGAAATAATAACAATGTGACATAAATCATCATATAATCCATAAAACTTTGAAGTTATAGACTTGTAGAAAAAAACTCTGACTTTCTTTTTCAACTAAAGCTAAAAATTGTCGTTTTCTAATACATGACAAAATATTGAAATGATCAGCAAGTCACATCAATAATTAAATTGCCGTATTTAGCAAGATGTTTGGCACCTTACATGATTAATTGTTAATCACTAAAAAAACAAATTAGAAAATAAGAAAGAAAAAAATAAAAAATTTAGGGATTATTATTGAAAAATTAGGAGCATAGATTGATTGAAGAACAACTAGGTGGGTGGTCCAAGACAAAAGGGAAATATGATCCACAAGCTTATGATCATAATTCATACTTCCTTATTATGTACGTACACATGGAGTATATGCCCACAAACATTTTAGGACCATTCCAATTTGATAGTCCTTAGCTTTTAATGATTTTTTAATGTGGTCCTTTTTTAATTGATTATTATCCTTAACGGTTTAATTGGCCCATCTACCATTAAGACACACCATTTATCTTCCTCCACCTAGTCTCCTAAGAGACCGTCTTTCTGAAAGACGTTTTTCAGGCCCAACCCATTAAAGCTTACTATCTACTTTTACTTTAAAAATTTCTTTATGGGCCAGTTCAATTAGAGATGGTCTCTCATAAAGACCGTTTCTCACAAGAATTTGTGATCTTCCTCACCCTAGTTTTTTTTACGTCACCAATTCTTAAATGAGACGATGTTTTTATGGCGAAACTATTTTTATTGGGCTGGTATATGTATATTTAGTGTGTGTTAAATTGATCAGTTATAATTTAAATGTGATTAATAAGAGTTATGAACTAATTACATGGGTCTGTCTCATGACGTTTTGATTAACCAAAAATAATTCGAATTTTAGAGTCACATACCCAAGAATATTGTTGCCTAAATGGTGACTGATTTTTACGGCTTGCCACTAACAAAATAAAATAAAAGATTAAAAATATTAAAAATTAAAAGTTAAAATAAAAAAATAAACTTGATTTCTCTTATGAATTTTTTTACAATTTTTTTAAAGTTTTTATATTTTAATTTTTTTTATGCAAAATGGCTTGTTTTATAGGTAAGAGTCTAAGAGATTACCTTGGTACATTCTTAGTTAGCACCCCTTATAAGTTAGATTATTTATGATTAATCAAAAGTTGAGATTATTGTAGAAAAATCTGTAAAAAGTTAGATTATTCTAGGTAATTTTTTCTTTATTTTTTATATAAATTTTAAATTCAAGTTTATTGATTGAACATGATACAATAAACAAATTGCTAATCTATTATTTTATTTTATTTTTTTTATTTTATTTTTTTTGGTCTTTTTGTGTTCTTTAATTTTAATGTTAATATCTAGGTTATAATTTAAAAACGTTACTTGAACGAAAATATCTTTAGAGATTAAGTGCTCAATAGATCTTATCTTATACAACAAAATTCTTAATAAGTTTAATCGTAAGATAATAACGGCTAAAATTCAAAAAATTTAACCTTAGAAGTTACGGTGTAAATAAGTTAAAAAATAAAATTTAGATTTTATTTGTCTCAATAAATAGATTTTCACACCATTCAGCTTGATCTAAGAATCAAGTATAATCTTAATTAGAGCAAACAATGATTTTTCCATGATGTTCTAGGTTTCGATTCTTAGCTAGTCTTATATTTTTCTCATTCTACCCTATAATAAAAGTAATTACACTTTTCAATCGACCCATACTGCTAATGCTTTTTTATGCAAAATTAATACCTATTAGCAAATTTAACAATAACCCTTAATTAGCAGTTTTAAACTGCTATTATCAATCAGCTATTATTTAATGACTTAATTAATTAGAAGGTTAATTCTGATATATCTATTGCCTCTGTTTCACTATTATGTTTTGCTTTCATTATTAAGTTTTTTTTTTACATTTCAATTTGTGTCATACTTTTATTAATTTATTAATTATTTAATTTTAAGAAGAAGAATAACTCATTTAATTTGCCTAACCAAACATTTGCATGAAAAAGGACCATGCAAAATGAACATGAAACATAAAATAAGTAGGACGAAAAGAGCATATGATTTAGAATTTTTATGTAAGGAGTATAATTTGATTTCTCATTTAATTTGTTTAATCAAACAATAAACAAAAATGAGTACTAATTTCTAGAAGAATAATTAATATGCGGTGTTATTATTTTGACAAAAAAAAAAAAAAAAAAAAAGAAACGGTTGGGTAGAAACATACAAAGTTGACCAGCAGAAGTCAACATCAAGTTGAGTTAGTTATTTGTCCAATGAAATAGGAGTAATTATTATTATTATAATCTAATCAAGAAAGTTTCAAACTAATGATTGGTGTATATTCTTACTTCCTCCGTTCTTATAATATTTGCTACATTTCACTTTTTTATGCAATTCAATGCACAATTTTGATCATTAATATCTTAAACTATGTAATCCAATCCATTTGACTATATTTTTATTTACATATTAGTCGCAATATGTAAAATAAGCTTGAACAATGAATAGTGAACAAAATCGAAATGTAGCGAGTATTTTGGAACGGAGGAAATATTATTTATCATCCTGGAATTTCTGTCACAATTATACAAATTGCTAATGCTGACCTATGAACATCTAGAGAACACAAGAAGCTGCCAGAACTCACCCCACTTCTCCAACTTAAATTAAGCTAAAACAAATTAAAGATATATAAAACACGTCCTTATTTATTTGTGTTAAGGAACTAACTAAGCCGAAATTTCGAATTAAAGTTTAAGTTAATAGTTAAGTTTTATAATAGATCAGTAAGTTTAGGGAGTGTGTTCAACATGTTCGACCGCAAAGAGCCTCAAAAAATTGGGAGTTTTAATGTTAATTTAAGTACTTAGTATATGATAAGTATTCAAAGATACAAAATTGTTAGAAAAAATCATAAAAAATTGTACAGGGAGCATTTCAAATAATTTATCAATTTTTACTCTGCCCTTGAAAATGTTATATAGATATTTATGGTTGAAAGTGCCTCATATATGAGGTTAAATATTTTAATGAAATAATATGAGGTGCGAAAAATCAAACTCGTGATTTTCTGTCGAATTTAACTCAATATATTAATGAACCACAACACAGTTATAATCTTAAGTTGATGGTTGAAACTTTATGATATTTTATATATTCTATTAAGTTGTGCAACAAGATTAAAAGAACATTGACTCAAGCAAAAAAATCAAAAGTAAAAATAAAAGTTGATTTGGGGTAAGATTATATATGATGAAATAATTAAAATTAAATTTGATGATAAATAAGATTATATTTATTTTCAATCTTTGATTTTATGTGTGTGTGGAGATCAGATGAAATTTCTTTAAATTTATAAGTAGCACTTGTAGGAACACTTACGGCCTATTTGTTAACTGTATTAATTGGTGGTAATAATGAGAATGATTTATAGTGTAGATTTCCATGGTTTGTACCATATCATTCTCATTGGGATGAAAGTTTGATCATAAAAAAGTTTTTTTCGTCACAATCATACAATTTAATAAAGATGATGTAAAATTACACATGTCAATCTCACAAGCAATCTTGTTTAAAAGCATGAAATGAAAGCATATATAAAATAATAAGAAGCTTAGGTTAACATATTTAATTAATTAGTGTAAAGAAGAAAAATAACAATAATCACTAGGAATAACTTCAGTTCATTGAAATGAGTTCGAATTAGCAAATATTGAGGTGAAGATTGGAATTCTAATTTACTTCCTCTTACTCAATCTGATTGTCTCATTTGTTTTTTGACAATAGAAATTCATAAATTACAGATCTTAATTTGTATTTTATTTTAATCTATAAATTCAAACATAATCAAGTGAGATCTTATAATTTAATTTGAGTCGATGTAAAAATTTATTATTGTGAACTGTTTTTATGTGTTAAATTAGAGATTATATTAAGGCCTTAACAAATGTACTAATTGATTGCTAAAGTTCATATCTTATATTGATTGAATCTTGAGTAATTTAATTGACGTATAGCTAAATTTAGAATAATAAAGTTAATATGATAGGAGAATATTATTTTTTTTTTGAATACAATAGGAGAATATTATTAAAATTGAAGATATATACAATATACTCCACTATTTTCCTCCGTTCACAATATTGGTTGTGTTTGATATACTTCAAATGATAATCACTAAAAGTAATTAAGAATTGATGTACTAAACGTAATAGTCAGTAATGTATGAGATCCACCCACCATGAGACGGATCCATATAATTAGTCCATTTTTTTAATTGATAAACTTTAAGATTTTATGTAATCATTTTAATGTTATAAGTAATTACTTTAAAACTATAAAAAGCAATTATTTTAAAAATTTTGAATGATGACTCTAATGCTATAGCTTATAAGTGATCACTTTAAGACAGAAAGTGCATATTGGACAAGCTCAATAGAAATGGTCTCACTGTAGACTGTCTCATTTAAGAATCACAAATTCTTGTGAGAGACGGTCTATTTGATAGACCATCTCTAATTGAACTGACCCGTAAAGAAAAATGTAGAATAAAGTACATATTAAGCTTTAATGGGTTGGACCTGAAAGACGTATGTCAAAAAGACAGTCTATCAAGAGACTAACTATTTAAAAATTAGTGAAAACGTAATACATAACCAACATTGTAAAATGGATATAATATAATCCAAAGGAAAGATTGATTGATATTTCCTTGTTTTTTTATAGATTGAAAGCGACCAATGGTTTTGGACTAGTCTTTAGAATTAGGCTTAGCAATGATAGAAAGCTCTATCATATAATATGCTTCAACTTATTATGGATGTAGATTGGATAATTATCTTATACTTATTCCAATCGGTTTTAATCACAACACTTTCATTTTATTATACAACGATATTTACAAAATTTCATTTATACAATATTCACAAATTATATTGGAGCATTAAAAGTATGAAAACAAATATTACTCGTATTAAGTAAGAGTGAGTTTATTTTTCATTTTTATTTTTAGTTTTCTTTTCTTTAATTTGATGAAAAGAAGAAAGTTTAAGTTATTTTCAATTTGTTTGTTGTGTCAATATATAAAAAGTCATTGATATATAATTTCATTGTATAATTTTATAATTAAAATTTAAAAAATTGATTAAAAATAATGTCAAATTTTATCGAGTAAGAAGCTAGTCTAAATACTTCTATATTATTTTAGGAACCAATAGATATATCTTAGCAAAAAAACAACCTTCTAAAGTATAAAGTTCCAAATATTTATTTTATGGGCGTGTTTGGTGTACCAACTTTAGTTGTTTTGATAGTTAGTTATGTTAATAAAACTAACTAACAATCTAGTACTTTCAGTAAAAAGGTGTTACGTTCAGAAGAAAAAAAAGTAAATATAATGTAACACGCTTTTTTTTTAAAGAAACACCTTTTTATGTTAAAAGTAACACCTTATTGTGAGTATTTTTAGAATTTTTTCCTAAAGTAACACTTTTTTGTCTAAAAGTATTATCTTTTTCGAAAAAAAAAACACTTTTTTACCAAAAAGTAACGGCCTTTAGTAGAAGTAAAACGGTAAAAGGGTAAACAAGAGGTAGAAGAAAAAACAAATTGGTAGAAGTGCATGAGTTGAACTTTTCCCTAGCACAAGGACCTAGACTCCTCAAGTTGGGGCAAAATGCTTTATTGCTTACGCATGTTTATACATGAGAATGACAACTCAAAGATGATTATTCTTCATCATACTACTCTTACTCTACTCTATATATGACTACTTATCTTATTTAACTATAACTCTTCAACCTTTCTCACTCTTACTCTTTTGGGACCGCCATTTATACATACTTTTTGTATCAAATATTTTATCTGTCCCATTGAGAAAATATAATGTATCGGTAATACAACTTTTTTATTAATATGTTTTTGTTAAGAAACCAACTCAATCAAAAGCTTAAGCTAATGGTTAAGGTCTCAGGATATGTTATATACTCTAACATGGTATCAGAAGCCAGGGTGACAAGAGGTCACAGGTTCGAATCTCAACCACCCCTCATTTAAAGTGGAATATTTAGCGCCATGTATGAGGAGGGCATGTGCTGCATCCACACTTTTAGCCCAAAGGACTCTCGTGTGAGGAGGCGTGTTAGAGTATATAACATATCCTGGAGTCTCAACCTTCAGCTTAAGTTTTTGGTTGAGTTGGTTCCTTGACAGTTTTTTATTAATATTTTTACTTTAATAATTAAGGGGTTAGAAATGGACTTGTGGTTCCAACTTCACTTAGTTGTTTTCGTGCATGAACCTCTTTTGTAAGCATCTTTCTAGATTAAGAGACTCTTTGGTCGCATCCTTCCTTAAGATATGAATTTTCGGCTTTCTTGCCTAGACTCTGACAATGTTTTCTATGAGCGGTTCACTAAATATGATGATCATGATACCAATACAATTTTTTATTATGATTTAAATGTTGCATTCTTGATGAAAAGATAGATAGAATATTGTACATCTACCATGACAAAGCCATGCATTAGTAGAGTCAAAGATATAAGCTCTAAATACCTCAAGGGATTGGTAGTGGTTCTTTCTCATAGTGACGATAACATATCCTTCCGGAATAAGGGTATTACTATCATGATAAAATATCTAACGTATAGGAGTAGTATTAACCTATCAAGCGTATATGTTAGACTGTTAATCATGCGTGTAAAAGAGGAAAGTTAACTGAACATAAACATAATGATTTTTCATCCTAAAACAAATTGGTGTAATTAGAGGAATAACTAATCGAGCTTATAGGTTAGTCATCTCTTTCTAATTATAATTCTTCGATGTGAGATTACATGTGAGTTATCTTTCCAATACGTTTACCCTCCTTTTAAGTTAGATTAGTATCGCTAAGTATGAGGAAGAGTTGTGCAACAACTACACTTATATTTTTGTTGTGTTGTTTCTTTTATATATATAAGTTACATAATCTATCAGATTGTTGACTCGCTCTATTAATTAAGTTGGATATATAACTTTAACTAGATCTGTAGTCTGGTAGAACTGCAAGAACATTTTTTTGGCTTTCGCTAGAGGTCTTTATTCGAGTCATAGGATTGATTTTGGATTAACAATTTCAGATTCAATTCAAAATCAAATCTTATATCCACATTAATTTTTATATAACTTTGAAGATATTTAAAGTTTGATCAATCTTGTCAATCTTGAAAAAGTAAAACACATTTGCTTCCAAATGACATATAGGAGTATTAAAATTTTGGTTTAGGAGTACACTGGTATGTTTGAGAATTTATAACATGTGCAAATAATATTTTGTTGTATAGGATGAATTATGTGACGGTAGTTTTGTCGGAAATAATAAACAATATTTAGAGAATAATTATTAGAATATAAATAATACTTTTTTTTGAGATAATATAAATTATATTTAGAGAATAATTAGTAGAATATCTTTGATTTTATTCTAGAATAATTTTTTAAGTATTTAGGAAATTAAGATATTTGTAATATTTAGTTTCCTTATTTGATGGCATATCTCTTGTATTTATAGAGGGAATTTGCTCTCTTTGATAGAATGAAAAAGAATAAAAATCGAATGAATTGATTCTTAAACCTAAACCAAATTATTACATCGTGTTATTAATTTTATCAGGGTTTACTATGAAATGCACTTTATATATAAGTTAAATATGTCAACTCATACAAATTATGAAAATATAAACTCCTTATTTAAAACGATTTACAAAAAGAGGATATCTCATAAGAGTAACTGATGATGAATAACGTAACTTTAAAAATGGGATCCAACTACAAGCACATAATCACTGTAAACAACTGAATTCTGTTTGCACACCCAAAAATAATAATAATAAAAAAGAAAAATAAAGGCTGATTGAAACTAATTAAGAAAAAATTAGAACTTTTTATTGGTTGAATCTTTTTGAAATTGGTTTAGGTCATCAATTACGTGAAGTCTTGTATGAGAGTTGAGACCTTCTCACTATGAGACGAGTCCGTACATGCAGCCTAGAGTTAAAATTATATAGGAATTAACTAGATAAAAACAATTTTTTTCATTAAATTTTAGAAATTTAAAATTCAGTCATCTTTATTAATCCGTCTCACAGTGAGATAGTCTTAATAGAAAATTTTTCTATCAATTATTGTGAGTCATTGTCTACAAGATTATCTTGGCTTGCTGTATTCTATAATGTGGGCTTGTTACTTTTGAGAGTGACATATGATCCAAAGAAAGAATAGGCTTTTTCTTTTTCTTTACCTTTCCTTATAGAATGGTTGCTTTGTTAACAATTGGAGGTCAAAAGAATCAATCTCCCACATATCACATAACATATGTCTTTTGTCCTATACTCATCATTTAATCAAAAGTGCTTGTAATTCAATGGATACAGTATCTGCATGTGGAGCAGAAGGTTTGAGGTTCGACCCCCTACAGAGCGCAACTGTCAATTGGGGGGTCTTGACTGTGCGCATCTCTCTGTACTCCCTCTTTAGGAGAACGGGTATGATTTTACCGCATCTTTCAAGATAAACAAAACCCCCATCCGGACCCTGCCTTGTGAGGGATAATGAGAGTGTTTTTTTTTACTCATCATTTAGTACATTAAGCAAATAAAAAGAGCATGAAAAAGTGTGGGCTTAAAGGTATCCACATGGATTTGGGATATAGGCCCTTCAACTCAAACTACCTTGGTGCTAATTGAGATTACTTCCCGAATTTAGATGCTCTTTGGCCCAAATTCATCTTACTCTTTTTACTTGTCTTTTATATTAATAGAATAGAATGGAGCATATAAAGGGTATCAGCCAATCTCCTAAGGAATAGTTTTTTTGAGAGTCGCCTGTCTGATTATGAGAACAATCAAATATTTAATTAACCCTTATGATTAATTAGATTAATCAGAATGATTAAGCTGGTGGAAGCCTTTTAACTTAATTCTTTGTCAGTTATGCTGTCAGATCTTTATGAGTGAAGATGTCCAATGGCCTGCAAAACACACCAAGGGTCAGTTTGGTTCGGGAATTTTTCCCGGAATCCTACTCCGACGCCCAAGTCAGTTTTCAGATTCAATATGAAGTTTGCCTACCAAGTCCTTCAAGATGCATTGTGGCAATCAGGTGGATTATTGCGTAGGGCTTGTTTAGACGTGAGGTCTTTGACAATGAATTGATCACAATATGTTCTTTTGTAAATGCTGAAAGATTTCTTAGTTAACTCAATTTTGGAGAATTTTCGTTACCTTATCTATGACGCTGAACACTGTATTTATAGCCAATGATTTGTGGAATAGAACCTTCTTTACTTACACCGAAATAATACCTTTTTCGTCCAAGTTGTACCTTTTTGCATGGTTTTTCCCTACTTTTACACGTGTCACTTTCTAAGGCTAAATGAAATACTTTAATTGTCTTTTTACAATCTTAATCACCTTAATCTAGGCCCATACAACAGCTAACACGTGTCTCAATAAACCACTTGAAGATCCCAAATTAAAACCCCAAAACACCCAATCAGGAACGCTTCTATTGCACGTTCAGACTTTCCCAGATTTTACCTCAATAAACCCAAAGCTACCAGATTTTGTTGCACTTGACTTTCTTTGACCATAATTAACCTTAATAAACCTTAGTTTGTCTTTTTACCAATACAATTTGCCCCCCAGACCTATAAATTCTACTCATGAATTTATGGGCCTGTCTTTATGTTGAAACCATAACTTATTACTTCTTACTCAAGCAAATTTGTTTCGGTAAAAAATCGAAAGCTTATCAAATAAACGAGTACCTTCGAGTGTACGCAGTGGTCAACAGAACTTGATCGGAAAGCCATAGAATACTTGAAAATAAACACCAACAACCCCGTGGGTGGCCCCTGGGGGCGGTGCCTCTGACGCCCAAGTTAGCCCTTTAATGATGTAAAATAGCCTAATAGGTCCTTCATAATGCCCAATGGCAATCAGGTGGATTACTATTTAGGACTATTATTTCGACTGATCAATACCCACATATAAGCATAATCATGTAGAATAATATTTTTAGGGAGATCAAGATATTTTTAAATAATAATCGAATATGATTAATTATGAAAATAATTAATCTAATAATAATGTGCTAAACATATAATAATACTCGAATATGATTAATTATGAAAATAATTAATCTAATACATATAATACGGAGTTGGGTTTTAAAAACAAAAACTAATTATATACATCTTGATTGCTTTATTGAGATTAGAAAATAATTAATCTAATACATATAATACCGAGTTGGGTTTTAAAAACAAAAACTAATTATATACACCTTGATTGCTTTATTGAGATTATCAAATTAACCATAATTTTTAAGAAAATTTCAAGAGTCATCACATTTAAGTCGTTATAACAATCTTAAATCAGAAGAAAGTGTACAAGGAAGTGTACTAGAAATACAAAACCAATAAGATGTAACTATAATATGAGTTTTTGGTAATACCTAATTATCAATCATATTTTGAAATTCGAGCATTATAATTGTTTAGTTTTGATTGTAACATCTCAATAATTTATTTTCGGGTATTAAAAAGTGGAGCACTTTAACAACAATTAATTAATAAAAATCTATGACACTGTATGAAGGGAAGGATGTATATTTGTATGAAAGTTAATAATGTCAACAGAAAAAACTCAAGATTTTTCCAGTATATGGGCTAGTTTATACAATACTTCATTATTCCAGATTGTCCCATTTTATGATTAAGTACGTGGTTGTCCATCTATTATAGATGTAATTTGAGCAATTAATAATGTCAGACTATAAATTAATAGAATTATTATCAATATATGGATATGATACGTGTCCAAATATTAATGTTCCTATAAATAAAAGCATAACATCTTGATAACAAATTTTCTCCATGCAATACACGCCCATTCGATGAAATATCCATTAATATTTCAGGTTCACATCCCTTATCGAAGTTATTTATTTTTTTATCTATTTATTTTGATTAGAATTTTTTATTTTTTATTTTTTATTTTTTATATTACCGAGCATTTTACCATTGCTATAAAACAATGATTTAAAAGTCATACAAACGTACTATATTTTAAAATAATAAAAAATTTGAACACGTATCATTGTAACAAGAAAAATTTCTTTTTCAATTCTACCACTTTTTTATTAGAAATTTTTTTATTTTTTATATTATCGATAATTGTATCATTGCTATAAAACAATCATTTAAAAGTTATATAATAACTTAATTACATATATATAATTTTGGCTATTGTATCAAGGCTATTGTATCAAGGCTAAAAATAGAATAACACAAACGTACTATATTTTAAAATAATAAAATATTTGAACACGTATCATTGTAACAAGAAAATTTTCTTTTTCAATTCTACCACTTTTTTATTAGAAATTTTTTTATTTTTTATATTATCGATGATTGTATCATTGCTATAAAACAATCATCTAAAAGTCATATAATAACTTAATTATATATATATAATTTTGGCCATTGTATCAAGGCTATATAATTTTTTATATTATCGCTACTAATAGATATACACGAGTTACTCAAAAACAACCTAAACTATATCCCAAAATTAATTTGCATAATATTTAAGCCGCAAAATACTAATAAACTTATCTCTCCAATGTATTTACTATCACTATATTCAAGATCATCAACTAATGAAAAAAGTGCATAAACCTTGAGAAAAATTTACCAACTAACGGAGGAACCTACAACACTACTTGATAAAGAATTTTATGAATTTACTTGTCAACCAAGGCAACCATAGTTTGTAAAAGATGATCAACATAATAATCAAACAAGCTATAAAGTTTAAAGACAAAAGCATCGGGGGTGTTTGGCAAATTAGCTTATTGAACAATTTTAGCTTATTTGGATATAAATAGAGGGTTGGATGGTCAATCCAGCTAAAAATAGTGTTTGCTGAATTAGCTGGTTGAAACAGCTTATTGATACGAATAAGTTGTTTTTGAACAAGCTGCTTATAGCAGCGGGTTCAAAATCAACTGGTCAAACAATTTAATAAAATCAGGTGGTCAAATCAGCCACTATAATCAGCTATCAACTATTTGCCAAACACCCTCTTGTCTCTTGGCACTTTGTTCTATGGACCTTTAATAAGCATCTTGATTCACTCTATTTGCATAGGGTTCTGGCTCAGGCTTTTTTACTTTCAAGTAACATTGTAAACTAAAAAATAAAACTTTTTTATTAATAAGAAATAAAATTTACTAACAGTCTACAATTATATAAATCATTAAACTTAGACTAGTCTAATCTGAAATACAACAAAATAACATGTTTTAAATAGAAAACATCTTTTCACCAAAAAGCAACACATTTCCTATATCTTATATGAACCACCAAATTTTAAAAAGGTGTAACCTAAAATACAACCCAGTTACATGATTATAAACATCTTTTAAGTCCAAAGTAACACATTTTTCAAAACTGACTTCTTTGGATCTCATAACCAACACTTTCTTAAGAAAAAGTAACACTTGTTTAATAAAAGATAACAATTTTTTACAAAAATTAGTAACATTTTTTACTAAAAGTAACACTGTTAACAGAAAGCAACACGTTTTTTTCCCTACGGTAACACAATGCATCTAATTTCATAAGAGTGATATTTCAAGCTGATACCATCTCATAATTTATGTTAATTTTAAGAGTAACACTAAATCTCACAAAGTAAATAGATTGCATATACTTATACTTCCTCCATTCTAAAATACCTGCTATATAAGAATTTTTGACACTAATAATCGTTCAAGCTTATTTTATATATTGCTGCAAATATGTAAGAAAAATATAGTCAACTGGAATCTTATTTGAATAGTCTAATCGCATATTTCATAGTATCAAGTTTTTTTAAAAAATTAAATGAGTATAGCTTAATATATAAATGATAAAATAACACATTAGATTGCGTAAAAAATCAAAAATATAATAAGTATTATGGAACAGAGAAAGTACTAGGTAATTAGTAGCACAATTTATATATCTAAGACTTGAATACAACACTAGACCAACAACATTTTGGTACAAGGCATCAATACTATTGTTTAGCACGATTTTGCGGGAGCTGATACTTAGAAAAACATTACCATGACTAAAACTAGAATTAATTTATCATGTGCTCTTTTGAGAGATTGTCTTTTGTAAAGACGATGTTTAAAAGTCCAGCACAAATCTATAATATTTAGAGTTATAACAATATATATTTAAAATTGAATTGGAATTTTGAGAGCCGTACTTTACAAAAGACAGTTTCAAGTAAAATTTCGTATTAATTTAATTATATTGAATAACAAATTCAAATTTAAACAACTCCATTTCCGGTTTGAAATAAATTACCACGAGTAACTGTATAACGCAAATCAAATTTGAACATCAAGTTAAATAACATTAAACATTATATGTAACATGAAAGCACAATAGAGTCATAAGATTAAACATCAAATCAACATAAAATTGAAACACAACAACTAAACATACCATGACCAAAACCTAAAACCCTAAATTTTCAATATGAAATTCACAATTTGCGGCTTTTTAAATTCGGGAAAATAATTCACTTAAATTTAGGGGTGGATTCAACCCTAGTCAATGCTGTCATTTGACAGCATTCGACTTATATACAAGCCCATTTCCGTTTCCATCATGATATGTTAGAGGTTTCAGTTGGCAGAGATTTTAGTAATTGATAGCAACCACCCGGGTTCAAGACTTGTTAATAACATTTTGTAATTGAATTTTTTTCACTTTGGTTCTGACAGGGGTTGCTTCACCCCAAACGAAAACATTTGTTGTTGATAAGAACTTGGGTCCCCTTGTTAATCACTTTGGTTCTGTGTATATTTGCTTTTTTCACTTTACCGATTTATCTGATTCTGAGGTTAAGTTTAATTTAACTTGTATTTTTATTGATTAATCAGAAATCCTTTCGTACATAGAACAAGTTGATATTATATTATTTCGCCCATCACCAGAGTATATACTCTTTTTTCTTTATCTTTCTTTTCCTTAAGTTTGAATTAATACAGTAAAAAAAAGTTTGAATTACCGTTGTTAATTTGTTAATTTAGAACTTATTAAAATATTCCTAACTAGTAACAAAGTTGGATTCAAATGTTACATTTTCCATGTTGTGTCTCTCGGTATAAGCACGCAGTAGGAAAGATCCTAAATATCATTTTGATACTCAAATAGCTTGTTACTCCTATTTCAACCAACAATTTCCCAACAAAGCATAATTCATCATCCATATATAACTTTCAAACGTATAACCTGTCCCAAAAATATTTGCCTACATAAATAACTTTCTAGATATAAATAAACACCTAAAAACTAAAAAGGATGTGTCCCAAAAACATTTCCCAACATAGTTTCTTCATAGATGATACGAAATCGTATTCCTTCATCTTCTTATATTATCTATTACCTCCTGCTATTTACATAATTTACCTGCAAGAATGAGAATTTAAGCATATGCAAAGACCGTCACTCAAAAATATTATGATTAAATGTTGTGAGTTTGTGACCCGCTCGTACAAAAAGAACTACATACGTAGCCACCTTAGATCAAGACAAAAGAGAAGGAGGTATGATAATTTACCCAAAATGTTCCCTCTGATTCATAATAGCCCTTGAGGTTAATACTAGTCTTCTTATTGAAGGGGCCAACTGATGATTAAAAAACATACACAATCAGATGCATAGTTTAGTAAGGGAAACAAAAATGCAAGAACTTGTGATATAAAATGCATGGTGTCACTAAAATTTAATTACCTATATAGCTTATCTGATGTAAGTTCATCGACCATTAACTTAAGGGGTAGAAGATCAATATTTCCTACTCGAGCGATGACCAGCTCCACAGAATGTCCAACATTATCCCATATAATTTCCAAAAACTAAAATCATTGGAGAAATAAGAAATAAATATATTGTATTTATGGAGATGAATAAGTTATACCGAAACACATTCACAAACATTACCTCCAAGAAACTCTGAACTGGTTTCTCACCACACTGAATTATAACGTCGTTCGAAAGTAATCCAGCTGCATCAGCACCAGAGCCTGATATCACCTATTTAGAGCCGCCAATATTATACCATATAATAAAACATGATTTAATACGAATATTTCAATCAAGTTAAACGGTCACAATTTATAAGAAAAAATAAAATACAATAAAAGCTAGATCAAAAGAATTAAACAAAATCGTTTTGCAACTACTCATGGAAATGTCGGAGATTACCTTTTCAACAAGAACACCTTTAGAAATGTTAGGAAAAGTTCGTACAATTTTCTCCGTGAAGTCTAAATCAGCAGCATATAAATTAGTTGCCCAAATTCCTACAAACGGTCGACGAACTTTCCTATAGAGAGGAAAAATGGGAACTTTTCATGAGTTTTTAAATGTTTATAAGGTGTTACAAGTATATTCATCATACATGGACAACATTCATCCTCTAAAATTCATACTTTTACTTAGGGCCGGCTCTAGATAAATGGGGCCCTGAGCGATATAGCATATTGGGGCCCTTTAATTTTCCTTTGCAATTTCTAACTTATAT
This sequence comes from Amaranthus palmeri, assembly GCA_019776075.1. Lineage (NCBI taxonomy): Eukaryota > Viridiplantae > Streptophyta > Magnoliopsida > Caryophyllales > Amaranthaceae > Amaranthus > Amaranthus palmeri. The sequence continues at coordinate 629,612 of JAAKBH010000303.1, forward strand.
GAACCTTTTACAATTATTAATTTTGCTTTTTTGACATGAAGCCCTGGGCGACGGCCCCTCTTGCCCACCGTTAGGGCCGGCCCTGAGTTTTACCGAATGACAATAACTAAGCTACTCAGAAATATTGTCACCAAAAAGGGAAGAAAACCATACTTCAAAAAAATAGCTATTGAAGCAATCATATGGTATTACATGGCCCCAACAGATAATTCAAATCTTCAAACTGTAAGAATAAATGGATGAAAAAATGTACAAAGTTGCAATGGTTAATTGCATAATTGAAGTTTAAAAATGTCCTTAAGAATCGAGATAATATCTAACTTATATTTTAGCATAAGAAGGTAAGCAACCCTATGATTGTATAGCTTTGGAGCTACACATTAGAGTAGTTACACAATTCTGATTTCTTGCTTAACGTAGCCTCATCATTAACAACCCTGCATATGTTAACAATGAAATTGCATCCCAACTGGGTGCGGAGCAAAGATTTCCGAGGCCCTGTTTATATTTGCAATTTTGATCCAAATGGGGCCCTTCGTAAATAATTGGAAAAAATAGTTTCAACTTACAATAATCCCTAATACAAAATAAATTGTTAAATTACATTCTAAAATTAAAGTACAAAAGTTTTCAAAGATTATTAGTATAAAAAACGTTTGGGATAAAAAATTTGAGATGGAAACCTTGAGAAAGAGATTAGAGAAGACAAAAGATTATTTTGAGAAGGATGAAAAATAAAGTTGATGAGAGAGTTGAAATAAAAATCAGAAATGACAATTATTGTTGTGTGCTTGGAAAGTTGGAGTACACGTGAGGAGAGAGTAGAGTGCTTGGGGCACTCAAATATTAATTTGTCACAATAATTTTTGATGCAACAAGTATTCAATACGGGGCAACGGGTGTAGTCGGACAATGTCTACCCAACTGAGACAAATTTACTCATTGATATTTATAGCATGCGATTATGTTAGAGTATATAACATATCTTGGGACCTCAACCATCAGCTTAAGTTTTTGGTTGAGTTGTTTTCTTGACATGGTATCAGAAGCCAGAGTGATAAGAGGTCACAGGTTCGAATCTCAACCACCCCTCATTTAAAGTGGAATATTTAGCGCCATGTGTGATAAGGGCATGTGTTGCATCTACACTTCTAGCCCAAAAGGCTCTCGTGTGAGGGGGAGGGTTAGAGTATATAACATATCTTGGGGCCTCAACCATCAGCTTAAACTTTTGGTTGAGTTGGTTCCTTCACAAATTAATATATAAAGCCTCATATTTTCGGGGCCTTGTGCGGTTGGGCACCCGAAATAGGCCCAAAACCACCCATGCCACCAGAAATATAAGGCTCTAAATCAATGGTGAGCAACACAAAATAAAGAGATCAAATCAGAAAACATAATTCATTTATCACATACCCAAATTTCTTGTAGAGCTCCCACCATTTGTGTGCAATGTTTATTGGAAGAAAAGGAGTGTAATAGTGATCATAGAAGGTAATTCCAATGACATCTCCAGCAAGATTAAGAAGTGGACCCCCATCACCACACTACAACAAAAAACAAGAATTAGACTGACCAAAACAACTACATAGTAAAACAATATACATAAATACTACAAGTTTCATTTTGAACCTATATAAAAAATTACTGAAAATATAAGAATTTAATTTTGGTATTTAGTATTAAAATGTTATAATAAATATTAAATACTACAAGTTCCATTTTGAACCTATGCACATGTGTATTTGAAGAACAAATGAGATGAAAAGTGAATATTGATAGGGTGAGAAGGGTGTACCTTTGTAATTTTGCAGGTTGCCTTGAAGAGCTCTTTGCAGCCATAGACATAATGACAACAATCAAGGCTAAAAATAGAATAAGAAAATATATATGGTCAATATGTGTGGCAAACAACTTCCAATGCAACAAAGAAAAAAAAAACTAATTTGTGACGTTGCAAAGAAAAAACACTAAAAGAAACCACATTACCAAATGATAATTTTACCTAAAAACACCAGGAGCAGCCATAATTTCGTAAGGACTAGCAAAATAGCGCCCCATGGCGACTATCGCATTACCAGGAGCGAGGCTGACATAGGTGGTACCAGGCTGAAGTCCAAATGATGTTTCGTGGGATTGCGAGGGATAAAGCAGGTCAAGAGAATCGTTCACAAGCTTGATCGGTGCAGAAGAGACCGTGGAGTCTGATACGAATTGAATAACAGCAAGGTTGTAATGAAAATCATGGCAACAAATCTCACCGTCAAATACTCTGCCATCAGCTAACCTTACCAGAATCTGTGACAATTAAATTCAACTATATTTAGACATATATTCAGACATTTATTCAACTCATTAATAATTGCATAATTAACCATATTTCAACCAACCAAGCAAACAAACTAATTACCTTAAGATCATCTGCAATCGTGTTAACAACAACAACATCTTCTTTTGCAAGCTGCCGAATCAGGTTGGCAGAAGTGAAGATGATACCAGTATTGTTATCATCATTGCCAATGATGACACCAGAGCATTGGTTTAACTCTTTATCACCTAGATAAAGAATATATGATAGACGATAAAAATGAAGAAATCAAAATATTCAGCAAGAAAAATCACAAATGAAAAGCATGATTTGAAAAACCTGAATAAGATTCCAATGAAACCACAAATGGGGAAGCTTGAAAAGCTGCCCTTTTGGTGTGAGCATCCAAGTATTTATTATGACTAATACTTGTAAACTTTGGCCGCTTGTGAGCTAACTTTGTGAGGTAGTGTTCAAGATCAGGATCTATAAATATTTAAACCAATGAATGATAATAAATTTTTAGATGCATAGCATAAGTAAGTGTACAAACATTTACCATCCATTTGGTAGCCAGAGTGATAATGAGAATCATTTTTAATCTAAATTTCTATAAAATATACCTTAAGGCCAAAATTGAACAAACATTCTAGGGGAGGGAGGATTATTGAATTTTTATTTTTATTGATATAACTATTTATTTTATATGGGTTTAATTATTGGCGAACTTTGTTAAAATTCTAAAACTCGATTTCATAAATCAAATAAGAATTAAAAACTAACCCTAATATAGATTTCATAAATTCAGAAACATGCAATTTTTGTCACTATACTTTATACCTCAGGTTTCAATGTTTAATCAATTTTATTGTAAATTATTATTATTATTATCATTCCAACTCAACCTTTTGATACAAATAAATAAAAGAGCAGATAAATCAATGAATACACATAGATTATGAATACATCACATTATAAATTTATTTTTAAAAATAAATAAATAAATAAAATATTTTAAAAAAACTCACCATCAGATACATCATCAGGTTCGGGTATCCTTACCCAAGGATTATTCCTCTTTAAACTTTTCTCGCGAAACATAATTCACCTAAAAAACAAAACAATTATCGTTAATCACACTCTGCAATTTAAAGAGTCAGAAAACTATGATTACTACATGAATTAGAACATAGAAGTCATGACGGTGATGATGATAATACCTAAAGGATAGGTTCGCGTGTAAATTCTTGTGATTATTAGGTTTTAATTTACAAACCAAAGTTTTTTTGAAAAAAAATATTAAATGTTGATATAACCATTAATTATGAATTAAACATAAAATTAAAATCAAATTTAAGTTGTCAAAATTAAAAATAAATTTTAATAAATTATAAATATGATTATGAATTAAGCATAACAAAATTACAATACAATGATACCGATAGATGCTTCCTACGGGTTGCTGATATTTGTCGGCTAGTTGAATTTGGCGAACAGAAAACGTTGGTGAACCGTGAACATAACAAATAACAATATAATTATGATTTATGATTATGACTAAGTATAACATAACAAATTACTATAATTATGGTATTAAAGATTTACCAAATTATTCCTAATTCAATTACTGATTTGTTACTGAATATATACTTTCATATTTTTCAAGATCCCCTTCCAAATTTCCATATTTAAAGCTTGACTTTTTAATTTAAGTATAGAAGTTATTATGTAATTAGGGTTTCGAAGATTTTCTGACTTTTAAAAGTGGGCCTGGGCACAAGCCCAGTTAGCCCTCCCATAGATCCGGGCCGTATTACTAAACTTCATATGAATTTATACAAGAAATTTAGACAAAAATATACTCCCTTTGTCCCATTTAATTTGCAGCATTTTCTATTTTAGTCCGTTCTACTCAATTTGCATCATTTCTATTTTTGGATAATGGTCCACCACTTTCTTTTAATCTCACCCATACGTTTTTATTCTCTATTAACTTCATCCACACAATTAATTTTATCTCTTTATTTATTACCACATTCTTAAAAATACCCCTTTTCTCTTTGATGCAAATCAAAAGAGACGGAGGAAGTATAAATTTTGGGTTAAAAATCGAAAAAAAAAACAACACATTACTGCTTGTACAACTTTCGGTATGAGAGACGGCGTACATGATGAGTGACGACGTGTAGCTGACGGCGTGGTTATTTATAGGATTAAATTAGTCTTACCGCTCTTACGTGGCCTAATTTATAAGAAGATTTCTAGTTTTTTATTTTACGACTAATATAAAAACTCTTGCAATGTATGATATTATAAGTATAAAATATATATAATATAAATTTTAAGAATAATGCAGGTAATATGTTATCATGATTAAATTTATTAAATACAATTATTTATTCAAATCAAATATTGCTTTTTTTTTTTACATTATTAAATAATGCAAGTATATTTTAATTTTTTTTTTTTTTAGTACAAGTATATTTTAATTTTTTTAAAAACTCTGCAATAAATTAAATATATTTTTTTAAAGCAAAAATTAAATATTGTTTTTTTACAAAAATTATTTGTTCAACACATTACTTTTTCATTTAATTAAATATATCAAAGTATAGGTCAGTTATTGTTAAATAAAATATACTCCATATAATACCTAATTTAGCTCTAATTTTAAAAATTATCAAATTCTAAATTAGGTAAATATTTTAATTTTAAAAATTATCAAATTCTAAATTAGGTAAATATTTTAAAAATTATAAAATATTTTTAAAGGTTGACATTTGAAATTTTCCAACATTTTTATAATATTACTAGTATAGAATCCGTGCAATGCACGATATTTTAGCATCGGCATATATAAGTATATACATTAATTAAAAAAAATAAAGCATGAGATATTATGTAGTAAATTACTCAATTTTTACAATATATGTAAAAATTAAATTTGTAATTTAGAAATTGTCTAGAATATATGATGCAGTATATATATTTTCTAATTTACTCAATTTAACCATAAATAAATAATAGTCAAAGATAATACAATGGTAGAGATATCGGTCAAGGTTAAATGCAATTTATTAATTTACTTAATTTTCTCAATTTAGTTTAATAAATATAGCAATTAATTAATTTGATTATTCCATGTGAGAAATAATCTGTTAGCTTTGACTGTAATTAGTTCATTTAGGCAAATTTAAAACTGTGACATTTGGTATAAAAATAATTAAAACACCATAAGTACATAAATTTTTTATGGTCTAATAAATTATTCCATGAATTATTCCCTAAAATATTTATAATATTCTAATAATTTATTCCATAAATTAAGCAAGCATTAATGTAGATTGAAACAAAAATACAGAAAAGGCAATATTAATTGAAGAAATAAATCTATTAGCTTTTAACCAATAGAAAAATTACAAATGGCATACCTTCTCTTACATTGACATTTGTCATTTCCCAAAAATTTTATTAGAATGTATGATATTCTAATAATTTATTCCATAAATTAAGCAAGCATTAATGTAGATTGAAACAAAAATACAAAAAAGGCAATATTAATTGAAGAAATAAATCTATTAGCTTTTTAACCAATAGAAAAATTACAAATGGCATACCTTCTCTTACATTGACATTTGTCATTTCCCAAGAATTTTATTAGAATGTATGATATAATATGATACTCCCTCCGTTTCTTCTTAATTGTCCACTTTCCTTATTTGGTAAAGTCTCTTTACTTGTCCACTTTCTAATTTTGGCAAAACTTTTTACCTAAATACCCCCAACTACCCCAACTTATATTATTTAATAATACTCCACCTACCACCTTTTCAATTATAATAATCACTTAAAATACCCTACTACCACCTTTTCAATTATTATATTCACTTAAAATACCCCACTACCACCTTTTCAATTATTATATCAATAAAAATACCCCACTACCACACCACTCTTAAAATCAATTCCAAAGGCAAAGTGGACAATTAAGAAGAAACGGAGGGAGTATGATTTATTTAGGGTTTATACATTTTTAGATTCGATGGTGGGTTATTAATAATTTAATTTTACTTGTAATCAAAGTAATCAAAATAATTTAATTTTACACAACCGTCATTGCCCAGACTTGTTCCGACGTCTATCATTCCATTTATTTCCCTAGGTTAACATTTTTTCTCTAAGAATATCTTAAATTATTAATTATTAATTGTAATTACTAATTTATTGCTTTGTTTGTTTTACTTTACTGTCTCAACTAGATAGTGCCCGTGCGATGCACGGTTTTATCAAATTTTCTGACATATTTTGTATTGTGCGCAATATAATAATATTTATACTTTTATTATTTTTTTATTTTTAATAAAAAAATTAAATGTTTTGTACCATGGGTACAATAAGAAATTATAAGTTTCTTTAATGGAAAATTATTTATTAATTTTTGCTAACAAAAATAAACATCACATCAATTTGTAGAAAGTCAAAGATAAACAAATCCTAATAAAAGTATATTACGTTTTAACTATCTCAAAATATCCAATAACATTTTATAAATAATTAAAATAAATAAAATATTATATAGTTTACTACTACATTAAATATGATTTGACCCAAAAAATAAAAAATAACAATTAATAAGAAAAATAACAAACTCATACTCAAAGTAATAAAATAGAAAGTCAAATATCATAATAACAATGACATCATCATTTAATTTAGGAGGGAAATTTTTTAATGAAGAAGCGACACGTAAGCGATTTTGAAAGCTGATGATGTAAGCGTGTTTTGTTTTAGTAATAGTTATAGATATTAAATTTAGTTGAGGTTTAATCATGACAACCAAAAGTCACATGTTCATAAAATTTCTATATTTTTTGATTTCATCTGTATGTTTATTTACTTGATTTAATTGATTTGTATTAATTAATAATGAGAGGTAATACTTCTAATTATACAAGAGACTAGGACCAGAATAAGAAACAAAATATTAACCTAAATAATAAGAAACAAAATAATCTTAATATTCTAAATATTAAAAAAGATCTTAACTTCCTAAAACATAATATTTTAAAATAATATCTTTATTTTATTTTCATATTTATTTTATTCTGCATTCTATTTTCCTACATATTAATATTCGACAACATTTAATTATTTTCTTGATCCCTATTTTGAGTCATGGATTGTTTGTGAACTGAATTCAAATCAAGTTCTAAACCCATTTGTTCCTGTAATTTTTTTAATAAACCCTTGCAGCCGCAGCCACCAGGCCAGCCTTCCAGGTGTCAACTTCACCTGCCTCACTGCCGCAGGCCGCGGCCAGCCCCATCCACCAAACCATCATCATCATCATCATACCCAGTGTTCCCGCACATAGATAAAAATCTATGGTCAGGGTCCGGGGAAGGAAGGTCGACGGCGTCTCATACCCATAAGGAGAGGGCGGTCATAAGAGTTCTTCGGCTCCAGAGGGGTCTTCAAGTAAAGGACCTGCAAATATCCGAAAACCTGCATCTTACACCCACGTTAGCCAAACATAGAAATCATTTAAAATTTATAAACGAAACAGGTAAAAGAGGCAGTAAAGAGTAATGACGAAAGACACAGAACAGTAACAAACAAGTCTAGTAGTCTAAAACGTGAATAAGGCGCCGCCATTTGGCTCTATCCCTGGTCAGGTCCTTAGAGAGGTGTAGTTCCACCAAACCATGTATATAGTTTTTTTTTCTTTTTCTTCCTTTTAATAAATTTTAATATTGGTGCAAGTTGTTATACATTTTTCATTTGGGTTTTTTATGAATTACAGCCTCAAAGTTTTCTCGTTTTATGAATTACAGCCGCAAAGTTTTTTTTTTTTTATGAATTACAGCCACCAACTTTTTAAATTGACCACCATTACGGCCAAGTGACCGGTTGAGACCGTTGACCAACCTTTTTACCGTTGACCAGCCTTTTTCTGATTTTTCCTCTTTTTTTTGAGTTATTTTCTTTTTCCTTTTTTTAGTTTTTTCTTTTTTCTTTTTTTGATTTGATTCCTTCATCCTCTTCCTCTTTCTTCTCCATCATCTTCATCCTCTTCATCCTCCATTAATCTTCAAAGTCACCATTAATCTTCAAGACCCAATTTCTCTCCAAAGTCTAAACCCTAGATTTCTTTCACCATTAATCTCTCTTTATCACTTTCCTTACTTTGTTCTCCTCAAACTTCAATGGTTTCTTTCTACCCTAGTTTCTACAGATGCAAACTTCAATGGTAGAAAGGAAGAAGATAACACTGGATTTGCCCCTGTTGAGATTGAAAGACCCAATTTGCACTTTCTTCTTGAATTTCAATCTCAATCTGGATTGAAATTAATTGATCCTTGTATGTACTAAAATACAGGAAATTGGGTCTTTGAAGAGAGATAAATGGGGTTTGGACTTTGGATTAATGGTGGAAAGGAACAAAAGCTTTTAATTTTCATTCTATCTCCACCTCCATTGTTGCACATGAACCAATTTTTCTCATCCCATTTAATTACCAAAATTAAAATAAATCTTAAACCTTTTAATTTTCATTAATGAGAAGATTAAAATACAGGAAATTGGGTCTTTGAAGAAAGATAATTGGGGTTTAGACTTTGGATTAATGGTAGAAAGGAACAAAAGTTTTTAATTTTCATTCTATCTCCACCTCCATTGTTGCACATGACCCAATTTTTCTCATCCCATTTAATTACCAAAATTAAAATAAATCTTAAACCTTTTAATTTTCAATAATGGGAAGATTAAAATACAGGAAATTGGGTCTTTGAAGAGAGATAATTGGGGTTTGGACTTTGGATTAATGGTAAAAAGGAACAAAAGCTTTTAATTTTCATTCTATCTCCACCTCCATTGTTGCACATGACCCAATTTTTCTCATCCCATTTAATTACCAAAATTAAAATAAATCTTAAACCTTTTAATTTTCATTAATGGGAAGATTAAAATACTTAACAGGAACAAAAGCTTTTAAAGAAGTAGCTGAAAATCCATCTTCTTTACATGAAGAAGACGAACAAGATCAACCTCTTGTAACCTGTAACAGGTCTTGAACCTTCTAAGAACAAAACCCAGAAAAGACCCAAAACAATAAGGATTTTAAAGAACATCAAAAAAGGGTGCTGTGAACATTTGATTGAGAAAGGTTTTTTGATAGCAAGAGATGGAATTGAGTATTGAAGATTGGAAAGAAATCTAAGGTTTGGACTTTGGAGAGAAATTGGCTCTTTGAAGATTAATAGTGACTTAAAAGATTAATGGAGGATGAAGAGGATGAAGATGATGGAGAAGGAGGAGGAAGAGGATGAAGGAATTAAATTAAAAAAAGAAAAAAGAAAAAAGAAAACTAAAAAAAAGGAAAAAGAAAAAAACTCAAAAAAAAAAGAAAAAAAATCAGAAAAAGGCTGGTCAACGGTAAAAAGGTTGGTCAACGGTCTCAACCGGTCACTTGGCCGTAATGGTGGTCAATTTAAAAAGTTGGTGGCTGTAATTCATAAAAAAAAAAACTTTGCGACTGTAATTCATAAAACGAGAAAACTTTGAGGCTGTAATTCATAAAAAACCCTTTTCATTTATATGAAGATTAATTGTTAAAATTGTTTGTTAATCAATTCAATCATTTTATTAATTTAGGTATTTTGTTAATCAACTTTGGATTTTTGTTTTAACTGGCGGTAATTTATGAATTTAGGGTTTCATATCTAATTTGTTGGAATTTATTAGAGTTTTAATTGATCAGTAATTAGGATTTATACATTTTCAGATGGTGGGTTAGTAATTTAATTCTACACACCCGTCATTGCCCATTGGACTTGCTGCCTGTGATTATCATTCCATTTAATTTTCTCAGGTTAACATTCAATTGTTAAAATATACTATGTTATATTTTGGGTTGGGCTTCATGGATTCCGTCTATAGAATAGACCGTCTCCCATGAGACTTACTATTAATAAAATCATTTATCGCACGGGCATTATATAGTTTGAAAGTAAGTGAAAACCGGGTTACGCCAGATTCTCTCCTAATCTTGTACCCATTAAAAACCCATTAAAACTGGGTTATCTCAAATTCTCAAATTCCTTCTTCCTTCAATCCTAAAAGATAAAACCCATTGATAACCCTAACCTTGCACCCAGGCCGTAACTACCGCCAGCCGTCTCTGCCGCCACAACCGGCCACCACTGTTGCTTGCCACAGCAGCCTCCTACCACCAGCAGTCTCCTTTTTTTTTTTGGAAATCATCGTATTTATTTGTAATGTTTATATCTTTGACTTTTATATTTTCTAATTATTACTATAATATTATCAATATTGATTAATTTCTTTAAACATATGAGTTTGTTTTCATTATTTGTTTGATTTGTTTGAATTTGTTAAATGTCTTTTATTTTAATTAAATTTGTTGATAGATATATCATAATTGTGCTGAGTAATTGCGTTATAATAGTTTTGATTAGGTTTTTTCATTTTTTTGATTTGATTAAATCGTGACATTGTTTGGTATTTGTGAAAATTGGAATAATAGTGAATTTTGATTAAGTTTGAATGTTTGATAGTTTGAAAGTGTATTAATGATCAACAACACTTGATTATTTTCTAGATTCGTCACTGCTGACATCTGAATCTGGCTTATAAGGATCCATATTTATAGTCATTTTGAATCTGAATTCAGATCAAGTTCTAAACCCTACCCTATATAAAAGTATCTATTTATGCAATTGCAATTCTTTTTGAGTCTTGAGTGTCCCATTTGTTCTTGTAATTTATTTTTTTCTTTCTTCATCACTTTGATTTGGAAATTTGGTTCCAAATATTTAAGGTATTTGTATCAGAATGGAAAAGATTTATGCACCTCGAATAGAATCCAAGAAGTGGAATTCTTGGAAAAGGGAAATGCCATACCGTAGATGTGAGTTCCTTTTGTTTTGTATAATTGTACATTGATGAAATAAATTTAGAATTGATCATCTTATGACTAAAAATTTGTATACAGCTCTAAATTATGATGAGGATGGCTCTAGGCCAAAGTTTACAATGTTGGATACAAATTTGTATCTTGATATTCACACAAAGAGGGCCGCTCTTCGTGTTTCTCCTTCCGTGGTGTCTCTTTTATCTTACTCAGGTTGTCTCCGTTTTCCCTATCAATCAATTTAAATTAGTGAAGTATTAGTGAATTAATAGTAAAGTAGTAGACTAGTAGTGAATTGCTATTATATTAAAATATTTTTCAAGAATAGGAATAATGTTCGCAGTGTTTCAAAAACTTTGTTATGATATGAATTAAATTTGTGCAGGAGATAAGTCTTTGTATCAGTGTTCAGGAACTATTATAGAGAGCGATGATAGTAATTGCGGTATTGTATTAACTTCCGCTAATCTTATCAGACCTTGTTCTGATAATGATGGAAATGGTCAAAACGTCGTCGCTAATCATCTTAAGGTTTGTTGTGTTGTTATCTATTAAGCTTAAACTTATTAAGTTGTTGGAAATTGATTTATTTGTAGAACTTATATTAATTTGTTTATGTAATTTTAATTTTGCAATTCTAATGCATACATACATATATACTAATTGTCTTTTTTGCAGGTTATTGTAATCCTACAAGACGGTAAATCATTTGAGGGACAAGTCATTGCATATGACTTTCATTATAATTTAATTGTCATATGTTTCAAAGCTGACGGCCCCCTTCAGATAGCTACCTTAAGACCTATAAGCGATTGTTTTGATTTGAACACATCCCAACTTCGTCTTGCTCCCGGGGATGATGTTATAGCCGTGGGCCGCTATTTTGGTGATTCGTTTTCTCTGATGGCTGCTCCCGGTGAATATTGGTAAAGATATGTCAAACGTTATTCTTACACATTATTTTCTCTCTCTCTTTTGTATTTTTATTCACTTTTATTTATTGATATCATCATGCTTTCACTTTCTCTATTTCCAGTCTTGATCATTGTGATTACGATTGTAAGGAGCTATTCATGACAACCTGCCTCATGACTAGAGTATTAATCCATCTCATTTTTTTACTACTATCTACCAATGTCAATTATTATTCACAAGGATTAAATTAATATTCACCTTTTAATCTAGTGTGGTGATGGGAGTCCAATAATCAATTTTTCTGGAGAAGTCATTGGCGTTGCATTTTATGATGTCGATTCAACCCCTTTTCTTCCCATAAACTTGGCTTACAAATGGTGGCACCATTACAAGATACATGGGTTAGTTAAACTTAAACTAATGGGGTCTATTGTCTAATGTTGTAATTTTTTTCTCACTTTTTTGGCTTAGTATTACAATATGACTATTATTATTATTGTTATTGTTATTGTTAGTTGCATTTGAAATTGTAATCTCTGCCATGTGGTAGCTTGAGTACATGTTTTTCAAATTTTAACTGTGTAATTAATAACTTTCAAGTCCAATTGTTTTGTCTTTCTTTGTTTTTGTTTACATTTTAATCAAAGTATTTAATTTATGTATGATACTGTACAAAACTACTGATGGTGCATAGAATATTTTACTTCATCTTTTTTATTTTCTTTTTTCAATCAGCTTGTCTTCTTAAGTTAGAGGGGTTATTGGGCTATAGACTTGGCCAAATGATATGTGTTGCTGAATATCCTTAGTCCAATATCTTGTATTTTTCCATTCTTTTAGTTGTTTTAATGTGTGTAGATAACTTAGGTCCTATACCATTTATAGCCTAATGCAAAGTTGCATATCTTCTTCCTTTACAGGGTATCTCGCCGGCCTTCTTTGGGAATGCAAGCAGTTGCCTTCAGTTCAGCTTCTTTTCATATGGTAAATAAGGTTATTGAGAAGTTTCCTATCATATCCAAAGGCGTGGTTGTTGAAAAGGTAATTTTCCATTGTATGAATGGGGTTTTCTAATAACATATAATTCATTATTCTAATCTTTTTGTGATCATGCTGATTGGCGATAGGTTATACCGGGCTCTTCTGCTGAATCTGCTGGCCTAAAGTTGTATGATGTTATAATTCAATGTGGTGGAAAAGTGGTCCAGAGCTTCATAGAGGTATAATACATTTGTTCTAGGCTCTACATTTTTGAAATCTGTATTGAATGAGATGCAAGTATCAATGAGAATGCCTTTTTTTTTATCTGATTTTTGTGTAATTAGTAAATTTACCTTGACTACGTACGCTAGTCGCTAGTATTGGGTGATCTTCCTAAAGTCTCGAATCCTAGATCATCTCTTATACTAGATGATCTTTTCACTATCGTTTGCTTATTGCTCGAATGCGTCCAATATGTTATTCGTTGTTCGTGGTCTGATTTGTCTATTGTCTATTTTTGAGATAATTTGGAGCATTTTTGTCTACATCAACTTTAACGTTCAGGTAGTCTAACTTTCCATTATTCCCATTACTTTCAGTTTTTTGAGATAGTATGGGACAAAGTCGGACAGTCTGTGGATTTGTTAGTGGTACGAGCAAGTCATGTTTCTCCATTAACGCTTAAATTGATGGTTGTTGAGCCTGAATCAGATGATGAGCTTAACAGGTAACTCTTGTTATTGTGTAATCTCAAGATGGAGCTAAAGTAAATAGTAATTAGTAAGTAGGCTCACATGATAAAATCATTTGTTCACCAGGTGGCCACTTTGGAACTAATTATGAAGATTCAATCATAAACTTAGTTTTAGCTTTTCTACTTCCCTGAAGATTATATTATGCATGTTGGTGTCATCTGGTTCAAGTGATGAGAAAGTAAGGTTTCATTACCTCAAGACCCTAAATATTTTCTGCATTGTTTGTTTTTTATATTTTCTTTTTTGTGATTTGGTTCTTGTGCTTGCAGGTAAATTATGGTAATGGTAGCAAGTTTTTTGATTCATCGTAGTAGATAAAAATTAAGAATGCAATTGCCTTTTGGGACATGCAGTTGCAGTATGAATCTACTTCGATATTTTTAGAGGATCTCTCTGGGCGCTTTTTGGTAAAGTAGTGGAAAATAGGTTTAGGTCGCCAATCTATCATCCGACTTTGACATCGTCGATGCTAATTACTTACCGTGTATATTGTACATAACTTTTGAGTTATCCCTCAGTCTTAAGAACTTGGGTTAAGACTGCTGTTAGCTTTTGGCTGAAAATTGGAACTAATTAATACTCTATATTATTGCCTAATTCTAATTTTTCTTGTTATATTACTCCCAGATTGCTGGTTTATGAACTTGCTTTTGGTGTTTCATTCTCTGGTCTTGTTCTTGTGATTGTGGTTGTACACTGCTACAGTAGTTTGCAAGTGAGGATGTTCATCATCATTTCACCCACTTCCGTGTACATGTATGAGCATATACGTATGTTAAAGCTACAGCTTGTTTAGAGGTGGTTTCATCGGAGATGGTCTCTTATAAAAGTAGCTCATAAAAATACGTTTTAATCAATAAAAATAAGATATGAATTACCAAAAATCAGTACTAATTAATACTAATAATAAAATTAGTATCAATCCGTAAAATTATTATCAATTATAAAAATCAGTTTGTAGATTAAGACTTGGGGTGTTTGAGTGGTTCATCAAGAGGGTTTTTTTTTTTAAAAAAAATTCTACTATTTGATAATTACCCACCAGCATCAATGTTTGTACTAGGTTCTCGTAAGACTTTGGTAATGAAAGTAATAAAATTAATGTTTGGTCCTCATCATCAATCTTCACATCTATGTCCTTTAAATTTGATATGATCCTATCAAACTTATTGACATAATCCTGGATTGAGGTGCCTTCCTCCATCTTGCATGTATACAATTTGGATTTTAAATGAATCCTGTTAGTTAGAGTCTTCGTCATGAAATTACTCTCTAACTTTGCCCAAACGCCTGCTGTTGTTGCTTCTTCATTTACCAAGAAAGCAACATCCCTCTCAAGGCATAAGATTATAGCAGCCTGCGCCTCAAGATCTAATTCTTCCCAATCCTCATCTTTCATATCATCCGACATTTTCTCTTTCCCTAATAATGCCCTATGCAGTTTTTGTGAAATAAGTAAATTTTTCATTTGCATCCTCCAATAAGAAAAATCATTTTTCCCATTAAATTTTTCAATTTCATATTTGCCTACTTTGACATTTCCACTACTAGAGGCCATTTTACACTAAAATTGAATTTTAACACTCAAAATTAAGACGTTAGCTCTGATACCAATTGTCAGAGTAGCAGCGGAATTTAGACTTCTAATAGATATAAAATAATAGTATGAAATGTAATACTTCTCACAAAAATGCAATAAAGGAATGAGACAAAATAACCAATATGAACTAACGAAATATTGTGAATAAAACTGATTGATTGATTATCAACTTACAACCTATGCATTATATAATAACTTATTGCTAAACAACAAATGACTTAAACTTTTGTACTAAAGAAACAATGTAGCATGTTGTTTGCAAAATATACTCTTTTCATTTTGCATTTTGCCATCACAATTCTCCTCTCCTAGAAAATCTCTTTTCCATTCACATTATTTATCTATTCTCAATTTAGATAAATATATGACATGGTTAATTATAGCCATATATTCCCACAATTCAATCATTACTATGAAGCATTGAAGGAAATATATTTAGCAAGTTTTTTTCACCTCTTTGATTCAATGCGTTATTGAACATAACCTTACACCAGATTTAGTGTGTCTCGCTCATAAAAATTCACGAAAGTTGTAACGGCTTTGGTAGGTGGTAATAAATGATGGTAATGAAAAAAAAAAATTAGTGGAATTTTAGTTGAAAAATCTCGTGTACCTTGATGGTCATCCTTGTCCAACTCCAATCATCTCATTTTCTTCATAAAATTCATTCCAATGCATTTACCAATGGGAGATGTGGTATTAGGTGGTAATGGAAATTTGTATAGAAAAAAACTTTTTTGTGATCAAAGTTTCATTACCATGGGAATGATGTGGATCTTTTGATGAAATTTTACACTTTAAATCATTCCAATTACCACCATTTAGTACCACTAACCAAACGGGCCGTTAAGAGTAATAATTTTGATAATAATCATTCTAGGACAATTATCTAATGCTTCAAAGAAATGAATAAAGCTTAATCATGTTTTTGTAATGAAAGTACAACAAAGTTTCAATAGTACAAGATCTTAAACACAAATACGTATCAAAATAATAAAAATGTAAAAGGTGTTAAAATCAATTACAACCAACAATATTGAGCAATCAAATCAAACAGGCAAAATCAAATTAAAAGCATATCTCGCTCATAAAAGCATGTCACACCACAGTAAAATATAATACTAATGATGAGTGCATACTCACATCAATATTCTTAGCCAATGGACCCAGTCATGCCCATGTTTTGGTGCATATTAGCTATTTGCTAGTTTGCAAGACTAGTTGGGTCCATCTGGGTTCCATAGCAAGATTGTCTCGACATTTCCAACACTATATAGCGAACAAACGTTTCGAAATTATGAGCATATTTCTTACGTTTGCAAAAGGTATCAAGAGCTGCTTTCATATTTTTAGGTGAACGGGTATCTTTTAATTTGCCGCACCCACAATCGATCAGTTGTGCGTGTAACAATGGATCGTACCTTCCTTTTAACAAATTATTGTAGTTGCCTACCATAAAATTCACGAAAGTTGTAACGACTTTTTCATTTTGACTTAAAACAGTAGCTGAGACACGTTCACCATTACACACCGGGCGTGATGGTGAACGAGAAGGAGCAGCCATAGTTGTTGTGGTAGCTAGGAAAAATAATGTCACTACCATTATTATTCCTAATGATAGTGCCATATTCAATATCTTTGGAACTCCCATTATATATGATATGTTAAAAGAAACTAAAGATTTGGAAAGTTCTTTTTTTGTTTTTTTTTTTGGGAAGAGAGCTTACAAAGAAATTAAAATAATTGTGAAGATTGGATGTAGAGTGCTTAAGGAATTTAGAATGTTTATGTATTTATAGTGATTTAACTCAAAAAAAAAAAATGTATTTATAGTGATTTAAATTGAGAATATTTCTTGACCATTTCACACTAAAGTACTAGTTATTGGTTAATATAAAGCTTGGTTCTTGCATTGCGGACATCAACTAATTTCTTCTCATTTTATTGTATTGCTACTTGTTGTGCAACTAGAAAACATTCTTATCTAAATTTTTTTACAAAAAACTACCTAATATAATACAAATATTTTCAAATGACTACCTAATCACATGCCACAGGCGTGCTGGTCAAAGTGTTAAACTTATAAACAACTGACGATATTATTTGAAAGGTAATGATTTGCAAAAAATTATTTGTGCTATATTAGGTAGTTTTTTGCAAAACATTTTAAATAAAGTAGTTTTTTTTAAAAAAAGTGTATAGATCAGGTAGTTTCCTATAATTAATCATTTTTTAAATTATATTTTATAGTCCGTTGGGTCAATTCAACCACGGATATAATAATATCATATAAAAATATATAAAAAGTGGTAAAATATTTTTGCAACCAATTCTTATAATTTACCGACCAGGCTCGTCCCAACCCTTTAGACAAAGGCGCGCTAATAACCCGATCCGTTATTGACCCGACCCGCTAATGACCCGTTACAACCCTTTAACAAGTAATATGAAATTTTCCAAAATGGAAAATGTAGCGAGTATTATGAAACGGAGGAAGTATGATATATACCAGAATATCGTCTTCATTAGCGAAAAAAAACTTAATTTCTGGAAGGAACTGGATATATTGCAAAGGAACGGTACTAAAATTCAATGGAAGGCAACAAATAAGACATTAATTATAGGAAATTAAATGTAACAGTACAAAAATTCAATAAAAACAGGACATTGATCAATGGAAAAATCAATACAAAGGTAATTGTAGCAGACTTCATGGGTAAAGAGCTTAGGCCTTAGGGTGGTAATTAATGTTGCTGCTACAATTACAGTTACTGCTATATTGATTAAAATAAAGTGGTGGATCATAATCTAAAAATAGACAGAATGAAGAGACATAATGAATTCTATGGTTGAAATTGAAAGACTATTAAAATGTATGGATGAGTTTAAAAGAAAGTGGTGGATCATAGTCCAAAAATAAAAACGATGTAAATTAAGTGGAACGAACTAAAATAGAAAATGTTGCAAATTAAATGGGGCGAAAGGAGTAAATTCCTACTCAATCGCCACAAAAAGACAAAGAAAATAAATAAAATTTTAAAAGATAAAATAAAATATCAAAATCTCACTCCTAAGTCCTATCAAACTACGCCCGACCCGAAAACCCGATTCGAAGCCGAAAGTAAATCGACCCGAAAATGTGTTTCTTTTTTAGGTTTACCGAACATACATTATTTATATTGATTAATTTTTTACTTACGTGTCAGTACTTTTTTAAATTGCTTATGTGTTATTTTTCAATAAATTTTTTTCCTATAGTACTCAATGATGATGTCATCGTATTTATTTGTAATGTTTATATCTTTGACTTTTATATTTTCTAATTATTACTATAATATTATCAATATTGATTAATTTTTTACTTTTGAAGTCATATAATTTAATATCTTAGAAAATCATATATTTTATTTTATTTTCTTTTAATTATGTATAAAATCTTTATGATCTGATTTATTAAATGAGTATATGATATGTTGAGATGGTTTAAACATAAAACCATATATTTTTTATATTTTTTTTACTTAACCAAATAAGTCAAAATAATTTAATGAAACCGTACACCGCACGGGCATTATATAATAGTTTGAAAATAAGTGAAAACCGGGTTATGTCAGATTCTCTCCCAATCTTGTACCCATTAAAAACCCTAACCTTGTACCCATTAAAACTGGGTTATCTCAAATTTTCAAATTCCTTCTTCCTTCAATCCTAAAAGATAAAACCCATCAATAACTCTAACCTAACCTTGCACCCAGGCCGTCACTGCCGCCAGCCGTCACTGCCGCCACAACCGGCCACCACTGTTGCTTGCCACGGGCCACGGCCGCCTCCTACCACCAGCAGTGAGTGAGTTGTCCCTTAAAATCAGAAATTTGATTTTTAATGGTATTTTAAATCTTAATCTCAATCTTAAATAATTCTCCTTCATCATCTTTTTCTTCTTCTCAAGATGAAGAAAGAAAGTAAAACTAATTTAACAGGTTTTATTTTTGAATATTCATCTCCTTTTTTGTTTGATGGTGTTATTGATTGTTTGATTTATTTATTTTGGTGAGTTTTTACTGATTTTGGGTTTTTCATCAGGGTTTTTACTTTTCTCTATTATTGTTGATGACGGTTTTGATTTTGTGCTTTTTTTCATCTGGATTTTGGTTTTCATTTCTGGCTTTAACTTTTTACTTGTTCATTTCAATAATTTGATTGTTGGGTTTAGTCTATGATGATTCTATGAATTAACATTTTCTGTTTTAACATTAGTTACATTTTGGGATGAATTATTGAAGAGGAGGTTTTCTGATGTGTATTTGAACTTTGAATATAAACTAATGGAGGAATGTTTTTGATATTGAGGTTCATTAATTTTAAAAATTTCTTGGAAAATTTCTTCTAGTTGTTAATTTTAAAAATAAAGCTCCGTTGAAATTTCGTCTGTTTGTTGGTGCCCCATGGGACTTCAAATCCTGGATCCGCCACTGCCCTACTCTTATGTCCTGCATATTACTATGATGCGAGCAATATCATACTATAATTTTGCATGTTTTTAATTGATTGTTTGAGTCAACTGATGTGATTATGAATACTTGACTGAGATATTGTGTGACAAATTTGATAAATCGAATGCTCTTTGTTGTAAATAGTGACAATGAAGTCACCATCCTTTAATTCTAGACCAAATTAAGCTATCTTTGAAAAGTTTTAGTATCTACTTTGTGTGAAATAAAATTATCTCTAATTATTAGAGCTGCATATTTTCATGATTTAAGAGTCCTCGTTACTCTAGTTTTGGAGATGAAACTTTTTAAAGAGATAATATGCTACATCCTGTCAATTTATATTATTCCCTTCTATTTACCACATGAGTCCCATTTGCTTTATGCACTCTATTCAATGCACTTATTCAATTCTTAATATCTCTTACTGTGTATTATTAAAAATTATTAAAAAAATCCAAGTCTCTTAATATAAACATAAATATAAATATGAATAATTTCAATAATATAGAAGTATGTTTTTAGTTTCATTATTTGTCTTTGGTTTATGAACCTTTTGTAATTATAGGCATTCTAGAAGTATTGGTGCTTTTTGGGTTATGAATGATTGTATGTTAGTACTTACTACTTCGTAGTTATTCCTATGTGGTATTATGAGTATTATATTATCTAAATTTAAAGTGAGATTTGTATTCGAATATTTGATACTTAATAGTGCATGGTTAGAATACCAAAGGGCAAAGGTTTTATACTGCATTTAGATACTGTAGAGGTGTTCATTCGGAGTTAGATGTTTTGGATCGATTTAAAATCCAGTCTTCTGACTCTTTAAATTGCAAATTGCACCACGTGACTAATGATAATTGTTTTGCTTTCTAGGTGAATTAAATTATGTTTCGCGAGAAAAGTTTAAAGAAGAGAAATCCCTTGGGTTGATTATTGTGGTAGTATTTGTAATTAATTAGTAATGATTTTTGTCATTATTATCCTTATTAGTGGCTACTAATATTGTTACTATTGTTGATTGTTATAGCTAGTTGTTGGTTCTTGTTGTTCTATTTTACGTGACATTTTCTCATCATTGTAGCTAATTAGTCTGAGGACTGAGAATGTAATGGATGTTATTATGGCTCATGATTTTGCTAAAGTGTCATCATGGTTATTGACGTTAGATTATGCAATGATCTCAAACTTTGTAAATCCAAAGTCCAAACAAAGGATCTACAAGGTGCAATTTGTTATCAAAATGATCATTTTGTTGATAAGATAGGTTTGATGTTGTGATGAATAAGAATCTTAAGTTAAATTGGTGTTACTTTGAAATTTGTTCGAATGGATTAATTGTTGTTACTCTGAAATTTAGTTGGTATACTTATAACCTGAATAATGTAAAACCTCAATGTGCCTGATTATTGTGGCTTTTTGGTTGTGTTTTAGCAGTTACAGCGTTGAAGTCATTGCAAGCAACAAGTTCAGGTAATTTTTATTTTGTTTTGTTTTATTTATTTATTGTAAATGAAAAATTATTGATATGATACTCAACCTACAGTTCTCAAAGAAACAAGCCTCAATCGGAAATCTCTATCTTTTTCATGGTGATTAATCCTTACTCTTTTCAACTTATCTTATTTATTTAATTTAAAATTATAAATAAACAAACATTTATGCTGTAGGCTTCGCAACAAGAATACTCGGACTTGTACAATAAGTTGAAACCTATAGTTTGGGTAATAAGGGTGATCAAAAGTGGAAAGGTTGTGAATTGGGGTACAGCATTTTCCGTCACAAACGATGGAGTACTGCTAACCTGTGCAAGTTATTTATATGGTTTAGAGAATTGTAGTTTTGAGGCTCGTAGATTGGATATGGAGGGTTTCATGTCTAGTGTTGATATTATTAATATCAACAATAGTTGGGATTTACTCTTGTTGAAAGTGAATGGGGTAAACGACATCCAATTTGGTGATTTAGCTACTGATGGATCACTACATGAAGGGAGCATATTGCTAAGCATTTCAAATCCTCATAACTTTGAAGGAACCTTTGGGTTGACTCATGTCATGTTTCCGTGTGTGGAAGATGTTATTCTTCCTAACCCTTCAGAAACACAAATGACTTGTTCTAACTATGATAAATATCCTCATACTATTGATAGGACTCCCGCTTATCGAATTATGGGACATATATGGAATAAATCAACTTTGGATGATCCTCAGTCATATCATGGGATGCTTCACCCTATGATTCCGATTATACAATTCGGCAATTTATGTGTAGGTGTAGGTTCATCGGGCGGTCCTTTATTTAATGTACGAGGTGAAGTTGTTGGCATGATAGCTAATGATGTATCGTATGCTATGTATGGTGTACATGTTACATTGATCAGAGAATATCTTAGAGAGCATCTTTAGTAAATCTTGAAATCTGTTTATTTGACGGTTACTATAATTAAAGTGTTTAACGTGTTTATGAATTTTATGGACGCGATTGATCGTCAATTTTCTTGGCTTGAGACTTTTTATCTTCTATTATTATATGTAATAAGTATTATTATCCTAATATTTTGCTTTAAATTTTTATCTTATGTAATAAATTTTAAATTTATTCCGTACTTATACTTTTCTATCGTATTATAACAAGTAATATATAGAATAGTATTATTTTTTGTCTGACAATATCGTACTTAAACTGTCAATAGTTATACAATACTCTAAACATTTACATTTTATATGTCTATCTCTATCTCTATCTCTACATATCTCTACATATAAAAAGTTTGTAAGGAAAGAGTACTATTCATCCTCCCCTTGATGAATAGTATTTTTGCCAAGTAGATATTCAGTCAGCCTTGAATTGTTTGTTCTCGGGTTTGTTTGATTTATTTCATTTTGTTACAAGAAGAAAGAAAATTAGAGGATAGAGAAAAAGAAATTGCTCCTGCTACTGTTAATTCAACTCACAGGTCAAGTTCAAAACTTGATGACACTTAGCGGTGCTGCTATTTAAGGGAATACTGAGGAAAGAGACCCAACTATTTTGCTCCCTAATCAATCTGATGATATTTCTCATTTGGCTTTGGATATTGGAGGTGAATTTCTCCTTTTTTTGGTGTTGTGTGTAATTGTTTTTTTTTAAACTTTTTTTTTTTGTTCATTTTAGTTTAGTTTATAGTATTTGTTGACTGGGTTTGATTTTGTGCTGTGAAAGTTTGTAATTTTATGAATTATGAGTTGGGTTTTTGCAATCTAATTTTTTGTTTGACTATTATGTTTGATTTTTGACTTATTTTAGTTAATTTGTTCAGAAATTATTTCTTCAGCTTGCGATTTTGCTTGATTATGAAATTGGTAATTAGGTAAATATATTTGATCCTTTTTTTGTCTTGAAAGTGGCAATGATTTCATACTGCTAAATTTGAGATTGGGAGGGACCAAAGCTGACTTCTATTTGCTTAAATTGAATCTTTTCTCAATTTGGAAATGTCTTTTTGGTTTTGATATTGTTAATTTTATTAGAATGATGCATTAATTTTGGCTAAGTGCATTGTGTCTATGGAATTATTTGTTGTTGTTGTCCAAAGTCAAAGATTAATCATCATGCTTTTGGTTGACATTTTCATTACATATTTGCTTTTGATTTTCTTGGAATAATATAAAATATATTAACCATAAAAACTGGCGAATATCTTGGCAATCAATGAAAAGTGGCCAATATATTGACAATAAGTTGTGCACAAATTACTTAGCCTACAAATTAAATATCTTGCACTTCTCATAAAATCTTAATAAACTAAAACTATATACATGAGGGTCTTGTTTTAACTAGAAAACTATGTATACAGCGTGCACGGCTGGTGGTAGGAGGCGGCCGTGGCCCGTGGCAAGCAACAGTGGTGGCCGGTTGTGGCGGCAGTGACGGCTGGCGGCAGTGACGGCCTGGGTGCAAGGTTAGGTTAGAGTTATTGATGGGTTTTATCTTTTAGGATTGAAGGAAGAATGAATTTGAAAATTTGAGATAACCCAGTTTTAATGGGTACAAGGTTAGGGTTTTTAATGGGTACAAGATTGGGAGAGAATCTGACATAACCCGGTTTTCACTTATTTTCAAACTATTATATAATGCCCGTGCGGTGTACGGTTTCATTAAATTATTTTGACTTATTTGGTTAAGTAAAAAAAATATAAAAAATATATGGTTTTATGTTTAAACCATCTCAACATATCATATACTCATTTAATAAATCAGATCATAAAGATTTTATACATAATTAAAAGAAAATAAAATAAAAAATATGATTTTATAAGATATTAAATTATATGACTTCAAAAGTAAAAAATTAATCAATATTGATAATATTATAGTAATAATTAGAAAATATAAAAGTCAAAGATATAAACATTACAAATAAATACGATGACATCATCATTGAGTACTATAGGAAAAAAATTTATTGAAAAATAACACGTAAGCAATTTAAAAAAGTACTGACACGTAAGTAAAAAATTAATCAATATTGATAATGTATGTTCGGTAAACCTAAAAAAGAAACACATTTTCGGGTCGATTTACTTTCGGCTTCGAATCGGGTTTTCGGGTCGGGCGTAGTTTGATAGGACTTAGGAGAGAGATTTTGATATTTTATTTTATCTTTTAAAATTTTATTTATTTTCTTTGTCTTTTTGTGGCGATTGAGTAGGAATTTACTCCTTTCGCCCCATTTAATTTGCAACATTTTCTATTTTAGTTCGTTCCACTTAATTTACATCGTTTCTATTTTTGGACTATGATCCACCACTTTCTTTTAAACTCATCCATACATTTTAATAGTCTTTCAATTTCAACCATAGAATTCATTATGTCTCTTCATTCTGTCTATTTTTAGATTATGATCCACCACTTTATTTTAATCAATATAGCAGTAACTGTAATTGTAGCAGCAACATTAATTACCACCCTAAGGCCTAAGCTCTTTACCCATGAAGTCTGCTACAATTACCTTTGTATTGATTTTTCCATTGATCAATGTCCTGTTTTTATTGAATTTTTGTACTGTTACATTTAATTTCCTATAATTAATGTCTTATTTGTTGCCTTCCATTGAATTTTAGTACCGTTCCTTTGCAATATATCCAGTTCCTTCCAGAAATTAAGTTTTTTTTCGCTAATGAAGACGATATTCTGGTATATATCATACTTCCTCCGTTTCATAATACTCGCTACATTTTCCATTTTGGAAAATTTCATATTACTTGTTAAAGGGTTGTAACGGGTCATTAACGGGTCGGGTCAATAACGGATCGGGTTATTAGCGCGCCTTTGTCTAAAGGGTTGGGACGAGCCTGGTCGGTAAATTATAAGAATTGGTTGCAAAAATATTTTACCACTTTTTATATATTTTTATATGATATTATTATATCCGTGGTTGAATTGACCCAACGGACTATAAAATATAATTTAAAAAATGATTAATTATAGGAAACTACCTGATCTATACACTTTTTTTTAAAAAAAACTACTTTATTTAAAATGTTTTGCAAAAAACTACCTAATATAGCACAAATAATTTTTTGCAAATCACTACCTTTCAAATAATATCGTCAGTTGTTTATAAGTTTAACACTTTGACCAGCACGCCTGTGGCATGTAATTAGGTAGTCATTTGCAAATATTTGTGTTATATTAGGTAGTTTTTTGTAAAAATTTTTAGATAAGAATGTTTTCTAGTTGCACAACAAGTAGCAATACAATAAAATGAGAAGAAATTAGTTGATGTCCACAATGCAAGAACCAAGCTTTATATTAACCAATAACTAGTACTTTAGTGTGAAATGGTCAAGAAATATTCTCGATTTAAATCACTATAAATACATAAACATTCTAAATTCCTTAAGCTCTCTACATCCAATCTTCACAATTATTTTAAGAGACAATTATAAAAAACCACCTTATCTATACACTCTTTTTTAAAAAACTACCTTATATAAAAATTTTTGCAAAAAACTACCTTATGTAATACAATCTTTGCAAAAGACTACCTAATACTCAATTTCGTTAGTTGACGGGTATAATTAATTGGGATTTTTTTGTGTTCTATTCCCGTTACTCAACATTTCAATGAAGGAGAAGGTGAGTTTCTAATTGCGCACGTGACAGGCATGTGGAAGTCAACCGTTAATTATGCCGGTCAACTAACAAAATTGAGTAGTAGGTAGTCTTTTGCAAAGATTGTATTACATAAGGTAGTTTTTTGCAAAAAATTTTATATAAGATAGTTTTTTAAAAGAGAGTGTATAGATAAGGTGGTTTTTTATAATTTTCTCTTATTTTAATTTCTTTGTAAGCTCTCTTCCCAAAAAAAAAAAAACAAAAAAAGAACTTTCCAAATCTTTAGTTTCTTTTAACATATCATATATAATGGGAGTTCCAAAGATATTGAATATGGCACTATCATTAGGAATAATAATGGTAGTGACATTATTTTTCCTAGCTACCACAACAACTATGGCTGCTCCTTCTCGTTCACCATCACGCCCGGTGTGTAATGGTGAACGTGTCTCAGCTACTGTTTTAAGTCAAAATGAAAAAGTCGTTACAACTTTCGTGAATTTTATGGTAGGCAACTACAATAATTTGTTAAAAGGAAGGTACGATCCATTGTTACACGCACAACTGATCGATTGTGGGTGCGGCAAATTAAAAGATACCCGTTCACCTAAAAATATGAAAGCAGCTCTTGATACCTTTTGCAAACGTAAGAAATATGCTCATAATTTCGAAACGTTTGTTCGCTATATAGTGTTGGAAATGTCGAGACAATCTTGCTATGGAACCCAGATGGACCCAACTAGTCTTGCAAACTAGCAAATAGCTAATATGCACCAAAACATGGGCATGACTGGGTCCATTGGCTAAGAATATTGATGTGAGTATGCACTCATCATTAGTATTATATTTTACTGTGGTGTGACATGCTTTTATGAGCGAGATATGCTTTTAATTTGATTTTGCCTGTTTGATTTGATTGCTCAATATTGTTGGTTGTAATTGATTTTAACACCTTTTACATTTTTATTATTTTGATACGTATTTGTGTTTAAGATCTTGTACTATTGAAACTTTGTTGTACTTTCATTACAAAAACATGATTAAGCTTTATTCATTTCTTTGAAGCATTAGATAATTGTCCTAGAATGATTATTATCAAAATTATTACTCTTAACGGCCCGTTTGGTTAGTGGTACTAAATGGTGGTAATTGGAATGATTTAAAGTGTAAAATTTCATCAAAAGATCCACATCATTCCCATGGTAATGAAACTTTGATCACAAAAAAGTTTTTTTCTATACAAATTTCCATTACCACCTAATACCACATCTCCCATTGGTAAATGCATTGGAATGAATTTTATGAAGAAAATGAGATGATTGGAGTTGGACAAGGATGACCATCAAGGTACACGAGATTTTTCAACTAAAATTCCACTAATTTTTTTTTTTCATTACCATCATTTATTACCACCTACCAAAGCCGTTACAACTTTCGTGAATTTTTATGAGCGAGACACACTAAATCTGGGTGTAAGGTTATGTTCAATAACGCATTGAATCAAAGAGGTGAAAAAAACTTGCTAAATATATTTCCTTCAATGCTTCATAGTAATGATTGAATTGTGGGAATATATGGCTATAATTAACCATGTCATATATTTATCTAAATTGAGAATAGATAAATAATGTGAATGGAAAAGAGATTTTCTAGGAGAGGAGAATTGTGATGGCAAAATGCAAAATGAAAAGAGTATATTTTGCAAACAACATGCTACATTGTTTCTTTAGTACAAAAGTTTAAGTCATTTGTTGTTTAGCAATAAGTTATTATATAATGCATAGGTTGTAAGTTGATAATCAATCAATCAGTTTTATTCACAATATTTCGTTAGTTCATATTGGTTATTTTGTCTCATTCCTTTATTGCATTTTTGTGAGAGGTATTACATTTCATACTATTATTTTATATCTATTAGAAGGCTAAATTCCGCTGCTACTCTGACAATTGGTATCAGAGCCAACGTCTTAATTTTGAGTGTTAAAATTCAATTTTAGTGTAAAATGGCCTCTAGTAGTGGAAATGTCAAAGTAGGCAAATATGAAATTGAAAAATTTAATGGGAAAAATGATTTTTCTTATTGGAGGATGCAAATGAAAAATTTACTTATTTCACAAAAACTGCATAGGGCATTATTAGGGAAAGAGAAAATGTCGGATGATATGAAAGATGAGGATTGGGAAGAATTAGATCTTGAGGCGCAGGCTGCTATAATCTTATGCCTTGAGAGGGATGTTGCTTTCTTGGTAAATGAAGAAGCAACAACAGCAGGCGTTTGGGCAAAGTTAGAGAGTAATTTCATGACGAAGACTCTAACTAACAGGATTCATTTAAAATCCAAATTGTATACATGCAAGATGGAGGAAGGCACCTCAATCCGGGATTATGTCAATAAGTTTGATAGGATCATATCAAATTTAAAGGACATAGATGTGAAGATTGATGATGAGGACCAAACATTAATTTTATTACTTTTATTACCAAAGTCTTACGAGAACCTAGTACAAACATTGATGCTGGTGGGTAATTATCAAATAGTAGAATTTTTTTTTTAAAAAAAACCCTCTTGATGAACCACTCAAACACCCCAAGTCTTAATCTACAAACTGATTTTTATAATTGATAATAATTTTACGGATTGATACTAATTTTATTATTAGTATTAATTAGTACTGATTTTTGGTAATTCATATCTTATTTTTATTGATTAAAACGTATTTTTATGAGCTACTTTTATAAGAGACCATCTCCGATGAAACCACCTCTAAACAAGCTGTAGCTTTAACATACGTATATGCTCATACATGTACACGGAAGTGGGTGAAATGATGATGAACATCCTCACTTGCAAACTACTGTAGCAGTGTACAACCACAATCACAAGAACAAGACCAGAGAATGAAACACCAAAAGCAAGTTCATAAACCAGCAATCTGGGAGTAATATAACAAGAAAAATTAGAATTAGGCAATAATATAGAGTATTAATTAGTTCCAATTTTCAGCCAAAAGCTAACAGCAGTCTTAACCCAAGTTCTTAAGACTGAGGGATAACTCAAAAGTTATGTACAATATACACGGTAAGTAATTAGCATCGACGATGTCAAAGTCGGATGATAGATTGGCGACCTAAACCTATTTTCCACTACTTTACCAAAAAGCGCCCAGAGAGATCCTCTAAAAATATCGAAGTAGATTCATACTGCAACTGCATGTCCCAAAAGGCAATTGCATTCTTAATTTTTATCTACTACGATGAATCAAAAAACTTGCTACCATTACCATAATTTACCTGCAAGCACAAGAACCAAATCACAAAAAAGAAAATATAAAAAACAAACAATGCAGAAAATATTTAGGGTCTTGAGGTAATGAAACCTTACTTTCTCATCACTTGAACCAGATGACACCAACATGCATAATATAATCTTCAGGGAAGTAGAAAAGCTAAAACTAAGTTTATGATTGAATCTTCATAATTAGTTCCAAAGTGGCCACCTGGTGAACAAATGATTTTATCATGTGAGCCTACTTACTAATTACTATTTACTTTAGCTCCATCTTGAGATTACACAATAACAAGAGTTACCTGTTAAGCTCATCATCTGATTCAGGCTCAACAACCATCAATTTAAGCGTTAATGGAGAAACATGACTTGCTCGTACCACTAACAAATCCACAGACTGTCCGACTTTGTCCCATACTATCTCAAAAAACTGAAAGTAATGGGAATAATGGAAAGTTAGACTACCTGAACGTTAAAGTTGATGTAGACAAAAATGCTCCAAATTATCTCAAAAATAGACAATAGACAAATCAGACCACGAACAACGAATAACATATTGGACGCATTCGAGCAATAAGCAAACGATAGTGAAAAGATCATCTAGTATAAGAGATGATCTAGGATTCGAGACTTTAGGAAGATCACCCAATACTAGCGACTAGCGTACGTAGTCAAGGTAAATTTACTAATTACACAAAAATCAGATAAAAAAAAAAGGCATTCTCATTGATACTTGCATCTCATTCAATACAGATTTCAAAAATGTAGAGCCTAGAACAAATGTATTATACCTCTATGAAGCTCTGGACCACTTTTCCACCACATTGAATTATAACATCATACAACTTTAGGCCAGCAGATTCAGCAGAAGAGCCCGGTATAACCTATCGCCAATCAGCATGATCACAAAAAGATTAGAATAATGAATTATATGTTATTAGAAAACCCCATTCATACAATGGAAAATTACCTTTTCAACAACCACGCCTTTGGATATGATAGGAAACTTCTCAATAACCTTATTTACCATATGAAAAGAAGCTGAACTGAAGGCAACTGCTTGCATTCCCAAAGAAGGCCGGCGAGATACCCTGTAAAGGAAGAAGATATGCAACTTTGCATTAGGCTATAAATGGTATAGGACCTAAGTTATCTACACACATTAAAACAACTAAAAGAATGGAAAAATACAAGATATTGGACTAAGGATATTCAGCAACACATATCATTTGGCCAAGTCTATAGCCCAATAACCCCTCTAACTTAAGAAGACAAGCTGATTGAAAAAAGAAAATAAAAAAGATGAAGTAAAATATTCTATGCACCATCAGTAGTTTTGTACAGTATCATACATAAATTAAATACTTTGATTAAAATGTAAACAAAAACAAAGAAAGACAAAACAATTGGACTTGAAAGTTATTAATTACACAGTTAAAATTTGAAAAACATGTACTCAAGCTACCACATGGCAGAGATTACAATTTCAAATGCAACTAACAATAACAATAACAATAATAATAATAGTCATATTGTAATACTAAGCCAAAAAAGTGAGAAAAAAATTACAACATTAGACAATAGACCCCATTAGTTTAAGTTTAACTAACCCATGTATCTTGTAATGGTGCCACCATTTGTAAGCCAAGTTTATGGGAAGAAAAGGGGTTGAATCGACATCATAAAATGCAACGCCAATGACTTCTCCAGAAAAATTGATTATTGGACTCCCATCACCACACTAGATTAAAAGGTGAATATTAATTTAATCCTTGTGAATAATAATTGACATTGGTAGATAGTAGTAAAAAAATGAGATGGATTAATACTCTAGTCATGAGGCAGGTTGTCATGAATAGCTCCTTACAATCGTAATCACAATGATCAAGACTGGAAATAGAGAAAGTGAAAGCATGATGATATCAATAAATAAAAGTGAATAAAAATACAAAAGAGAGAGAGAAAATAATGTGTAAGAATAACGTTTGACATATCTTTACCAATATTCACCGGGAGCAGCCATCAGAGAAAACGAATCACCAAAATAGCGGCCCACGGCTATAACATCATCCCCGGGAGCAAGACGAAGTTGGGATGTGTTCAAATCAAAACAATCGCTTATAGGTCTTAAGGTAGCTATCTGAAGGGGGCCGTCAGCTTTGAAACATATGACAATTAAATTATAATGAAAGTCATATGCAATGACTTGTCCCTCAAATGATTTACCGTCTTGTAGGATTACAATAACCTGCAAAAAAGACAATTAGTATGTATGTATGTATGCATTAGAATTGCAAAATTAAAATTACATAAACAAATTAATATAAGTTCCACAAATAAATCAATTTCCAACAACTTAATAAGTTTAAGCTTAATAGATAACAACACAACAAACCTTAAGATGATTAGCGACGACGTTTTGACCATTTCCATCATTATCAGAACAAGGTCTGATAAGATTAGCGGAAGTTAATACAATACCGCAATTACTATCATCGCTCTCTATAATAGTTCCTGAACACTGATACAAAGACTTATCTCCTGCACAAATTTAATTCATATCATAACAAAGTTTTTGAAACACTGCGAACATTATTCCTATTCTTGAAAAATATTTTAATATAATAGCCATTCACTACTAGTCTACTACTTTACTATTAATTCACTAATACTTCACTAATTTAAATTGATTGATAGGGAAAACGGAGACAACCTGAGTAAGATAAAAGAGACACCACGGAAGGAGAAACACGAAGAGCGGCCCTCTTTGTGTGAATATCAAGATACAAATTTGTATCCAACATTGTAAACTTTGGCCTAGAGCCATCCTCATCATAATTTAGAGCTGTATACAAATTTTTAGTCATAAGATGATCAATTCTAAATTTATTTCATCAATGTACAATTATACAAAACAAAAGGAACTCACATCTACGGTATGGCATTTCCCTTTTCCAAGAATTCCACTTCTTGGATTCTATTCGAGGTGCATAAATCTTTTCCATTCTGATACAAATACCTTAAATATTTGGAACCAAATTTCCAAATCAAAGTGATGAAGAAAGAAAAAAATAAATTACAAGAACAAATGGGACACTCAAGACTCAAAAAGAATTGCAATTGCATAAATAGATACTTTTATATAGGGTAGGGTTTAGAACTTGATCTGAATTCAGATTCAAAATGACTATAAATATGGATCCTTATAAGCCAGATTCAGATGTCAGCAGTGACGAATCTAGAAAATAATCAAGTGTTGTTGATCATTAATACACTTTCAAACTATCAAACATTCAAACTTAATCAAAATTCACTATTATTCCAATTTTCACAAATACCAAACAATGTCACGATTTAATCAAATCAAAAAAATGAAAAAACCTAATCAAAACTATTATAACGCAATTACTCAGCACAATTATGATATATCTATCAACAAATTTAATTAAAATAAAAGACATTTAACAAATTCAAACAAATCAAACAAATAATGAAAACAAACTCATATGTTTAAAGAAAATAAATTCATATATTCAAAGAAAACAAATTCCTATACTATCAGGAGAAATTTAAATAAATTCAAACATTTGGAAGAAAAAAAATTAAGATGAAAACAAATTCAAACATATAGAAGAAATCAAGAAAAGACAATCATCTATGAACATGTGCACTTTTGATTGTCATAATTTCCAATGCCATATAATTTAATTTAAAACTCAACTAAATTCAATATTGAGACGGTAAAGTAAAACAATCAAAGCAATAAATTAGTAATTAAAATTAAGAATTGAAGATATTCGAGAGATAAAATGTTAACCTGAGAAAATTAAATGGAATGATAATCACAGGCAGCAAGTCCAATGGGCAATGACGGGTGTGTAGAATTAAATTACTAACCCACCATCTGAAAATGTATAAACCCTAATTACTGATCAATTAAAACTCTAATAAATTCCAACAAATTAGATATGAAACCCTAAATTCATAAATTACCGCCAGTTAAACCAAAAATCCAAAATTGATTAACAAAATACCTAAATTAATATAATGATTAAATTGATTAACAAACAATGTTTAACAATTAACCTTCATATATAAATGAAAAATGTATAACAACTTGCACCAATTTTAAAATTTATTGAAAGAAAGAAAAAGAAAAAAACTATATACATGGTTTGGTGGATGGGGCTGGCCGCGGCCTGCGGCAGTGAGGCAGGTGGAGTTGACGTCTGGAAGGCTGGCCTGGTGGCTGCGGCCGCAAGGGTTTTGAAGGGGGAAAGTTTAGGTCAGAAAAATGGAGAGAAGTGTGAAGAAGATGGTCGCGTGCTGCGGTAGTGTGTGCAACTTTACAATTTCACCTCCGCTGAGAGACCGTCTTTATAAGAGACGGGTCTCCAAGTCTAGGCCCAAGCCCAACATTAAAAAAAATTTAAAAATTGAGGTGCGCGTTTGATCCTATTTGAGTTGGTGTTATAATCTATTAAAGTTGGTATTAAGTTGGTATTATAAGGTATTTGGAGATACCAACTTTAATAGGTTATAATACCAACTCTAACAAATTATAATACCAACTTTAATAGGTTATAACACAAACTTCAAATAGAATTACACATCACGCATTTTTTTAGTAGTTGTTTTTTAAGTAATAATAGATCGACCCATTTAAGACGCGTCTCTTATAAAGACGGTCTCTAATAAGAATTTTCTTTACAATTGTACATTAAGGGTTGAAAACAAGAATCAATTTCAAAACACTAAAACCTCAAGTGAAAATTGGATTTTCGATTTTGTTTTTTTATAAAATATTTTGTTTTAAAAATTCTAATCCAAAACCAAACCAATTTATAAATAGTTCAGACTATATTTCTTATTCAATTTGAATTAGTTTAATTTGCGATTTTAATCCGAATAACTTTCACCCCTACCTCTACCAACTAAGTCATCAAACATATTACTCTATAGTCCATCCAATTCACCATTAAGTTCTCATTTGTTTTTGACACTATTCATATCTTACTATTAATTTGTATCTTATAATTAATTTATGAGTTAAAACATAGTCAAATGAGAGCTTGTTTAATTCGTCTCAATGCAAGGATTATTTATATTAACTTTTCATAATTTTTAGTTATGCACAATTAGAGATATTAACGATTGAATAAGTGCATTGGATAGAGTGTTAAAGCAAATGGGACTTCAGTGGTGAATCGGAGGGAGTAATATATTTTTGTATACATAAATTCTTGTAAGAGACCATTTCTAATTGGACCGGCCTATTGTATATTTTTAAAAATATTGTAAGTAGCATTAAAAATGATGTAAGTAGACACTTAAATATTCAAAGTAGGCAATCGAGGCATTAAGAATACAATAAATACGTATTAAAAATAATGCAAGTAGACATTAATCATTAATGGACTAAGCTTGAGATATGTCTCTCAAAGAGACGGTTTCTTAAGAGACCAGTTGTTTTGTATATGGATTTGTA
Source organism: Amaranthus palmeri (assembly GCA_019776075.1). Lineage (NCBI taxonomy): Eukaryota > Viridiplantae > Streptophyta > Magnoliopsida > Caryophyllales > Amaranthaceae > Amaranthus > Amaranthus palmeri. Next base: position 664,472 of record JAAKBH010000303.1, read on the forward strand.
CATGGCATTGACTTAATAAACATCCGTTGTTGATGTCAAAACTGATCCATTATCATCCCAATTGATTAATATACTCCATAGATTTAAAAATCAAGTGTTATTCATATTTATATTCATGTTTATATTAAGAGACCAGGATTTTTTTAATAATTATATTCTAATTTGCCCAAATCATATTTTTTCATAAATATAATAAAAATACTAACATATTAAAAGTTGTTCATTAAAATCTCGTACCACAACGGAATAATATATTGTTAACTCCTTAAATCAGCATGACAAGCTGCGTGGATTATGATTCCAGTACCAACGTTTGCGTTTCAAAAATGACATAATACTTTAAAACCATACAAAATCATAAACTACACAGCGGTATATATAGTATACAAAGGACACAAAGCCTCATACCAAAAACATAATACAATTTGAAGTTTACAAAAGACATATAGGAGGTAAAAAATCCAAAATAAGAGATTTAAAATGTTATGCTCTCTCCTAGTCTCCTAGTAACGAGGACTCTTAAATCATGAAAATATGTAGCTCTAATAATTAGAGATAATTTTATTTCACACAAAGTAGATACTAAAACTTTTCAAAGATAGCTTAATTTGGTCTAGAATTAAAGGATGGTGACTTCATTGTCACTATTTACAACAAAGAGCATTCGATTTATCAAATTTGTCACACAATATCTCAGTCAAGTATTCATAATTACATCAGTTGACTCAAACAATCAATTAAAAACATGCAAAATTATAGTATGATATTGCTCGCATCATAGTAATATGCAGGACATAAGAGTAGGGCAGTGGCGGATCCAGGATTTGAAGTCCCATGGGGCACCAACAAACAGACGAAATTTCAACGGAGCTTTATTTTTAAAATTAACAACTAGAAGAAATTTTCCAAGAAATTTTTAAAATTAATGAACCTCAATATCAAAAACATTCCTCCATTAGTTTATATTCAAAGTTCAAATACACATCAGAAAACCTCCTCTTCAATAATTCATCCCAAAATGTAACTAATGTTAAAACAGAAAATGTTAATTCATAGAATCATCATAGACTAAACCCAACAATCAAATTATTGAAATGAACAAGTAAAAAGTTAAAGCCAGAAATGAAAACCAAAATCCAGATGAAAAAAAGCACAAAATCAAAACCGTCATCAACAATAATAGAGAAAAGTAAAAACCCTGATGAAAAACCCAAAATCAGTAAAAACTCACCAAAATAAATAAATCAAACAATCAATAACACCATCAAACAAAAAAGGAGATGAATATTCAAAAATAAAACCTGTTAAATTAGTTTTACTTTCTTTCTTCATCTTGAGAAGAAGAAAAAGATGATGAAGGAGAATTATTTAAGATTGAGATTAAGATTTAAAATACCATTAAAAATCAAATTTCTGATTTTAAGGGACAACTCACTCACTGCTGGTGGTAGGAGGCGGCCGTGGCCCGTGGCAAGCAACAGTGGTGGCCGGTTGTGGCGGCAGTGACGGCTGGCGGTAGTGACGGCCTGGGTGCAAGGTTAGGTTAGGGTTATTAATGGGTTTTATCTTTTAGGATTGAAGGAAGAAGGAATTTGAAAATTTGAGACTAGTGGGGAAATTTGAGACTAGGGGGGAAATTTGAGCCTAGGTTTCACTGTTCTGCAACTGTGCTGGTAATTGTTTTTATTGGTTGTGATAAGAACATTGAAGTGACATAAAATTTTAGTCTTTGATCACGAGTTTAATTAGAGCTATTTGTGTTGTGAAAGGACCATTGTAGTCACTCAAAGGTCTCTATGTAACAGATGCGTCATGCATGTTTTGGTTGTCTTAGTGTTGCTATGTCTTGGTGGTAGGTATAGCTAAGACATTGTATGGGGAAGAAGAAGAAGAAGAAGATCCTGAAAAAAACACTACTGTTGAAGAACCAAAGCTACTGGGTACTCATCCCCAGTCCGGTGAGAAGGTATTAGATAAGGAAAATATATGATTAGTCAATCACTTAATCTACTATTGTTTAAAATAATATTTTCGGATTGTCATAAATCATTATGTATTTGTTTGTGGTTACAGGTTCTTTTGAAGAGCGGTCCTTATGGGTCTTATGTGCAGCATGGTGAAGACAGGAAAGGATATTTACCCAAACGGGCGTCCATTTCTCAGGTTAGTTACGAAGGGGAAAAATATTTTGTGTAAGGTAGGAGGAGGGAAGGGTGGGCGGTTGAATATTTCCCCTTTTTAAATAACCTTAGTCTCTTATTTCCATCTTTAGGTATCTGAATTTTCTCAGTTTGATTTTAGGTACTTGCCCTCTTGCCCCTATAATGTCTATCCCCATTCTAAGCATGCCCTTCAAATAATATCCTAGGAGACTATCCGTTTGTTGGGTCTATTACATTGCTTAGTTGTTGATATTACTTGATACTTTGCGCTCCTTTGATTCAGTGCAATGGTTACATCTTGGCTGACATGATTTGATAGCTGTTTGTTATCTGTAGTATGTTTCTAGTGCTGAGGAGCATAGGCCAATTATATGCTTAGGAACTGTTGGCAAATTGCATTAGAAGTCGGAACAGTTTGAATTTGCATGTAGCAAAAAGTTAGAATTTGAATGCTAGTAAAAATTATGTAGTATTTGCAATTTCTTATCTCGTTTCTACGCTTGTGCGTGCCATGATTTGTAGACTTGGTTTTCTTAGAAATATTAAAAAAAAAATTTAAATTCTTTTCGGCTTCTAATTTTTTGTATCCTTTTTAGGGCATTGATGCTAACTCAATTACGCTGGAAGATGCTCTTGATATGCTTCGCTACCCCATCAAAGTGGTATCTCTCTAATAATATGCTGCTCTTGATTTCTATTTGAACTTTTGACCTTCTCTTTATTAAAGCCCCTTGAACTATTTATTTGTGAACTTTACTTCCAGGGAGACCATCCAGTAGATGGTCAGACAATAGAAATAAAGATCTCAAAATCAGGGTTTACTATTAGGCATCGACGTAGCATTGCTTCTGTGCCAAAGGTATGACTTCAGTCCTGTTCTATCTCAAAATGAACCTGAATCATGCTAGCAAGGAACATACTTACCTCAGTCGTCAAAGACGTGTAACCTTCCGTAAAGGGAGTTAACACAATATAGCTAATATCCACCAACCAAGCTTGAGCAGAACTCAAACTTTAAAGGTGTCAATGACTTTATCAACAATATCCGTTGGCTAATCCAAAGTATGCATATTGCCCAAGAGCACTTTGCCACTAACAGTGATACCTCAAGAGAACTTTGAACTAGCCTATTTGATTAAGATGGCAACAACAATATTCTCACGCAATTCAAGTCTTCAGTTTCAGTTGGGGATCATAGCCTCCAAGAAGGTAACATTTTGATATCTATTATAACGAAAATAGTCGAATCTTTTGAAAGGCCTGATTTCTCCTAAATGACTGATAAAACTACATACATGTATTGATAATCCCATCTCAATTCCCTACTCTCTGTATATAACTTATTCAGCTCTTAACAAAAACATTCCCTTTGATATTCTGTTACATTTCCTTCTATATCCTCCATTCTATAGTTTCGATTTGATTCCTTCTTTAGTGTTTCCTAGCTTTTCATGGTTCATTACATACACAAACATCACAATCATACTTGTTCGAACATCCGAAAGAGAATACGAAAAAAATCAGATAAACGAGCAGCTGAGAAGTCATTAATCAAACATGATTTCAAGGTTCAACACTCAACATCAACAAATAAGCCAATATAAACCCAGAAAAACCAATTAATTATAAATATTGATCTTGAAAAATGAATCAAATTGAACAAGTAAAATCCATACGAAATGACAACTATATATGTGATTAGGGATTTACCTTGATCAACGATTGGGAGATTTCTATGTCAAATTGCCTGGAAGTTTTGGAGAAAGAGATGAAAAAAAGGAATCTGAAGGGTATATCATTTAGACATTTACACGGGATGAAAAGAAATGGTGGAACTTGTTGGAAGAGATATTTTGGAGAGATATGAGTCTATGACTACCTGATTGAAACCGGTTATAATAAAGGTGAGCCCAGGGTTTGGACACATAATACTCCCGTCCCTATAAATTTGCTTGCAGTATTTTCTATTTTCGTCCGTTCCACCTAAATTGCAGCATTTTTATTTTTGGACTATGGCCTACCACTTTCTTTTAATCTCATCTATACATTTTAACTTTCTTTTAATTTCATCCACACAATTCATTCTCTCTCTTTATTTATTACCACTTTCTTAATTCTCAACATTTTTCTCTTTGCTACTATCTCATAGGGACGGAGGGAGTACAGTTTAAGAGAGTGAAGAGGTGTTCGTTTCGGTCATCGGGTTGATTTCGGGTCAAATGTTTTGGATCGGTTTAAAATTGGGTTTTGTGTTCACATTGGTTTTTACATAATTGTAGATTCATTTTTAAGTTAGGTCAAATCGGGTTCGGTTATAAAATCGGGTGTCTATCGGGTCATCGGGTTTGTTTTAAACACCTCTAAGAGACACTATGCCTTATACGAGTCAATTCATACAAGCTGCTCAATTAATATCTTTTATAAAAAATTATTCAGAATAATTTTATATATTGTATATCTGCTATTAATAATGATTATTTTTAAATAATTCAACATTGTATATTACTCCCTCCTATTCAATTACATTGTCCACTTTCCTTATTTGGTAAAGTCTCTTTACTTGTCCACTTTCTATTTTTGGCAAAGCTTTTTACCTAAATACCCCCAACTATCCTAACTTAAGTATTATTTAATAATACCCCACCTACCACCTTTTCAATTATTATATTCATTTAAAATACCCCACTACCACCTTTTCCATTATTATAATCACTTAAAATACCCCACTATCACCTTTTCAATTATTATAATCACTTAAAATACCCCACTACCACCTTTTCTTAAAATCCGATCCAAACCCAAAGTGGACAATGTAATTGAATAGGAGGGAGTATATGCTTATAGTACTCTTTTTCACATATTAATCGGCTACTGTACGCACTTCTTCCCCTTTATACTTCTTTGTTGATCTAAAACTACTCCTCTTAAGTGATACTTCCTCCGTTCCGAAATACTCGCTACATTTCATTTTTTGGCACTATTCATCGTTCAAGCTTATTTTACATATGACGACTAATGTGTAAGTAAAAATATAGTCAAGTGGGATCTTGTTTGAATCGTCTAATCGCATACTTTCATAATATTAAATTTTTATAATTTTTAGATAAGTGTAGTTTAAGATATTAATGATTAAAAATGTGCATTGGATTGCGTGTAAAAGTGAAATGTTGCAAGTATTATGGAACGGAGGAAGTACATACCTATAATAGCCGGTCAAAATGTAAAAATGGGTGTTGTCAACAAATAACATACAGAGTGACCACTACAAGTTTTTCTAAATTAAATTGTTTCACATATTAAACCAAATATTCGGTAAACACATATTAAACAATATATTGAGTCAATCTATATAAATTGTTCCACGATAGAACAGTGTTAATAAATTCAGCTTATTTTGTATGAGATCGTCTCACAGTGATACGAACTCAAAACAATACGAGTAAGAAATAATTTGTCCTAAGAGATGGTGAGGCCGCATATATGGGCTTTTGTACCTGTTTGGCCCGGGATTTCAAGTAATCTGTCTTTTTGACAAATTTCTTTAATGACATGGTCAGGTGAAATTGTTTTTATTGTGCTGAGTCAATATATACTTATTGTTTTAAAGTAATTAAAAGTGTAATTTTAAAGTAAATTTTTTTATAATCTTAGAATGATCATATATTCTTTTTATTAGATATCTAGGCTTACCCTTTTCGACCACCTCTCTGACGGTTTTTGACCCCTACCTATAGTTCTCCTGCCTTTATCGTTTGTTTATTTAATAGTACATATTCTTTTGATTGTGTATCTTTAGCAATCGATTATTATGCTTTGTTAACGTGGGTGTGATTTTGCAGGCTTTCATATAATTGCATGTACCTCTCTCTTTGAAGAGCATATGGAGCCGGGGGACTATATGACCGTACTCTCCTACATGGGTATGACTATATGAGTTGTCGTCTACCTTCCCTCCCCAGACCCTGACCATAGTTTATCTATGAGCAGGACACACTGGATTTAATGATGATGATGATGATGATTATATATAGCTTTAAAGTGATCACTTACAATATTAAAAATCAATTAATTGGATAATTCAGCTTATTATATGGACTCGTCTTATAATGAGACTCTTCTAAATTAGTTGCATCTTGTTTTGGATTAGGTTAGTGTTTTTACAAATTTTCAAATAAGGTAATCTCGCACTAAAGCCTATTTTTATTAAGATGACTTTATTTATACTTACTGTTTTAAAGTAATTACTAATAAAGTCATCATCTATAATCTTAGAGTGACTTTTATAACTTTAACTATTAACATAATGCAAATAATTAATTTAAATAATATGTAAATTCAAACATGAGTTAGAAAATAAGGCAGTATAATAGTAGTTGAGATCATTAAATTGTTCCCATTAATACAAATATATATCCTAGAAAAGCCACATAATTATAAGTCTAGAGAATATCTATGGTGCAATAAACCCTGATAATTTTTGATGAACCACCTTCTGCATACTTTTAATTTGAACTGCTTCTTCTGATCATTATCATTTATCCTTAGCTTCATATACCATAAAAATACACAAAAGTTTCAAAATTAATTAACAATTTAATTCAAAATGAATTACGATTATATTTGAAAACAAGTAATTCATTTTAAATTCTATATTTCATAATAGTCATAAAAAAAGAATTTGAAATTAACAAGATTTAAAAAATCATTCTTAAATTTTCAATTTTAACTACTTTTTATACTATTATTCGTTGGGATGATTAATCCTAAATAGGGGTGTTTAATGGGCCGGATAAAGGTTGGTCCGGGCTTAAGTAAATATGGGCCGGGCCGGATAATGGTCCTTTAAATTAATATGGGCTTTAAATGGGCCGGGCTTTGAAAGCCCGGTCCGGCCCATTTTTACTACTAAAAATATTTTTAATTCACATTTTTCAATTTATAACAATTAAATTATCATTTATAATAAAAAAATTAATAAAATATTAATAATTTTATTGACATTGTCATTTATAATATTTAAATTATACATTAATTATGTTATTTACAAAGGCCCGTTTTCGGCCCTTATTGAGCCCTTTTATAACCCGCTTCATTTTACATAAAGTAAAGCCCGTTTCTGGCCCGGCCCATTTTTGACCCGACCCTTACAAAGCCCTTCTAAAAAGGGGCCGGATAAGGGCTCAAAATGGGGCCCGGCCCATTGAACAACCCTAATCCTAAATCGATAATATTAAAGATTGTGTATTTGTGTGTGCACATTTTTAAAGTCATTCGAGTCTTTTCTTGCCAGTTGCCATATGATTTTGGGATGCTATTTCTTTGTCTTAAAAAGTATATGCATGCACCTTTTGTTTTCCGAATTATATGCTGGCATTATAGAGTAAAATAAGGCCAGATCGCATCAGTTACATTGTAAAGGTTTTCAAAACAAACGAGTTGATATTTCCCGCATTATAAAAGTGTACATTAGAAAACCCATTTTGGACCGTGTGTTACGATAACTGCATCACTTCCGTTACCGCTATCTAGATTGTTTTCCGCATTATTTTCACACATTGACAATAAGCCCAGCTCAACTTAACAGACGATGAGTTTTAGTAACTTACTATAGAAATTGAAGACGGGGGTAGCGCCATTGTCAAGCAACTCAATAATGAGAAGATCTTCCTCCTGAATGGCATGCACTTTATAGAAGGAAGCCTTGCAGTAAATGTAATGATTACGAGCATCATCATCATCTATGGATTGTTTGCACCTAAATTTCATCTTACTCGACTTCCCATTAACATCTCTTAACTTGCAATTACACCATCTGTTTGTTAGTCCATTTTCCCTAGCAAATTCCAAAGGCACTCTCTGCATATAGTATATAATATCAGAAGGTCTCCTGGGAGACTGTCTATAGTAAAGACGGCTCTATAAAACAACACAGTCTAATATTTAACTGCAGTTTTTTTTATTTAAAATGTTTAAAATTAAAAACGGATTTTATTATTGGACTGATCTAAGACGAGTAGTCTATGAGAATTTGTGATATACATATATATCAAATCTATTCAAGATGGGGAAATTTTACAACAGAATTAAATCTAAATTATAGATTTATTTAATAGTTTATGATAAATGTATCTAATAGTTTATGAAATTTTTATTTGTAAATATTCTAATGATATATAAACTAAAAAATGTTATTATATACTCCATAATATTAGTGTTAGAGATTAGTTACTTACAATCACCCCATTTTTCAAATTAGATGGTTTGACGATGAACTGAAAATAAGGACGATGACTTGATGGTTTGAAGTTTGAAAACACGTTTATGGGAGATTCACTATTATCTTCCTCCACATATCCGAAATCTTCGACTCCTAAATTAATAAAGGAAAATGAATAATAATAATATTAATAATAAAAATAAAGATAATGAAATTCAATAGAATTAATCTTGCATAAGTAGATCTTCATCATAGTAATTTTGTGTGGTACTTATCAAACCAAAATTCGGCATTTTTCTAAAATTATTTACACATACGTAATTTATTTCTAAAATAATTCAGAATTTTATCTCACAAGCAACCCTGAATAATTGTTAAAAGAATACGAGAAAGAAATATTTTCTTGACTTCTTTTTAATCAATACCTGTTCTACCACTTTTACAATTATTATAATCACTTAAAATATTTCAACTACCACACTCTTAAAATCCGTACCCAGAAAAAGTGGACACTTAGTGAGAGTTGGAGAGAGTATATTTCTATCATTATATAAATAAATCATGTGGAGTATATATAAGCATAAAACTAGGATAATAATTAAGAATATGATACGACATGATATGTTAATTCTTTGTTCATCTAGAATAAAGTTATTTGCGTAATCATGATAAATTTACCTCAAAATATACTTCTCTAATTTCAATTTTTATAATTTCACAATTAAAGTTACTTGAATTTCAAGTTGATATTAAAATATTGATAAAACTGGATAAAAAGAACAAAAGAGAACGGAGAAAGTCGTACCCGGGTCGTCATAACTCACGATGGTAGGAGTAGATTGAAAGTGATGAGACTCACAACCATTAGAATCAAAGATAATAACATCAAACACCAAATTCTTGTCAAGAATAAATAAGAGGAAATAACCAACTTGAAGATTGTGATCCTCGCAGAATTTCTCCCATTCAATTTTATTGAAATGCCGTCCATCATTACTCATTTTTACGTACCAAAGTTTTTTGCTTTTGTCACGTAAAATGCCCATCTTATCTTCATTTTCTTTTGGCACTCTTAAATATTTGTCAAAGAAAGTCTGTGGAATACTCTACATATAAAACACTACTCATTATCTCATTCGTTCGATATTTAATCGTGATATAAAGTGTTAGATCTTAATTATTAACCGTCAAATTTGTTACTAAATAAAAAATCAAATGCAAATAGAACTTAATAGTTATTAACAAACTTGTATAAAATTTTGTGCAATGAACGAAGTTCTTAGTACGAAGATATATAAATATATATAATTTTATAATAAATGCAATAATATACTTTTAAAAAACATTTTGTCTTAAATTATTTTTCTTGAAATGAAACTTTTTGATTTTTTTATACTCCCTCTGTTTCCAAATGTTATTCCCATACTTTTTTATACCCATTTTTCAAAGTAAATTTTGAAGTTAGATATCTCTAAATACGCATAATAAAAAATTATAAAAAATATATAATAAATTAAGACAAATCTTACGAGATCTCACATAGATATATTTTGTCCTCTATATATGTCTTAAAAATCTTAATCAAATTTTTCTTTCCAAAATAGAATATTTTAAATGGAAAAAACATTAAAAAACAGAGAGAGTATTAAAAAGGGCCCCATTTTCAAGGATATCGCCAAAAAAAAAAATAAGGCCTTAAAAATTAGAGACTACGTGCAAACTTTGGTTGGCAATGGCGACTTGGCATATGCAATATTGGGTTAGTAGGATTTTAATCCTAAGAAAAAAAAAATCGACCTACCCAACCCGTAATCTACAAATTGCGGGTAACGGATACCCAATAAAAAATAATTTGTGGCCATGACTCGATTCAGTTAAGACGGGTTGGATCCAACCCGTAAACTACAATTTTTTCAAATGACCTGACATTTAAGATGCAGGTCAACGGCGTTGGGGTCTTTTAAACACCCGTTATTGCAGCTATCATATGAGGAAAAAAAATAAATATGCGGAATCTTGTTTTATTTATCACGATTCTCGTCGCATAGTTTCATAATATTAATTTTTTAAAATTTATAGTCATTTACAACTTTAAAGTTGAGATTATTATAAAAAAACACAAAAAAATCAGATTACGCATTGGACTGCGTAAAAGTATGTCTGAGTGCAAGTAAAAAAAAACGGAGGAAGTATTTTGATATGAAGTACGTCAGCAATCTGCATCACTATGATTCTACGTACATTAGCATACATCGTATGTACGGACAAGTTTTACGTATAAAAAATGCAATTAGTCTGTTGACAGACCGTCTTTTTGAGAGACGTATTTTTAGTCAAATCTATTAAAGATTAATGACTAATTATTATTTTTTTAATGTCTACTTACATTATCTTTTAATGCTTAATTACTGTATCGTTAATGCCTACTTTCAATATCTTAAATGACTATTTACATTATTCTTAATGAATACTTGCAATAAATGGGCTTACGTTATACTATACTTCACCCATTATACTATACTTGCTACAGCCTACAGATTGTCGCATTTTCCACACCACACAACATATTACAATCGGATGCTAGTATTTCAGAATGGTGCAAGTATATGAATGACGACTTTCCACTCTAACTCATTAAACCCAACTGTTTAATTATCTATGTCATTTCCATTTTTGAGCACATATTAACAAAAAGAAAATATTGATATTTTAACCTTTCACTCATCTGTTGTGAATAATTTCACATTTGAATTGTTTTTTTGCCCTTCAAAAATTTTTATTTCATAATGATTCGACCTTTGCCTTTTGTTTCTATCAGTATACGTTACTAATATATGCCGACAGCAAAACTAAGGACAAATATTGGTTTATCAAAGTATAACCCTAAGTTATGATTACTCATAGCGGATTAAACGTTGATTATTATATCAATTTTCATAAAAAAAAAAGAATGACATGAAACTTACAAAGTTACAAAGATAATCAGGAAGAAGTTCTTTTATGAATTGAGGCTTCAGTGATGAGTTCTTCGCCATAATGATTCCTTTTGCGTCTTTTGAAAACTACCTGGTGGCAGAGGCGGTTGAAAAAAAAAATCAGAAAAAATAAAAAAAAAATAAAAAAAAAATAAAAAAAAATTAAGAAACCCTATTCTCCAGTCTCCTCTCCAAACTCGCCTCTCCCTTCTCACTCTCGCCCACAAATAAAAATCAAAACTTTACATAAATAAACTAATAAACAATCATAAAAGATAAGAAAAAAAAAACAACCCACAAAGAATAAAGCAATACCCAAAAAGATTAGTGGTGATTTAGCATTTAGAAACTCACCTATGATTAAAAATTATGCTTAGAAAAAAAAAATAAGTGAAGCTTCTTAGTTAAACTAAATTTTTTTTGTTTTTTTGAGAGAAGGAAATAAATTTGTTTGATTTCTCTTAAAAGAGAAATTTAGAAAGAAAAAAGAGAGAGAAAGATGTGAAGGAAAATGAGGAGCAAAAGGCTAATAAATGGCCGGTTGGCCCTTCCCAACCCCCCACCTTTTACTTGTACTTGTACTCATACTTCTCTACCTAGTAGCCTAACTCTATTAGTGTTCAAACTAGGTTTTTTTTGAAAAATCTAGGTGTAGATTAATTACTCTTACCATTTTTTAATTTTAATAATAATAGGAAGAGTAGTAATTTTCATTACGTACCTTCTATATTTGGGTTGGTGTACTTCTATCTCTAGCATATTAAAAAAAAATCTCTATCACAAATATATTTAAAGGCTTTGAGCATGTTTAACACGTTTAATAGTACATAATTCTAAAAAAATCTCTATCACAAATATTTTGAAAACTACCTGGTGGTTTAATGTTACACCCTACAAATTATTATCAAAAACCAAACTAGTTGTTACCAAAAAAAGAAGCCCAAAAAAACAAATTAAATTTTGGAATATGAAATAAAAACAAAAACATGATCAATATAATTTTGAATCAAAAAATAGAATAAAGTATAGATTTCACCCATTTTTTAATGAATTAATGTCAAGTTTTAAAATTAAAATACAATAAAATACAACCATAAAGTTACACATCAAACTATTACGGCCCGTTTGGTAGCTAAGTAATAAACGGATGTAATGGAAATGAAAAATTAGTGTAATTTTAGTTGTATAAACTCTTTGCTACCTTGATGACCATGCTTCTCCAATTCCAATTATCTTATTTTCTTCATGAAATTCATTCCAATGCATTACCATTGGGATAGGTGATATTAGGTGGTAATGGAAATTAGTGTAATTTTACACTATAAATCATTCTCATTACCACCATTTAGTACCACTAACAAAACGGGCCGTTAGAGTACACAACATATCCTGGGGTCTCAACCATCAGCTTAAGCTTTTGGTTAAGTTGGTTCATCGACATAGTATCTGAAGTCAGGGTATCTCAACCACCCTTATTTAAAGTGGAAAATTTAGCTCCATGTAGGAGGAGGGCATGTGTTGCATCCACACTTCTAGCCCAAAGGGTTCTCGTGTGAGGGGGCGTATTAGAATATATATCATATCATGGGGCCTCAACTATCAGTTTAAGCTAGCTTTTGGTTGAGTTGGTTCCTTGATATAAACTATTAAAAACTAAAAGCAAGTGATTAAAATGTAGAGAATGTATAAATAATTTTAACAGCTAAAAAAGATGATACAAGGGTAAAAAAACTTACCCAATCAAGAGGAAGGAAAGATAGGTTGAAGAAGATAAGAAGAAGGCGAGGAAGGTTGGCGTGGCGGGTAGTGTAGTACGTGTATATAATAGGGTGGTTGTTCCTCATTTATTTGCAAATTAAATGTTGATGATAATTAAAAAATATAAAAATTTCTAGATGATAGATATATTCTATCTATTAATCTAATTTTTTGTCACTATTTAGTATTTACTTATATTATTTTTGATTTGTATTTTATTTATAATTTACAGTCGAGGATTGCAACTTGCAAGTTCTCTATGTAAAGTGTTAGAGAGGAGAAAAATTCAGAGAATGCACGTATATTCTATCTAAATATTATGTAAGAAATAAGTTACTCATGTCTTCTATATTTATAGAAAAGCATATAACCATTTATGAAGTAATATGCAGGGCCGTCTCGTTCATTTTTGGGCCCCAGAGCAAAAGATAAAAATGGGCCCCTAAAAACTTAAGACATAACGCATAATATAATACATCTTTTGTTTTTTATTGTTAATATTTAATCTAGTTTACAAAAAAAACACTAAAAACTCATATTATTTAGCAAAAAAAATATAAGTTATATATAAATTTGATTCAAATTAATATCACTTATATACATAAAAATAAGTTTTTTGGGCCCTAAAAAACACTGGGCCCTGGGCGGTTGACCGCTTTGCACTTGCTATTCGACGGCCCTGGTAATATGCCACGTTCACGAACCGCAACATCGATTCACGAATCAATGTCGATGTTAAATCAATTTATCCTAATTATTCAGTTAATATAACCATATTAACTGTAGATGGTTATAATGTAACTAACAAAACCAAATAAAATGAAAATTGCTAAAACCAGCGTGAAAGTTGCGTCAAGTAAAAATCTTCGCAACCAGTGACAACAGTCGCGACCCACGAAAAGTGTTTTTCCCCAAAACATAAACTTTGCTTTGAAAACTCGCGACCCGTGATACATTTCGCAATCTGTAAAAACCACTTTCCACAAAATTAGTAACTTTGCAATTTTTGGAATATTTCCAATTAAGTTATTTGATTTAATTAATTTTATTATTTCCAATAACCATTATACGTTCTAAATGACAACAGTCATGCGGGATCTTGTTTGATTCATCTCATACAAGCATTATTAATTTTTAATAAGGAATAATTAAAGATATTAAAGGTTAAAATTTAGTCTTAGCAATTGTAAAAGTTTAAATGAGACTAATGGGTTGAATTGAAGCTAGGTAGTATTATTTTATTAGATAATAAATTCGATAGAGATAAAAATGAGGACCGTAAGTATTAAAAAAAACTATTAAAATAAAATTAGTGAAAAATTATATGATTGTGGCATTGTTTGGGGTTATTATTGTATTATATTGCTTGTACTAGGCATCAATTTAGAGTTACGATTTTTTGGGTTGTTTAATTTACAAACAACATTCTACCCATCTCTATGCTGTTTTGGGTAGCCTGTTTCTTGGTCCCCTTTTTCAATCGCTTTTTTCCCTCGCGGGGTTTTTTTATGCCGGAGGTTTTGAGGTCCCAAGTCTCAGTGTTGGTGTTTTTCTATTATTTATATATATATTCATAATTTTCAAAAAAAAAAAACATTCTACTAAAAATTTCTATGTATCTATTTAATTACGTCAATACATTAGTTCTATCCACGCGTTTAGATCTATCATTAATCTAAACAATATACATAACAAATTAAATAAAAATTACAAGTCTCATACATCAAAATTTAAAAGAACAACAAAATAAACGATAAAATATAAAAGAGACAGAATAAAATGAAAAGACGTCAAAATTATATATGACAGTGTTTTGGGACAGACCAATGAAAAGATTGAGGAGTAGAAATATTTGAAGAAAAATACACCTTCCAATTCTCAAGTGTAGTATTTAAGTCCTTTATTTTTCTACCTAACCCTACACAACAATTAGCATGCATTGTACAAACCTTATTAAAATCCCTACTTGGTGAACAAAATCCCCCAAAATAATCTGTGGATAAGAACCTTAATTTCACTCCTAGTTGTCTTATGTATGTACTATTTTTAATTTTATTAAAAACATCTTGTTCATGTAGACCAGGATATGTATGTCTTGATGATAACCAAAATTTGTACATTTTGATGGTACGATTGTTAGACCTTACGAAAAGAAATCCGTTATTTGGTGAGTTTCGTATGTCGAATTCCTTTCCGTTGAATCGATCACATGAAGTTTGAAAGTCTGAATCGAGTGTGAAATGGGGGAGTGGATCTCGAAACCACATTACATCTGTATCCTGTCAAATAAAATTATTTATAATTATTTATAAGATTAATGTAGCATATTTTTCTGTTTTATTATATTTGCAACTAATAATGATAACTATATGATTTGGATCTACTAAAAGTTAAGTTAATCATATAAATAAAAACTACATAATATGTTAGCTAAAACATAATACACTGAAAAATTAGTGTAATATTGGTTGAAAATTTTCTTGGTTACCTTGGTGCACATACTTGTCCAACTTCAATCATCTCATTTTCTTCAGAAAATTTTATTCCAATGCATTACCATTGGAAGAGGTGGCATTAGGTGGTAATGAAAATTTGTAAATGAAAAATCTTTTTTATAATCAAAGTTTCATTACCATAGGAGTGATATGGAACTTTTGATGAAATTTTACACTATAATTCTATAAATCATTTCCATTACCGTCATTTAGTATCATTAATCAAACAGGCTCATCCCAGTTCCCGATAATAGCATGTTCACAATTCTTAAAGGAGACAATTCTATGAGACAATCTTTATTTGACTGACCATGCAATGCATATTTAGTGTGTAAAGTAATTATTTATAACTAGTATAAAACCCCGTGCAATGCACGAAATTCTTAATACGAAAATGTATATAAATATATTTTTAAAAAACATGCAGTGATAATTTATAATTAAATATACAAAATAAAGCTGAAATAATAAATAATAATTGTTAAAATAGGATAATATGAAATTTTATATGTGTTATAAATTGAAATAGTTTGTAGATGAATAAAATAAATAATTGGTTGATTAATTAATTTTATTAGTCACTTAAGCCAATCTCAGCAAATAAAATTCTTTAATCTAGCGTGGCTCCAAAAGAATGAACGTGTAATTTTGAGTCTTTTTTTCAAATTGTATGATGATTAGTTGAAATAATTTCTATAACTAAATCAGTCTAAATTTTAATAAATTATTTAATATAATCTAAATACTTCTTACTTTATTTTGTTTTAAAATTTCTATATATGATCAATATTTTATTCCCTAATTTGTAATTTTAACTTTGTTAATATCATCTTAATGATTCTTAATTTAATGTTTACATTCTCTTATTCAATCTATAGATTAGAGTATTAATTGATTGTCAAATCTTTGATTGAAGTAGATTGATCAACTATTTAATTCATTTAATTTAAATACTCCAATAGAAAAATTACATATGTCAAGTGCTCTAGAAATTTGACACTTGGCTTTTTACAGCTCTTTTAATAGATGTTATGATTATGATTATGATGTTAAAGTAGTTAATTATAAAAATATACTAATTATACCAATCATCTCATAAAAGAATGTCTCATATATGTAAGACAAGTTGATATAGTGGGGTGATAATAATATATATAATTATACTAATTATACCAATCATCTTGAAAATAGAGGTTCTTCACTAGAAAAAAAGTTGACATATAAGGTTAAAGGAATCCGGTGAATGAAAGGTCTCAATATTTTCTATTGTTGTGTATGAGTTTTTATGGGTTCAAAATACACCTTATGACCTGATAATTACTCGACTTTGTAATCGAATTTAACTTGACCTAACTTCAAAATAATTTAAAATTATATAGAAATCAATGCAGACATAAAATTCGATTTTAAACCGACCTGAAATATCTAACTTATCCAACAAAAAATCAAATAAACACCTTTATAATAAGAGTGGGTGGAGCCCACTTTATTTCTCCCCATAAAAAGATAAGATGCTCACTAGAGTAAGCATGCTCTAGTAGTCTAGCTAGCTCTAACTCTAACTACATTTTGGATGAGCATAATACCTATGCAAAGAAAAAGTAATTGCTATATATGGAAACTCAATAATGAAACCTCATCATGGAAGGAGATTTCTTGTAAGTATAATGAATTTTTGTTTCCTTACACAAACAAATTAATAGGAATTAAACTAGTCATCAATTTATTAAAAATATATAGGTTAATTTTATGGTTGAAAGATTTTCTCGACAAGGTTTGATCTTCACCATCTACAAGAAAAATTAATTCTCAGTACTCATCCTTACATATAAGGATTTTTCCAACCTTACCTCGAATTATGTCAATTTATGTTGCAAATATATAATCATTAAATTCATGGTACAATTAATAATTAGTAATTAATACTCCCTTTGTTCTTTTATGTTTTTCCATCTTACTATAACACTTAGTTTCATGTTTGTCAACTTAATACTTTCTATTTTATGAAATCCCTTTTTGCTTATTTACCACTTAAAACCACTTTAGAATACTCTACATTAATACAATCATTTTCGGTAAGTTAATCTTTTTTTTTTTTTAATTATTTTTTATCTCTCATATTTTCAATACAATTATTACTTCGCACTACAATCAAATTAAAATAGTACCCACTACAATAATGGCCCGTTTGGTAGGTGGTAATAAACTGTGGTAACAGAAATGAAAAGCTAATGTAATTTTGGTTGAAAAATCTCTTTGCTACCTTGATGGCCATGCTTGACAATCTTCAATCATCTCATTTTGTTCATAAAATTCATTCCAATGCATTACCAATGGGAGATATGGTATTATATGGTAATGAAAATTTGTGAACAAAGTTTCATTACAATGAGAATGACATGAAAGTTTTGATGAAATTTTACACTATAATTCATTTCCATTACCAACATTTAATACCACTAACCAAACAGACCGTAAAAGATTCTATTTTCTTAATATGCATAAAAAACCTAAAATGGACAAAGATAAAAGAACAGAAAGAGTAATTCTTACCGTAAAAATAAAGTTGTAGCCCAAGCTTAATATGGTTTGCAAAAAATCAAGCCTTTTCCACATCATCTCCAAATAAATAGGAGTCATAAACTTGGCTTCATTACTCATAGTAGATGATTCATTTGTCTTTAGAAAATATAACAATTAGAAACCATTTTCTGGCAATAAATATAGGCTTTGTCGTCCACTGCTATAACCAATAAATGATTTAGAAGCCAAGAAGTATTGTTTCCAATTTTAAAACTCTCTAAGAAAATATCAAATATGGAGTTTGGTGCTGCCCATGCCTCGTTTAATGTTGTCAATATTACTGTTTTATCCTTTGTTGAAGTTGCTTCTAGAACCTTCCTTAGCTCGTATAATTCATCTTTCATCACCTTCATATACAAAAGTTTTTTAAGAAAGTGTTCATATGCGACTTTTTATTAAGCGGGTTAATTATCGTAGTTTAGCAGTCATGTATAGGAAAAGTTAAAGTTAATATCAAAATTAATGTTAAACTGACAAAAACTTTATAATTAGTAGCGGGTATTACATATAATTTTAAGTTTGTTAGTCGATTGTTATAGTCTACTAAGTAAATATATTAATTATTTACTATAAAATTATGCGGTTTGTAATGATTTATTTTTTGAAATAAATATGTAAATATATGAAAGGATAAAAATGTCACATTGGACTAGTTTTTTAAAAAAAAAAAATTTGCAAAATCAAAAGCTCCTTTAATAATTAGTACTCCCTCCTATTCATGCTACTAGTCTCATTTACTTTTTCACATTTGCCGAGACAACATTTTAACCCTTAATATATCTAATTAATCTTAATTAAAAATTATGAAAAATTGATATTAATAATCTTTGTATTGAGACGAATAAAACAAGATCTCACATGACTATGTTTTAACTTATAGATTAAGAGTAAAATACAAATTAAGAGGACTAAGTGAATAGTGCCCGGGACTACTAGCTTGAATAGGAGGGAGTATGTTAAATTAGTGTCATTATTATATGAGAAATAAAGATTATAGCTTATTATGCTTATTCAAATTGATTGATGGATTACAGTACGGTAATAGTATATATACTACATTTAATTTTGAGTTAAGTTTTCATATATGTATATTTCTATTATATTAATAAAAAAATACATGAAGGTTTAAAGAATTGAGGAAATTTAAGTGGGACGATTCGACCCCATTACAATGAATGTGTCTCTGCCCTAAAACTCATATTAATGTTAATTAACCATTCATGAAATATACTCACTTCAATCCATCGAGTTTGCTACATTTCTCTATATAAGCTCTCACATTTAGGAATTGAACGTAGCAAACTCAATGGAACAACGGAAAAGTACATTATTGTCTACAAACACCATGACTGCAATGGTTTCTACAAAAAACTTATGAAACATATGAAAAACATTTGAAAAAAAACTATAAAAGAATCGAAAAAAGTTACCTCTTCAGATGAATTCCGACCAGAAGAAGAGTAAAACCGGCATAAATTGGGCAACATTAATTTTTAAAATTTTCAGTTTTGATTTAAAAGTCATTAATTTTTTCTGACACTAAAGTGATTAATTTTAAACTTAAATTATAACTTTAAATAGATCAATTATAATTTTTTTATAGTGACCGATTTCGAATTAAAGTGATCAGTGATCAGTCATACTTTAACTTGATAATTACCAAGTTTAAAAATAATCAACTACAACCTTAAAAAAATCAATTTAAAGCATATAGTGCTAAATTATAAGCGGTCAATCACAAAACTTGCTGAATAAATTAACATGTTGGTTAAGCATATATAAAACTCAAAGATAATATAACTTAAACTTAAAGATGTTCAAAACAGACCTGATGACCGATATCACCCGATATAGGTATCAAATCCGACTTAATTAACCTGACTTCAAAATAAATTTAAAACAGTCAGTCTCCTGAGAGACCGTCTTTCTGAGAGACGTCTCTCAAGCCCAATTCATAAAAGCTTATTGCATATACTTACTCTACATTTTTCCTAATGGACCAACTAGAGATGATCTTTTAAAGAGACGGTTTCTCACACGTAAAAAACAATATGGAGATCTGATAGTGAACCGAATTAACACCTCTAGTTAAAACTCTATTATATGAATTTGTTGTTATAGATTACCTACAACAATTGGATAATAGGCACTTCATTCTAAATAGCGAGGTCACTCATGTTGAAGCCTCCATAGCTCTTGGACATGCTAATTTGGTGCCAAGAGAAAGGGGTTTTCTCATTTAGTTCTCTTTATTGTCTTACAAGTTCAATAATGACAACAATTAAAAAATGATAATACAAACTTGAGCAAGAACAATAATTGTAAGTTTTTAAAGAAAGTAAAGAACAAGTTTTATGTAAGGTTTAAGGGACGAAATTAAACTCTTGGTGCATCGAGAAGGAATCTTGACACAATAACACCTTGTAGCCAAAGTACACACACACCTCAAGTCTTGTATGTACTTTCTTGAGAAGGGATAGAATTTAGCACAATCATCAAAATAGACATGTCAAAAATATAACAAGTGGTGTTCAATGGGCTGGTCAACCCAACGGGTCAAGGGTTGAGTCACATTTTAACGGATTATTAGCGGGTTGGGTGAATAACGGGTAGGATTATTAACGGGCCTTTGTGTAAAGGGTCAGGTCAGGCTAGGTCGGATAGTTATAGAAATTGGTTGTAAAAAAAATATTGTTTCACTTTTTTTATTGTAATTTTATATGATACTGTTATATTCGAAGTTGAATTTACCAAATAGGCTATAAAGTATAAATGTATAATAATGAGTCCTATTTAAACGCGCTTGACCCGCCCCGACCTGTTTAACATTTAACATGACCCGCAACAACCCGGCCATTGAACACCTCTATATATAACAAAGTATTTTATATAAGAACAAGAACAATGTGTGCAAATAGATGAGTAAGAAAGGTTTATATATAGAGTTTCTTCAATATCTATATAGACTATGTTCATGATTTTATAAATCACAAATCACCACCATTAAGAATAATCAAATTAAATAAATATTATTGTTAGAGACTATCTTGTAATAAGACGATAAAGTAACTCCATTATCTATAAATTCTCAAATGAGATAGTCGTATAATAAGATGATTTTTTTTCGGTTAATGATTGACCCAGTATATATTTATTGTCTTGACTCTCGATGAAGTGATCACCAATAACATTAAAGTAATCACTTACAATTTTTAAGTGATCACTTTTTTATAATCTTAAAGTGATTATAATCTTAAAATAATCATTTACAATCATGAAGTGATCAATTAAAAAATTAAGCTAATTATATAAGTCTGTCTCATGGTGAGATGATTTTATATACAAGTCGAACTGAAAATTCTCATCATTATTTTTGTACACGGTATATCTCACTCATAGAAACTATGATTAAGCTCTGGAGAGGGATGAAAAAAGACAACCCATACCCATAAAAAATGATACTACCAAAGAGTTCTTTGACTTGAAAAAGAAGCCTACATAGAGAAATTCCTGCAATGAGAGAATGAGTGAAGTTGAACCCACAAGCTCGATCATTGTCATTAAAAAAATAAAAATAGATAAATATTGAGACCATCTCATTCAAGAATTTGTGATAAATAAATGAGTATATGAGTGATCATGTAAATAGACAAAAAAATAGGACACAGTTCTTGAATAAAACTGTCTCACCGTAAAATATGTCTCATACTCGGATTAAATAGCCTAATAATAAAAATAGCTGCTCTCTTGAGAGACCGTCTCTTAGAGAAACATCCCTCAGGCCCAATTCATTTAAACTTATTTTTACTCTTACTTATCATTTTCTTTTATGGGCCGACCCAATTAGAGATGGTCTCTCAGAGAGAGCGTCTCTCACAAGAATTTGTGTAATAAAAATTTTAACTTGACTTCTTGTTTAAGGTCGTCTAACCATGAGATATATAAGACGGGCTGAAAATAAGAACATAGATCGGTAAGGAGATATTAGGCCGGGCATTGGCCCATTTAGTAACGTGGATATCTTTAACAGCGATAACCCTAACCCGTTTAGCAAGAGCCGCCATTGCTTTGCTTGTCATAGGCTCATATATACATAGAACTTCTCCTTCCTCCCTCTCTACTCTACTCGGCTCTCTTCGCCTCTTCTCCATTGAAATTCTTATCAAAATTATCAATTTCAGTATTCAAAAGACTTCCTTCTCCACGAATCTCGTTTCCGTCGTACCGGTTTCTGCCTATTTGGTGATATTTTTATCTTTCGTTTTTTGATTCGAAAATTTTGGATTATATGTTAATTTATACATGAATTTGTCTGCTTTTTGAACAATTTCGTTTGAATACTTCAATTAAAATGGCAGTAGATATGAAATACTTCTATTGTATTTTGCTTAGTTTTTACGAGATCGAAACATTACAGTTTTAATTACTTTTTAAAATCTTTGCTGGATAAAATAATGGATACATGATGTGATAATAAACTGCGTTATCTATCTGCAACTTCCTATTATTTGGAATTGAAGAAAATTCAGATTACGCTGATATCCTGTTTTGATTTAATTTGAATTTTTTGCGTTTTTGAAATTTGGAGCATCAATGATGAGTAAACCTTGTTATCCTTGCACATTGATTCATAAATGATGAAAATTAATGGGGGAATTTTAATCCGAGATGCTGAATTGTTCAAAGTTTTGTATTATTGTATCATAATCTTCTCTTATAGCACAAATTTTTAGGGTTAAAAAGATAGTTATCTTGTTTCTTACTATTTTTTAATCATAATTAGGGATCAATGATGATATAATCCAAAATCAATGAGAAGTAGTGGAGCTGAGACCCTATTTATAGGGAGAACCCCTCAGTGAAGCTACATTCAAATGATATTACTGGATTTATCTGAGGTTTCACAATGAATAATTTAATATGTTGTTTATTGAGTTTCACATACTGTTTATCCTTGTGAAATGGTGGATATACAGTCTGAAAAACTCATAAATTGAGTGTTGTCATCAGCTTCTTCCCTTATTTCTATAGGGACTGGAGTTAAATAACAGCACAACATTCATACATCTAAGAGATATGTGTTTACATTTTCGACCGTTTGATAGCTGGTATTAAACAATGTTAATGAGAATGAAAATTAGTGTTGTCCACTTTAATTATCTCATTTTCTTCACCAATGTAATCATTGGGAGATGTGGTAATAAACAAAAAAATTTGTGATTAAAGTTTTCATCACTTTGGAAATGACGTGAAACTTTTGATGAAATTTTACACGGTAAATCATTCTCATTACAATCATTTAGTACCATTAATTAAACGGGTTGGGTCAATTGGCTGTGAGCATTACTTGGTAAAATGGCATTGCAGTTAACAATTTAGCTATTGTTTCATATAGTATGTGTTGTATTTCATTTAAATTCTCTAGAACCCTAATCCTCTTAAGATGATTTTGCAATGTTTTAAAGGTCTATTGCAGAACCATCCTGAATGTTGGATAAACTTTTCAAAACTTGGTATTCGTTTAAGTTTCATCTGTTTTTGGTTGGGGATTATAGGCAGGGGTTTTCTTTTCAACTGGTAGGTAGAAAAGGGCAGGTCAGAAGATTGATCTTTGAAGAATATCTTTTTATTTTGTTTGATCAACAAAGATCGTTAATTTTCATTTGTGTTTTGCACTGATTTGGTTCTTTCTTTCACAGCTCTTTTGTATTAAGAATTTCTACCCATCTTCCTTATTCATTGTTGATACAAATCAGATTTTGTCTCAACTAGAACATAAACCAACAAGTATACCATTTTCCTTAGCTAAGATCCTCGACTCGATTTGCTTTTCTTCCCTTAGTGATGTATAACTTTTCTAGACATGAAGTTTGTATCATATCGAACTGTTGTGGTCTTTGTTGGGACCCGTCGCATATTTGGTGAATTGTGCCATAGTAGGTCATGAACATTTTTGTCAAAACTCTTTAAGTTGTCTTATAGAAGTTCAGCACACAATTGATTGTTGTAAAACTTTTGTTTTTCTAATATATGAGACTCTTTAAATAATAAAATTAAGAAAATAGCAACTGGACCTTTAATTTCATGGTTGTTTTATTCAATGTCAAGGGCTAAAAATAGGTTAATTCTAGCAATTTTTTATTTTGGATTATAGATATGAGATATACAATGGAGAGAAGGTAAGGACTTTGAGATAATTGAACTTACGATCTTACATATTTTGTTTGAGATAAGATTATGAAGTAGTCTGGATAGACACTAATCTGACATACAAATGTATAAGAATGATATATTATTGAGCTGGGTGTGACAACTTTTGATAAGATCAGGTCAATTACTTTGTTGTGCTCCATTACTAATAATAAACTCAACCCTTTTATAAATAGTACAAAGACAGGCAAATAAACTTACCTATGAAGCAAATGGGCATGTCTGTTAAGGGCAATAAACGATCATGTCTCTGCTCGCCGACCACCCATGAGGGCTCTTTCCGGTGCAGCATTCATCGAGCTCGACAAAAGTTTCGGTCAATAACTTCAACAACAAAGGCTAGCATTAGGAAACTTGATCCCAACAATGCATCAAAGGCTAGCTTGCTTAAAGCCTTCTTGTTTGAGATTATAAATCCATCAAGGCATGATCTTCATAGGCAAAGTCAATTCAGACCTAGACCTACCAGGTTTCGTACATCGAACCTCCAATGTAATTAACTTATGTTTTAACTGAAGTAAGTCTTTAATTTATGAGCTTCTTTTGTGAAAGATCGTCTATTAGTAGACGATTTTAAATAAAGAGCTTATATTCTGATAATTATATTAGTTGAACTATTAAACCTATATATGAGGAAGGTCCTACGATGAAACCGTCTCACATAAAAAATTGTGTTAATTTATTTAAATTAAATGGAATTTGGCCTAACTAGGTTTTTTTATTCCTTCTTTTCTTTGTTTAAAAAATTTTATCATTTTGTTACAAAAGCTTTTGTGCTTAAGTAATTGTATTAGATAAAAGTAAGATTATAATTTGTAGCTAAGTAGCTTTATTTTGAAAGGTAAGACTAAGACCTAACATCTACGTTAGACGAGGTACAATTTTATGTTGGTCCCACAGAAGTTCGGACCCATCCGTATCCATATCTAAGGGCTGCACACCGTCCGGTCTGGTCTGGTTTGACAGAAAAATTAGACCATAATCAGAAATTCTGGTCAGAAAATTTTTCGAACCGGGCCAAATCATTTTACAACGGTCTGGTCTGGTCTAATTTATGATTTTTTGCGTTTAATGTATTTTTTCAAATAAAAATGTAAGATAATGTATTAAAAATCTAAGATAATACTCCTTTCCTAATCCTAAATGGAAATACATACAAAAGAATACATACTATAAAAAAATTAAAACTCTAAAAAATCAAAAAAAATTCAACAAAAAATTCAAAATATCTTTTAGTAAAAATGTTCCAAGAAGTGTGCGGCAAGATATTGTGTCTATTCTTGGCGTCACTGAGGTGGAGAAGCACGATCGGTATCTTGGCTTACCTACGATTGTGGGTCGTTCAAAAAAGACTATTTTTGCGGGGATTAAAGATCGAGTGTGGAAAAAACTTCATGGGTGGAAGGATAAACTTTTGTCAAGTGCGGGAAAGGAGATTCTTATTAAAGCCGTCATCCAGGCTATTCCGACTTATATTATGAGTCTTTTTCGTCTTCCGGATGGTTTAATTGATGAAATTAATTCTATGATGGCTCGCTTTTGGTGGGGATCGGAGGGTGGGGCCTCAAAGATGCATTGGCACAATTGGAGTTTTATGTGTACTCCAAAGAAGGAGGGTGGAATGGGCTTTCGGGATCTTCGTGTTTTTAATAAGGCTCTTCTTGCAAAACAAGTATGGCGAATCCATAATGGTGAGTGCCCTCTTGTTAATAATATCCTTCGGGCTCGTTATTATAAGCACTCTGACATCTTAAGTGCTAATCTTGGGTACAATCCTAGTTATTCGTGGCGTGGGCTTTGGGATGCTAAATCTCTTCTTTTGGATGGGCTTTGTTGGAGGGTGGGCAATGGTTTATCAATTGGGGTGTGGGAAGATCCTTGGCTTGTTAAAGATGGTAAATCTTTAGTGTTGCGTCCGTTAGGCGATGGAGTAGAGAATTTAAGGGTTTCGGACCTTATTAATTTTGAGACGGGTGAATGGAATTTTTCGGGGCGTGAGACGTACTTTTCCTCTGATGTTCGGACGTTGATTAGTAGTCTTCCTCTATCTCGTTTGTGGCCGGTTGATTCTCTTTTTTGGATATACACGAAGGATGGTCGGTACTCGGTTCGCACTGGTTATTGGTTGGGGATGATGGGCCTTGGCACGTGTAGTCTTTCTTCGGATCCGAGTGTGCAATTTTGGGGTAAAGTGTGGGCGGTGGAGTGTCCTCCTAAGGCGCGGCATTTTCTTTGGCGGGCTTGCAATAATAGTCTTGCGGTTAATAGTGTTCGTCATTATCGTCATATTTCTCCATCTCCATTATGTGATGGTTGTGGCTTGGCTCCGGAAACGATTTGTCATGCGTTGATTGAGTGTGGTGACGTTTATAATGTTTGGGTTGGTCATCCGGATTTTTCTTTGGTGTCAAATGCGCCGAAGACTTCTTTTAGGGATTTTATGGCTTGGATTCTTGATAAAGGGTCGAGTCAATCTATTACTTCCATTGTTACGGTTTTGTGGGCCCTTTGGATGGCAAGGAATCAAAGGATTTTTAATGGGCAACGTCCGAATATTTCTATGATGGTGGCTAGTTTTTCTAAAATGGTCCATGAGTATAATTTGTATGCGGAGCGGGTTTTTCTTTGTGCCGTGCCGGCTGCTGTTTCTTCCTCCTCTAAGTGGTCTCCTCCGAGTGACGATTGGGTCAAGATTAATTTCGATGCTCATGTTTCGGACTGTGGTATGCGGGGTCTTGGTGTGGTGGTTAGGAATGCGGATGGGTGTCTTTTGGCTGCTGGAGTCCGTCGAGTTATGGCCGGTTGGTGTGTAGAGCATAGCGAATTTATGGCTGCCATTTATGGGTTAGAATTTGCTTGGCGTTTGGGCTTTATCCGGGTTGTTTTGGAAGGTGATTGTATGACGGTTGTGGATAGCATTCGGTATCATTCTCGGGGTTTCTCTCCGTTTTTTCTTCTTGTCGATTACATTCATAGTTTAGTGCCTTCTTTTTTGGGCTTTTCTTGTTCTTTAATTCGTAGAAAGTGTAACTCCGTGGCCCATTCTATGGCGCGATGGAATGTAGGTTCTAGTGGGGAGACGGTCTTGATGGACCCGTTCCCGAATTCGCTTGTATCTTTGGCTCTTTCTGATATGGTATGAGTTACAGTTTCGTTTCAAAAAAAAAAAAAAAAAAAAAAAACCAAACAACACAAATAAATCAACAAAAAACGAACTAGATACTAAGAATTCAACAAAAAATTAAACCAAAAATTCGAAATACAAGATACTGCACCTAATAAAATTAAACCAATGCTCTTCAGCTTGCTTATGCTTTTGGTTGAATTGGTTCCTTGACAAAGATTTGAAAACTTTTGGTTGAGTTGGTTCCTCAACTTTCAGGTCTGAAAGAAAAGATCAAAAGACAGATCGTGTAGATTAGGTTATATAATTAGGTTATATACCATTTAATAATATCACCCAAAACTTTTTATAATGTTGTTAACAATTAGTACAAGAACAATGTTCTAACTTGTAGAACAATTTAACTTCATGTTGTTTGAAGAACAATTTAACAATTAACAATTAACAAAACCAAGAACAATTACAATGCTAGCGTCGAGTCTTATCATTTTCTATACCATTCTCACGTATAATCTCAGTTGTAAGTGCATCCACAAACTCTGTTCATGTAATTTGATTAATTTCAATTTTTATTAATCTAATGCTTTTTAAATTCATGTTATTTGAAGAACAATTTAACATCAAGAACAAGAGTCCAAGACACACATCTCAAACAACCTAACAATTTAAAGAACGAAAAAATTAACAAGAACAAGAATAACAAGAACAAGAATAAGAATAACAAGAACAAATATTACTCTACATTAATTTAAACCCAAAAATTCAAGAAAAAAAAAAGCAAAAACAATAAAAAAAAAAAACCAGCCGTGGGTATGCTACTATGCTGAAGGACCGCCAGAAGTAGCCTCCAGAAGCAGCACCGACAGAAGGGTTCGTGGGATGTGCAGAAGGGTTTTCAGCTTCTTGAAAAATAAAACAATTTGGTGGGAAATGAAAAATAAAACAAGGGTTTGGTGATTTTTTTATTTTTGGTGGTGGGAAGTTTTTTTTTTGGCATCGACTATTTAGCAACTATAATGGATTTCGCAATAATTAGTATTTTCCGCAACAAAATAAAGCCGTTGCTGAAAATGATTTTTCTTGTAGTGTTGCTCAAGCTTTTGACTTTGAGTTAGTTCCTCGACAAAAACACTTTGCACTTCAGATCAAACTACAAAACAAGCAGTATCAATGAAGTTCAAAGCTATATGGCAATGGCAATGGAAATGCCAAAGGAATCAACTTTAGATCACTTTGACAAAGCAAATATTACCCAAGTCAAACTTCTAAGAGATGACATCCTACAACAAGGACCATGACACCTAGAGTATAAAATAACATATTTGAATAAAAGTATAGTCCAAAATTGTGATATCATCAAGAGAACATTGACTTGCAGCAAGTTTTATGATACATACTTACAACTAAGAAAATAATAATTTTGATAACTATAAAAGAACCACATGGTGAGTACTGAGTGGGAGTGTTCATAACAGTGTACTCGACATTTCGAATATCTGAAAAGTGGAAACTCGGGTACTTGGTTAGTCATGTGGTTGTATTGACTACGACTATAGTCCATGCACAAGTTATCTGGATACTTGATTTTAATTATCTTATCATCATTAACATTTCAAAAATCTATCTTTGTTCTTTCTTGTCAACATTCCTATCTTATCGTTGATTTCATTTCATAAATTTATCTTTTCTAATTTCTGTGAACATATCTTATAAGAATATTAATTGTGAATTCTCTTTAGATGGTTTCACCGTGACACTAATCAAAATAGAGCTAAATAGTCCAACAAAGTTAATTTAAAATATTCATTTATACTTAGAATACTCATTTTTCATTATTTAATATTACTCCCTCTGTTTTATTTCAAATCTCTAATTTGTTTTTTGCACGTTTGTCAATGCATTAATTCAATACTTGAGTAGTAATGATTATGTATAGTTAAAAATTATAATAGTTAGGTGTAATTATATCAAAAAATCTTATGTTCAAACGAATCAGAATAAATCTCATTTGATTATGTTTTAATACATAAATTAAAAATATAACCAAAAATAATTGCGATATTTGAAAAGAAACGGATAGAATATTATTATCAGAATTGAGAAAAATTGAAACATATAAGCAAAAAAAATAAAAAAAAACAACCAAATTTCGAAATTATTTCCTAAACTAAGAACTTTTTTGACGGAGTTAAAATTTATAATTGATCGCTGTTAATAACAGCGGACAAAAGCGTCAAGGAAACCAATGAGTCGCAGTTGATAACAACGGGTCATTTTTTAAGTCAAATTTACAGTCACCAATCGCCCGCTGTTACTAACAACGGCCAATAGTCGACTTAAATTGCAACAACGTTCTTCCTCTGTTCATTTCCCCCAATTTCACAAGTTCAAAATCCGCCATTTCCCCTCAGTTAAAACCCCTTAAAGCTCTCAAACATCTTCTTCTTTCAATTAGAGGCTTCTTAATTGATTTAGGATAAACTTGGATTGCATAAAGGTAATTTTTTTCCTTTTATTGTTATTTTTGACATTTTTAGGGCAAAGGATACAAAATTTTTGGTGAATCTTTTAGCGCATAGACCATGATATGTTGTTGTTTGTTGGTTATACTGCTATTTGTTAAGTTAAATAAGGCTATCATTGGAGATTAATGGAGTATTTAGCTGTTAATTTACTCATTGGGCTGATTATGCAAAAGCTTTCAAAATTTACTCATTGGTTATAATTATGCATTATATCTGATTGATTGTTCGTATGATGCTAAATTTACAAATAATCTACTATAGTAAATTCTCAGGTTTCTTCTTATGCATTAAATGTGATTGATACTTAGCAACCATTGAATACCTTGGATTGATACTTCTAGTGATTGATACTTAGCAACCATTAATACCTTGGATTGATACTCCATCCGTTCCTTTAAGTTTGTCTACTTTAAGTTTGTCCACTTTTAGAGGGAGAAATTTAAATTAGATTTTTGAAGTATATATTGATGATAAAATATACTCATGTAAGATCTTGTTAGATTTGTCTTGATGTAAAGTTTTTTAATATATAATTTTTAAAATTTTTTATGATGCGTACTTAGCGATATTAAGACTTAAAATTTACTAAAAAATGCGTGCAAAAATTAAAGTGGACAAATAAAAAGGAACAGAGGGAGTACTTCTTATGCATTAAATGGTGAAAGTGGTGTTTGGGGTGGAAAGTTTGGAGCTTTAATAGCCATGTTACTTCTAGTGATTGATACTTAGCAACTATGTTGGAGGATGGAACTCTGAGGATATGATAGATAGATAGATAAACATTTGAGGATATGATAAAAAATGTGAAAGATTTTAGGCACCTAATAGGCCGTTGTTACTAACAGTGGGCGAATATTAATTGTGAATTTTGACCAAACTAATCGCCCGCTGTTAGTAACAACGACCCATTAATTTTCTAATTTATTTGTCCGCTGTTACCAACAACAATCAATTATAAATCCTAACTCCGTTACAAAAGTACTTAATTTAGAAAATAATTTCAATATTTAATTGTTTTTTATTTTTCTACTTATATGTTTCAAATTTCCCAAATTGACACTTAAAATGTTTTTTGAGTCGGCCCAACATTACCCAAACAAAGAAAATTTCATTTTTGTACTTTTCTAGTCTGCTCTTACCCCCTACGCCCTACGGGTTACCCTTCTTCCTCATCTTTGGCAGCGCAAAAACTTTTTCTAGTCGACTCCACAACCGCCGCATTTTATCAGCTATCCAAGTTTCTAGAAACTTCCCCATGATTAAGGTTAGTTTTCATTTTCTTATTATAAACTTCAATTTTTGTTACTCCCACCAATTCGGAGTTATTGTACCATTGCACTGTGTTTTAATTTAGAGTAAGGATTAAAATTGGTTATTGAATTGTGTAACTAAAGCGAATTGGATAATTGTTGAGAATCGGATGGAGTATTTGTTTTGTTTAATTCTTCTATTCAATTTCAGTTTTAGTTTTACTTGTAGACTATTAAAATAAGGCACTTCTGGTGATTGTGAATCATGATTTTAGCTCGGCTTTCTCTATGGGCTGTGTTGTAGAATTATTTGTTGTAAATGGGCAGTTGATTGAAAAAAACATAGTAAGTTCTTACAAACATACTCTTTATTTGATCTATAAAGAATTTATGTGAAGCTTTATGATAATGGCAGTAAATTTGTGGTTGCATAATTCATTTTATGCCGATTGTAATGTACTGACATAGCCATGTACGGTTTAGATCAATTGTAACGGTATGTGTGAATAGATGAATTTGTATGTAGAAAGAATGTAGAAAAATGAATGTACCAATGTGTATTGAAGATAAACGTAAATGGTAGATTGATTGTAACCTAGAATGATAAAAGTTGCGTACATTTTACCTATTTCAACCCCTCCTAGGTGGAAGCCAATTAATAACTTTGGAGTGATGGGATTTTGTTGTTGATATGAATAAATGTGATTTAGAATTGGGAAAATGAGATAGTAAAACATTTATCTTTTAATTGACTATTTTGCTTACAGAACAAGGATATATATAATATGGATTGGTTATTTGATGTGAAGTACATAACAAATGGAGTTTATTGTTTCGGTAACATAACTACTACATTCACTTTTATTTCTACATTTCGCATTTTCTACGTCGAATGTCTTCATTTTCCTGAACCAGATAATTTGCTCTGTAGCTGCCTTTTGCATTTTGGCATTGCTACTAGAAGAGTTATTGGAAAGTTTGAATGAACATATCAATAAAAATATGAAATCAGATGAAAAGAAAAACAAATATGAAAGGCAGATCAATAAAAATCAAAAGTAAAATGAAATCAGATGCAAAAATCACTACCAACTCTTGTTCCAGGCTTAGAACTTTTTGTGCTTGACCAATCTGTAATGCATTCATTTCCACAATTGCTTGGATCAGCTTCACGATGTAAATACACAACAAAGATAAGCATCAATCATGAATGAAAATAAATGAGAAATTTAAACTACAAAAAGCATCATGTAAAGTCCCCTGTTTACAATAGCATGATCAAAGCTCATTTCCTCATCACTGATAAAAGCAAATTAATAAAATTAAATGAAAATTCAAAACTAAAATGAAATCAGATAAAAAGCAAATTAATGAAATCCAAAATCCGATCATACAACGAAAAATAAATAAACAAATAAAAGTGTACCTCAACTCAAAACAAAAATCCATTAACTTTGCTTAGATCTTCACCTCGAATTGATGATGGATGAATAAGCAATATAGATAAAATCAAAATCAAAACAAACCTGAAAATGAAATTAGTACTAACCTAATAATCAAAATAAAAACTTGATAATTAAATGTAAAAACCATCCTCACTTGAAAAAACTACGCCTAAAAAAATTTAGGTTAATCAATATAAAAAAACCCAACAAAAATTAAAAATCCAAAAATACCGAAAACAAAAAACAAAATTTAAAAACATACCTAAAAGACAGTCATATGGAATTCAATTGATTGATCCTTTTTGGAAAAAATAAAAATTACATTACACAAAGCAAAAATGATGAATGAGCAAAACCAAAACAAAGTAATATACAAAATGGCAAAAACCCAATATCTACAAAAACCCAAAACAAAGTAATAAAAATTACATTGTATTCGTATTTTGATTTGTTGTTTTTGTGAATTCGGTGATCTGCGTTGGTTGAGAATGAATATTTTCATTTGTTGTAGTTTTTGTTATCGATTATGTGAATTTGGAAATCTGTTATTCCAACTCCAATATCTACAAAATCCCACCAAAAACTAACAAACATATTAACACACTAAACCTGTGGCAGCCTATGTTTTAGACGCAAAGATCGCCAATCAGTCGCCCATGGCAGCCTACATTTAAGACATCAAGATCGCCATCAGTAGTCTGTGACAACCTATGTTTTAGACACCAAGATCGACAATCAGTCGTCTATGGCAGCCTGTGTTTAAAGACGTCAAGATCGCCATCAGTAGTCTATGGCAGCATAAATTTACACATCAAAAACCTAAAATGAAACATCCAATCAAAACCCAAAAACCAACAATTTTCTACAAACAAAATCAGAAATCAAATTGTCATACAAGAAAGAAGAAGAGGCAAGAGGAAGATAAAGAACCAAAGAAGAGGCGAGAGGAAGACATGAAGCATAACATCAAAACCTAAAATGAAACATCCAATCAAAACCCAAAAAAACCAACAATTATCTACAAACAAAATCAGAAATCAAATTGTCATACAAGAAAGAAGAAGAGGCAAGAGGAAGACAAAGAACCGAAGAAGAGGCGAGAGGAAGACATGAAGCATCTCCGGCGATGCTCTTCCGACAAAGTTGCTGGTGTTCGAAGGAGAAAGAAGTAAAAGCGCGAGGAGGAGAGACATAAACGGAGGAAGAATTAGGATGAGTAACCCGAGATGAAAAGTGGAAATGGAATTCTTTCTTTGCAAAAACGGAAGATGAAAAGGAAAGGGAAATCAGAGATATACAGTGATTTCACTGTTCATAATGGGTTTCATGAATAGTATTGTTTGTTTGCAAACGTTTTATATGTAACTAGTTGTGGCCTTGTGAGGCCGCGTGCTACGCACACGGTCCCCCCAAGTCACACTATCGAACTTTAAAATGTTTTTTTTTTATATGTTTTTATTAATAATAATATAAATGAAAATATTAAAATGTCAATGTGTTGTAAAAGTGTGAAAGACGCAAGAGCTGAAAATGTATAAATAATATTAGACAACATCATAGTAAGACATGAAGATAGTTAAATATAATCAGATTATACAAAAATAAGCATAGCCCATTTAGAACAAGGGTTAGGTAATATTAATAAAAACTCCTCCAGAACCATGTAAATACAGTAAAAAACTACAATAATAATACAATAGACTTAACAACATTTCACACCTTACACCAAGTCGTCTACACCATTCTAACTTAACAAAATTTCACACCTTACTCACCGAAAAGTCTAAAACACCTTACACACCATTCCTAGCTATGCTAACACCAAGTATTTATCCATTTCAACAAACATCCCAACGATTCTAATGAAAATAAATAGCTAAGCATTTGCAACTTCAGAGCAGTATCTATTAGCTGTCACATTCTGCGGTTCGCCTCTATTACTTGATGGTTTCTTTTCACTTCTTTTCTTCGAGCCAGCAAATCATAGTTTGAGGTAGATCAGTGTTGCATCGAACCTAACAGCAACCAGCCTTTGTGGAATTATTAGTAGATCTCTGGATCAGAGTTAGGCGCACACCACCCCCCCATCAATTTCAGAACAAAATAACCTATTCTAAACTATACCATTGTATTAACAAATTCAAAAACAAAATGTTTCATTCATAACAACAATTATTTATTCTACACAATCCAAAATTGAATTTAATTCATTCTAATCACTTAAATCCCAATTCCATCCTACCAACAAGCAATACATTACAGTAATTAAAGAAGGAACTTACAAGTTGGTGACAAATGCCATCAAACTTAAATAAGAATTGGTTTATCACGTTCTTCTTCATCATTTTGATTATGATCACTCTCAAGTTGTGGTTGATGAACAATGGGTTCCTGAATTTGATCAAGTAGTTTAATCTCATCATGTTTCATCTCTTCTCCAACTTTGCTCCTCTGCTCAACATTAATCAATACCAGCACGCAAAAAATTATGATCTCATAAATACCCAATTATATGTACTAATATTAAAATTCATACCCAATATACACATTACATTGATAAATTTCAAAATAAAATTATAATCAATAACATAAAATAACAGATTAGCTTTGTATAGATTTAAACATATGAAATATACTATCACCAAGTAAACATCACAACTCAATTATATAATCAATTGTTTGAAAAATTTAATACACCTCTTACAGCATAAGGCCATAAGTCCATAACCTCATTAGCAAATTGTATGATCTTGGAGCTGTTTTACAATATTGTCACATACGATGAAAATTTGTCAAACAACCATGGACATAAATTATAAACGATTGAAAAAAGAAGGCAAGCTCACACTGATATGATTACAATATTGTCACATACGATGAAAATTCATCAAACAAGAATAAGTAACAAACTTGAGTTGCATTCGGTCAAAAATAGGAGATGAATCATAGTCATCATTTCCTTCGACCTAGTCATCATTTCCATACTCAAATTTTTAAGAATTTTCAAGACAATTAATATAAAAGTAAATTAACTTAGTTGCATTAAAAAGGCATTTTAATTACATTAATAAGAAAACCACCCGCTAATAGTGATACCTTCTACACAAAAAATTGATATTTATCAAACAAGAAATAGTTGAACTAAGATTTCTACAAAAATGCCAAGAAAACTAATTGAAACAATAGTATGAGTATTGAGTGACAATCAAACAAATTAGGTAAAGCGAGCGTGACGCCCTACACCCTGAGTGACAAAAGAATAGTTTGAGTTTTGAGTAAAGCAATCTATCTAATTAATTATTCTTTCTGAGTGACAAATGAAACCATACTTTAGTCAAAACAGGTCATTAACCCTCCGTGATTAACATAGATCAGAACCTAAAACAAAGAACAACTCAATGAATATCCCACAAAATCTAAACGAAACAACACAGTCATCGGATGCAAGAGCAAATAAATTAGACAATATGGTTGTGCGCAGTGCAACGCCTAAACGAAACAATATGCACGGAAGCACGTTGTATGTTTTAGCACAATCTTGGAGAGTGATGAGTGAACAATTCAGCGCACAAAGATCGCAAACCAACAACTTACAATTCAAGTGCAAAAGTTTTTCATATTAATGAGTTTCATATTTTTTGCAATCATATTAAGATTCTGCTCGAGTTCAATAATTAAGAAGAAACCTTGATGAGTGTATCAAAGTGTGTGGTGATTTAAATTATCACTTTGTAAAAAAGTTAAGTGTTGATTATTAAAAGATGAGAGCTTTGGAAGTCTATAAATGCAATGTTAAGTTTTGCAATTTTGTTAATTCAAAGTTGCACATGATGATGTTTGATCAATTTAGAATAATATACATGCGAGCCTTTCAAACCCAATCTTTGAAGTATCATATGTTGTTCATGGATTTTTTTTGTGCAGCTATTCCTACCATTAGAAGGAATATCAAATCCAAAGGGAAAAAAATGAAACTTGAACACAAACATATGGTGAAGAAATACATGTTTTTTAGGGATTTTTCTTGTGATGCTAAAGGCTCGCTTGGATTGAGAGCAAATGTTTAAGGGGTAACAAAAGTCAAAGTAGGAATTTAAAGTTAGTTAGGTAGATGATTAAATAAATTTTATTGTTAGAGAGGTGGAAAAATGAATTAGAAGGTAATGAAAAAATAGAGAAAATAGGAATAAGTTCTCCTATTTTGAGGTATAAATTTACCCTAGGGGGAGGTGGATGAATTCTTTACCTCCAAATGAGTGAAATCAAACTCTTTTTCTATTCATCTTTTTTAACTTACTCATATTCTACCTCTATCACAACTATTTCAATAACTTCTTTTGCATCTCTAATTACCTTTGTTGCATTAGTTTGACTTTTTTTTACTACCTTAAATATTTACTTTCAATCCAAGCGACCCCTAAGTGTATTTATTTTCAGGTTAACCATTTTTATAAGAGCAAATTGAAGCACCAAATATATCTCCATATCCAGTGAAAGCACCAATTTATCAGCAACTACATATAAGAAAGTCACAGATACGAAAGTTATTCTAACATAACCACAAAGAAAATTGAATTATGAAGAAAATTAATAGTTGTAGCAAACCTGTATTAAGCTAGGCTGAAGCTGTATTGAAGTGCTTTACTGTTATTTCAAGAAAGGTTAGTTAGTGATTAGGAACAAAGACAAAGCTATCCTTGATTTGAAGTGCTTAAAAATAGCTTTTTAGATTTTGATTCTAAATACATGACAGAATTTGATAAGTATCAATGTTTTTTTGGTCGAAAAGAGAATTGTATTAATTCTCTAAAAGAAGAGTTCAATACAAGACCAAAGAGAGATAAGGGGAGAGGGGACAAGACCCATCCCAAAGCCATTGCACCAACTAACACTAAAGAAAACACAACACATTAAAACTAACAGAAAGAACAAAAAAGATAAAAATAGACAGCATCAGCTCTAGAAGACAATCCAACTGCACACAACCACCCAAACTCAGCAACCAACACAAGCCAACAACAACACCAGACCAACATCCAGCTCACAAAACCAAACTAAACCAGACACAGCAGCCATCACCTACCAGCAGCCCACCAGCCCAACGGCACACAAACACCCGAACAGCAACAGAACACAACATAAGAGTCCCACAAATAGTTGTTGCCAGAACAAGCGAAACCTGAACTACACATCCACAAACCAACACCAAAAGGCAACATAAGGAGCAATGTTTTCCCTGTTCATTGGAATTTGATGAACACTTTGCAAACGTTTTATATTTAGAAGAATTTATAGTGATTAAGTTTTAAAGCCTACCACCACAATGATACAATCTCAAACGTTCATTATTTTAAGATAAAATCTAAGCTATTAAACAATGCACAAAAAAAAATAGCAAACGACTTTTTCCAAACAAATTTATTTTTGACACAAGTTAGTAAATACTTTTAGTTAGTATCAAAAATGTCAAACTAAATAAAGTTTCTCGCCATATAAAAGGCTAATCAATATATAGATTGTTATGATTTACCTCACGAATGTCGGAGTGATACGCTTTCTCTGCTGAGATTTATTATCAATGTTGTATTAGAAGTGCAAACTGAAAATAGAAAATAAGTAGATTCACATAGGGAATATGTAAACAACATATTTATATAGAATCATTTACCTATCAGGTGTCACAATAATGACATGGAGACACATCTCATTTGCACCCAAAGAAATAATTCTCCATGCTATCATGGCAAGTTGGTGCAGACACTGTAGAATCATTAGTTGTAATTTCAATCTTCAGGATCTCTATATTGTTGAGCACAAGCTTCAGCTAACATAACAATTTACAAATTATACCCAATAATTAGGAACTCAAGCTCACGTATCCATATTAAAAGACAGAAGCAGGAAATCAATACAACACATCATGAATCAAGCAAACATATATTATCAATTAAACAAAAGGAGGCAATTTATATCTTTTTATCTTTTAGATTTAGATTAGAACAAAGCAAGATCATGATTCAAACAAACAAAAAAAAGATTCACCAAAGAGGCAATATTACCCATCAACACCTCTAAATTTCCAAACCCATCAATTCGCTACTAAATTCTCAATCCTATCAATTCACATACATTTAGTTACTAATGAGTTTTGCAAATCAAAATATGCGAAGTTTACAAATTTATATTTTATTTTTAACAAAAGCTTTTTACAAATCAAAATATGAAATTCATTTCAGTTTTTGCAAATCAAAATATGCAAATTTCACAAATCTATAGTTTTTGAACTACATTGCCCATATGAAGCAAAATTATGAATTTGATCACAATCTTGAAGCTTCATATCAATAGATATAAAAAGTATATTACTATAGACAAGATAACAGGGCAAATTCTATGAATGAACCAACGAAGTGGAGATGATTCGAGAGGGCTTCATTGTCTAAAGGTAGCCGTGAGCTTTCTTACTACGAAACTTACACTACGAACGAACCAACAATGATTCAAGAAGAAAAAGTGCTAATCGAAATAACAAATAACAAATATAATAAACTAATCAACAAACCAATTTAATCCCAACAATATCGGCATTAGATCTATTATGAGTCACCATCAACATTGATAACACTTATTATAACTTACAAATAATTTTGATTGTGGATTTGTTTTGAGTTGTCACAATGCTCTCAAATATTATATCGAATTCGAAGTACAAAAGCAATATTATATAAATCATCATTGAGCTATTACTATAAACCCACCCAAATTCATCAAAGAACCACTTACATAACTGGAAATTAATGAATGATGACAATCAACAGATATTGATTTCTCAAAATACATGAATAC
Organism: Amaranthus palmeri; assembly: GCA_019776075.1. Lineage (NCBI taxonomy): Eukaryota > Viridiplantae > Streptophyta > Magnoliopsida > Caryophyllales > Amaranthaceae > Amaranthus > Amaranthus palmeri. The sequence continues at coordinate 704,062 of JAAKBH010000303.1, forward strand.
TAAATCTCTAAAGCAATTAGCAAATTACAATATGGCCAAAAAGCTTAAAACCCAACTCAATATTGCTAGATATGTCTACAATTATTCAAGCTACAGACTTTTCATACTAAAAAGTTGGGTGGGAAAAAAAATTAAAAACCCCCTACTTCAAACACTCTAATTACTAATGGTAGGCAATAAGATAATATGATTATATTAACTCAAAGCTCTATCAAAAGCAATAAGCACAGTCTACTTAAAAAATCTTTATCAATATTTAAAAAATCAAATTTCCCACTAAAGAAAATCTACAATTATTCTTGATTCTTCTCCATTAAAGTAGGATGAGGGAAAATTGAATCTCTTATTAAGTAGAAATACAATTTAATTAGGAAAAGGAGTCTTTATGAAATCAACCCAAGAGAAATTAGGGGAAGCAACATCATCAATGAAATAATTAAGAGGTAAATCCCAAGTATTATCATCAAAAGACACCATCTTTTGGATTTATGTAAGCAGAATTTTCAAGTAATTTAACTAAATAATGTTGAAAAATATTCATAGTAGGTCAAGTGTTACATTCTCAATCACAGAAAGAGCAGAAAATATGACAAAATGAAAAATAGGGGGTAGACTGTGGAGGGTACAAGGAGAAGAATCAGACAATTGTGGGAGAAAATATGGTAACCAGTTAGAATCTTACACTGTTAGCTTTTATTTGGTGGTGTCTTTCATGGCTATCAACAATGACATTTACTTACATGGCTATCTACAATGAAATTTACTCAATCTAATCGACACTCCTTATCAAGCTCAAATGGTACTACGGTCAAGAAGATCAAAATTCTATTCTACCAACACAACGTTTCCTCAAATCTCCCCCACAACGACAAATATTTCTATTCAATTTAATCATCAAATAACAAAATCGCTCAAATAATCTATCATTTCTAGCAATTTTCAACCCCTCAAAATCTTTTTTTATGGTAATATGAAAATTTTTGCTTTCCCTTACATAAGTCCAAAGTCTTAGTTTCACCTGTGGTCTAAACACCTTTAGAAGCAAAAACATAGGAACCTATGTTCCTCCAAAAAGAAAAAGGTACATATATGAGAAAATCAAGCTCATGAGCATGTCATTGAGGCAATACATCAAACACCTGTTGTGCAAATCAATAAATGAAATTGCCCACCACAAACTGTAACCAGTTTTTCTCTTTAACACCTCAATAACCTCAATAACAATGAATAACAACATTCAACATTATTAAATAGGTTGCATTTAATTAATTAATTATCTTACACCATCTCATGTAAACCACTTCAAAACTTCATTATTGTCATTTCGGCATTTCCCTAAATAGGTCAGCCAAAGATTTTATCTTTTACGCTTAATAAACTGCATTCGAAAAGAAAAAAACTCAAAACCACCAATTTTACAATTTAACACTATTCCTTAATGCAAAATTAATCAATTCTACAAATCAATAACAAAAACCTTTAACAATAACCCATAACAACTGAGCATAACCCATAACATGTTGGTCAATTAAGTTTTCTGAGCTTCAATTAGGGTAAAATCAGTTTTTAAACCCTAAGGCCCAAAAACCCAACAAAAAACATAAAACCCAACAAAAATAAGTTATATTTCTATCATTAAACCCTAAAAAAGTAGAACCCTATTGTTCATCTAAAACAACCAAAATCAAACCCAAAATTGTCAAAAAAAAAAAAAAAAAAAAAAAACCTTTGTCTTCATCACCACTTCCTGCGCCATCATCAAGATCTGAAGTAAGAAGAAGATGGAGTGAATGAGATGAGAAGTATAAAATTAGAAGAAATCAAGAAGAAGCCTGGATAAAGATGAGGAAGGAGAAGAGGGAGAATAGGGAATTGAAAGGAAGTGGGAGAACACAGGGAAATGGCGAGACAACCAGAAAAAAAAAACATTAAAGTGGATTAATTTCAGCCATTTCCGCATACACGTGGCAAAATCTCAGCTAAAGTAAAAAAATACTGTTCATCAATGAATTGTGAATAGAATTATCCTCTTAGACATTTTTTATAGTTAGAGGAAGAGAATTAGAGGATAGAGGATAGATAATAGATAGATAATAGTAGATAATAGATAGATGTAATCATGCAAACAACCACAATAACTCTCGTAGAAATTCCTACTCAATCGCCACAAAAAACAAAGAAAATAGATAAAATTTAAAAAGATAATAGAATATCTTAAAATCTCTCTCCTATTAAATTATGCCACATAAGGTAATTTATCAAGTTAACAAATAACCCTGGTTAATGATTTACCTAGACAAATTCTAACTCTCTCGTTTGAAGTATAACGATAATGGTAACGAAACGATAACAATAAAGTTAAGGATAAAGTTATTTTTCCATCCTCAAAAAAAAAAAGTTATTTTTCCATCTTGAACTTGTATACAAAGAGAGTAATTGCAAATAAATGTAGATAGAGGGTCGAGGGAGTAACATAATTCATTCTTAATTTCTTATTGAGGAGTAATTTTTACTAAACTTACCAATTGCCATATAAAGGGTGAAAATTGTTTTATCACAATTCAGTAGTCAACCAAATATATATCCTTACAAATTCCCTAGACAACCGTTGATTTGAAAATTTATTATGCTTCTATTTGTTTTTTTTTTTCAGATTTAAAAAAATTAGTCATTTATTTTACAAATGAAATTCCTTCTAAATTCCATCCATTGATTAGTACTCTCTAGGACTACAAATTCTGGATTAACCACTATAATATATAACCTAAACTATATCTCATTAATATGCATAATATATAAGTTGCAAAATACTAATAAATTGTCTCTCAAATTCATTTACTGTCACTATATTCAAAATCATAAACACATAAAAAAATTGCGAAAACCTTAAAAAAAAACTTTACCAACTAAATAAATCACTATATTCAAGAATTTTATGAATTTACATGTCAACCAAGGCAATCATAGTTGTAAAAGATGATCAACATAATAATCTAACAAACTATAAGGTTTAAAGACAAAAGTATTGTCTCTTGGCAATAGAACTTTAATTAGCATCTTGATTCACTTGCATTGTGCTCTGGCTCAGACATATATAAGTATATGTCTGTTATTTTTTAGACAAAATATCAGTATTATGTTTTTAGAGGAAAAGAAGCATCTTTTTACTTTAGAGTAACGTTGAAAACTGAAAACGTAAAACTTTTTAATTAATATGTAAGAAATAAGATATACCAACACTCTACAATCATATAGATCACCAAACTTACACTAGGTCTAATCTAAATTATAAAACTTTTTAGTAGGGTAATTTTGAGATCTTTTCACCTAAAAACAACTTAATTTAATTTATCATATATAGTAAATCTTAAATTCAAATAGTTAACATAATCCCTAAACCAAATAGAAACTTTTACACAATAACTTAGAGAATTAATATAACTTTAAGGATAAGATTTTAAATCAAATTAAAGTATAATAACAATATTCTCTTAGCATATAACCATAAAAATTTGTTGATAAATAACATACAGCTTTATAAACTAATTTAAAGGCTAACATATAAACTTATTTACAATAATTCTAACATCATACATTATATTAATTTTATTGTATAATAGCAAAAGGCAATTTGATTATGAGCATGTCATTTGTCTTTTTTTCCTTGGTTAATATTAATTAATTGAACTTGACTAATTTGCATATTTTGACATACAATATTTACATATTTGCATTTTTAGAAAAATTTATACATTAATAGTTGCAGTAAAACACAATTATTTCAATTAAACTTTTATATATAAATGTACAGTTTTAAAATTATACAGAAAAACAGATAAAATACTGAAATTATACTGGTAGAAAATTATACTGCAAAATAAATTACATTTATTCAACAATTATACCGCAATTCATTAAATTACTAGAAGTACACAATTGTCCTTTTTCAAGCAATAGTTGTTAAAAACTTAAACGATATAAATTCATTTAATTGATCATTAAATTCAATCATTTACATTTTTAGAATACCATAATTAGAATTTTGAATCTTAGAAAAAATGTCAAAAATATTGAATCTGATGACAATTGTTGAAACAAATATTAATGCAAAAAAAATCAACCAACTTCAGTCAGTGTATAGTGTAACACCCCGAGATTTTCGGACATTATTAATTAATAATTTAATAACCTTTGGGAATTTTATATTATATTAAATTAATTTTTTTTAAGTAGTTTAATAAATTTCTATTATATACGAATCTAAATATTAACATATGTTTATATTAAAATAAAATTACGATTCCTAAACTAAAGAGATTCGAATCAAAATGACTATTTTATTAAAATGTGAGAGCACATGAAGATGAGTCTCTTAGTTGGGTCTCACAAGAAATAAATCTAGATAAGTAATTAGATAAATAAAAATAATAAAAATAATATTGGATAAAGGTCTTCAAAACCCTAAACTCCCAAAGCCCAAGCCGTCACTCCTTCCCTCTCATCTCCTCCTTCCTCCCAATCTTCTTCACTCTCTCACTAAAGACCCACGCCGGTCACCGTGACCACCGGCCGCAGCCCAGACGGCCACCCTCAGACAACCAGAAGCAGCGGGTCCTCCTCCCTCCTCCACGAAGCAGCAGCCGCGTCCTTCCCACGTGAAACCGGCCAGCAACACGGCTGAGTTTGGGGCTCCAGCCGGCTAGCAGCAAGGCTGCCCGTTTTCCTCCATCACCACCTCTCCATCTTCTTCTTTAATTCCACCATTGTAAGCCATATCTTTTTCCTCTTTGTGAGCAATCTTTTACCAAATTTAAGTTGTATGTTTTTGATATTTAAATTCATATTATTTAGAGTTCTTGCTTGTTAAATTTGAGTATGATATCTTGGTTTTTGATATTGGCTTGATTATTATGGTGATTTGAAAATGTATAGGTTAGGGTTTATATTATGATGAACTTAAAATGTAGTATTTTGAGTAAATTCATGAATCTTAACTTAGATTAAGTTATATTTTGATAGAATTCAAAGTGGGTTAGTATTAGGAAGTTTGAATTAAACTTGAATAAATTAGGGTGACTTTAAAAGTAGTATGTACTACTTTTGTGGTTTAGATGGTGTTTTATTGATTTAAAACCTTGTGTGAGCCTTGTTTATGTGACATGGTTGATGAATGGTGGCTAGTTATTGTTTATATGACTTTACTCATGGTGGTGTGACTAGTATTGTTGATACCCATTGTTGTAGAGTAAATGATAATAATAATTACTAAGAAAGATTAAGGTCGTGATTGTCATTAATGAAAGTATTGTCGTGGTTATAGTCGTTTGATGAGGTGGTTAGTTTTGAGCTTGATTGTTATATTGATATGTTCAATTGTGATGCTAAATTATACGACTTTGACCCAAGTGGTACGAATCGTTATTAATTCGTCAAGCTACAAATTTAATTTACTCGTAATCGTTTTACTCTAAAACCTTGGAAAGGTAACAAGTCTTTGCTACTAGAGGCATATGATTTATATTAAGTATAACATCCTATGTTATGTGTTCTTACACCTTTTCATGGATAGTTTGATTATAACGCGCAAGCGTATGGTTGCGTCCTTGTCACTTGAACACATTTCGATATAGAAGTTGACTAAAATTTAATATTACGGTTTGGTTGAAATTGATGGCGTAGTTCATGTGTGAACATGGGTTGAATTTATTGCATAAGTGCATTTAGAATGCGTATTAACTTGAATCGAAACTTGTTTGACTGATTGTGTACTTGTATGAACTCAGTGCTTCTTAAATGATGTGAAGTAGGCTTATTAGTCTTACTGTTAACGTGTATAGGTGCCCGGTTCATAAGAGGGGCTTAAGAACCTCCTTCGGAGTGACTTTTGCGACTTATTATCTTGCAGTTGCAGGTAAGTACACGCAGTAGCTAATTCTTGTATCTTGAATATGTTTTCTCTGCGTAGCAATATTATATGAGCTATGTTACATATGAACTGCTATTAAATATTATTAAGTTAGTGCTACAAGTGGGAATCAGCCGTAGACATAGTAGAGAATGGGTTCTGATATCGCAAGACTAGAATGTTGGATTTTATGAGATTGGAATGAGAATAAGTCTCCTTACTTGAAGAGACATTAAGTTGGATATTTACTGTGACTCCACTGGATTGGTACCCCAGCTGGATTAGTTCCCGGAGGCATGGACCGTCTATATATGGTCGCTGTACGGGGGTATGATCATACTTTGCCATTGGGCGCCGGCATGGCCGTCACCGTCCTTGGCTGAGGTGTTGCCATGTGGGTCTTGCAAACCCAATATGGTGGCCTCTAGTCACATAAGAAGATATATAAGAGCAATTGAAGAGATAGAAGACGGTGAAGATATTAAGAAGTATATTGAATTGAGAAATAGATGGAGTAGAGGTTTACACGTTTGGATACCTTCCTCACCTTGCTTGTCGAAATTGTTTGTTGGTTACGTATGCATAATTTATTGTTAATTACTGACGTGTACTGTTTGTTTCCTTGTTTATGGCTTGTCTTTGATGGCCCTGCTATGACACGTTGGTCTATGACTTTACGTTGAGCAGTGGGGGTATCATAGACAACACTTGCAGGTTTTTTGGAGTTTATTTGCATTGCATACGGGGGGATTGAGTGAGAATCTTGACACGTGCCATGTTCTAACTAATTTTGACGCCTCACGTGTTTTGAATTGTAATTGAGTATGTTTTTGGTTTGAGGCGTGCCCTCCTTTTGATGTAATTTGTTCCGCTGCAAAGATTTATTTCGTTTTATATTTCGTTTTATATTTCGTTAGTGTCTTGAATGACTTGTATAGCTGGTTACGTTTTTGGAAAACCCTAGTGTTTACATGGGAACCACGATCCATGCTTAGCATGTCGACAGAGGTTTTGGCGTTGATCATTCCGCCGTGATTTTTGTTACAAGGCTATTAATGTCTCTTCTCGTGATGGTTTATTGTCTGTTTGATCCTTTAGGCGCATTAAAATTCAAGGCAGATGCTGCCGAAATTTCCGTAGAATTTTGTTTGAAAGTTTTTCTATAACATCTTTAATCAAACTTAAACATTATCTTTTTTCTTTATTTTAATTTTTTTTAAAATGTAACACCCGAATTTCCTCCGTCCTCCTTCGGTTCTGGTTCCGTTTAAAGGGTCGGAAATTCAGGGGTGTTACATATAGGCAATCAGAGTATCTTAGCTACCAAATTTAGTACAATAAAAATCAATTAACTAAAAATATAGTTTGATTTTCTATTTTGTAATTATTCCTTTATAAAAAAATGTATAAACACTTTCATGGCAAAATTTACAATATAAACAGCCCCATAGGGTCATTCCAATTATTTGCTCATATTATTTCTCTTCTTTAAAAAAGTTATAAAACTACCAAATCAAACCAAATTTATTTCGGTTTTTGCTTTTTCAATCCAAACCAAACCAAATTGGATCTCAATCCAAATCGAATCAAACCAAATTAATGATTCGGTTTAGACTTTTTCAAACCAATCCAAACCATATTTTTTAAAAAAGCAAATTTAAATGAAAAAAGAGAGGGGGATTGGGAAAGGAGTACGAGTGTCAAGTACTCAAGTGTTGGACGGCAGTAGTACAGGTATTATCAAAGGTTAGAGTTTTTAATTTTTTTGATTTAGAATGTATTGGGTTTGGGCTAATACATTAATGTTAGTGGACTATATATAATTTCTTAAATATTTTGGTTTTCGGTTTTTGAAAATTTCAAACCTAATCCAAACCTTAATATTTCGGTTTGTAAATTTTCAAACCTAATCCAAACCAAATTTAAAAATCACCAAACCATATTTGTTATTCGATTTGTGGTTTTAATCCGAATAAGTTTCACCCCTACAAATGACCATATGTGAAAGGAAAAGAGTATACAATATGTTTAAATTATGAAAATTCACAGGGTCATCTTTAATTTTCGATTTTTTCATGTGGTGTATAATTTTTTATTTTTTATATGGTAACTTTGACCTTTCAATCAATCTATTTGGTAGACAAAATATTAGGTAGGTTTTTTTTATGTTAAAAAAGTACTTATTTCAAATTTATTTTCAAAAAAGTGTCTCATGTGGATAATCGAGACGTTTGTTTGTATGAAAAATAGTCGTCGTGATAAGTAATAATAATGTCAATTTATCAAAAAAATACTTAAAACTTTGGTCTACCTACTAGAAAAATCGCGCAGATAAAAAAACGTTTATCCATCATGTGAAAAACCCATAAATAATTTTGGGCGACAACTTTGGGGGTGTTTTGTTGCTGTTTTGTTGCTCATTTGGTGCTGAATTGTTATTTTTTTATGCTTAATTGCGGGTAAATATAATAAAATTAAAGTTATACATTAATACATTTATTTGTTAATGTTTTGGTTTGCTAAATGCTTGAACTAAGATTTGATATTGATATTTATAGGGAGAGTGGACTTTGCTAAAATATGTTGATGGAGTCGACGTGAAAGAAATGATGCGTGGTTAATGGTTATATAACTATTTTCATTTGTTTTAGTTTTAAGACTATATTTTATTGATATGCTAATTTACAGTTTTGAATATTTTCAGGTCAATGGTACGTAATGTTGAACATGATAACATTTTGCTCTAGTAAAGAAGTAATTTGATAATCATCTTATGTGATGGTTATCTTGAGCAAGTACATAGCCATTATAATTTTTGTATATTTTTGTGAGTCAAACTTTTTTAAAAAGAACTAAAATTAAATGTGTTAAGAATATACAAGAAAATTACTTGCTTTTTTGTATAAGAAACAATATATTATTATTATTATTATTATTATTATTATTATTATTATTATTATTATTATTATTATTATTATTGTGCAATTAATAATTATGGGTTTTATGATAATCTGACTACAATATGGGTATTAATAATAAAGTGATTTGAGCTGCGCATAATAATGTGTCGCCCAAAACATATAAACATGGGCTACACATATAAATGTGTCGCCCAAAACATACAAATATGGGCTACACATGCAATATGCCGCCTAAAGTACATAACAATGGGCTACATACAAAATATGTGAAAATGTGAAAAGTATAAGATTATAAAACAAAAAAATAATGAAATAAGAGCCAAATTAAAGTTAACCCAAAAATAAGCGTCAAATTCCCAAAGCACAGGTTTGGAGCTATTCGCAGATACTAAGTGCGAACAGCTAGGTTGACTTTTTGACCTGTTCGCAGTTAGTAACTGCGAACAGGTCAAAATGAGTCAACAGGCTGTTCCCACTTACTAAGTGGGAATAGCCTGTTGACTGATTTTGACTTGTTCACAGTTACTAACTGCGAACAACCCAGACTTTTATTTTGAAATCTTCTCTTCTGTTCGCACTTAGGAACTGCGAACAGCTCCAAACCTTTGTCCAAACCTAGTAGACGCTTAGTTTTTGGAATAGTTTGTTTTGGCTCTTGATTGATGATTTTTTTTGTTTTATAATCTTACTAGATGATTCCCGTGCGATGCACGGTTTTTTCATTTTAATGTAAAAAACGAATAAAATTTTTATTTTTTTGTATTAATCTGGGTTTGTATCTTTAATATAATAATTATTGAAATTATAATCATTTTAGTAAACTTTTATTTTTTCAAAAGTATATTAAAATAATATAATTAATTTGTACATAAATAAATAATTTTTATTATAAATAGTAGGTCAATGGTACTTTGTAAATTGAAAATCAAAAATAATAATGAATTTGTGCATCTTTGGTTGATAAATTTATTAAGTACTTTATATTGTTATATAAATTTATGTTACATTCCCAACTAAAAACTTTTAATGATTGTCTAAAATTAATCATCTTTAGCATCTAAGATTTCTATAGTCTTCTTATGCAATGACATCATTTTTACAAAATGGAGGGAAAATTTTTCTTGAGAAGATGACACCTCATCAACTTTTTAGTTGGCTTATGTAAGTTGTATTTTGTTTTAGTACTATGTATAGATTCATTTCAAAATTTCCAAAATATGTCGCCCAAGGTAGCTAATTTGTGCTGCACAAAATAAGATGTCGCCCAAACCTCGAAAATGGGCTGCATTTGCATTTGTGACCCAATGTCTGTATGGGCTTCGTGGACAGCAGTGTCGCCCAACTTCAAAAATGGGCGTCAGTACATAAATTGTGTCGCCCAAGTATGTGCGGCGTTGATAGGGCGACACTTGTCGTGTCCATTTTCAGATTTGTGGCCCCCACTTTGGGCGACAAAAAATGAAGATTGGAACATACTTTAATGTGGCCCAAAATGGTTTTTCTTGTAGTGCGATAAAACTTCCCCTAAAAATTATGTTCTTTTAAATATCGAAAGGAGTAAAGTGAGATTAATGATTGTAAATGCATGAAAATGTTAAGTTTAGTAAGAGTAAATTAATATACACAAAATAAATAACAACTATTCATGAACAATAATCAGCAAAACAAAGCAAGAAATTAAGTACAAAAGAACCCATCCCACCTCACGTGCCGTTTTGTCACTAGGTGCATCAATAGGTCACCGGTGCACCGACTTCCATAACTCATTTACAACTACACGCCTATACCAATATTTCACCTAGAACTTTTTTGTCCAATATAACAAACAATATGAAATAAAAATGTAATTAGTATTTACTATAATGCACTTACACCAACATTTCACTTTTTCATAAAGGAAAAAAAAACTATGTAGAGCCATGCAAATTCCAAGTCCACACATTATTTATAGCCAATTAGTAGAATTTTTTTTTTAAGCTTATTTTCCAAATTATTTGGAAAAATAAGAGTCACCCCAAACTAATTTGAAAAATAAGGTTCTAAAAAATCGTTCCTGAGAGCAGCGATTTCCTACCTTATTGGGCTGGAGAATGGGTTATGACCATTTAAAAAAGTCGCTGTGTGGAACAACGATTTTGGCATTCAAGGACAGTTGATGGAAATCGCTCCTAGGAGCAGCGATTATTAGGTAGTATTTTTTTTTCTCCTCTTAAAATGCCATACAGTGAAATCGCTATTTAGTGCATCGACTTTGCCTGTTTGTTTTTTTCCTTAAACTCAAGCTGTCCCTCCACAGAGAAGTGCGTGACATTTTTTCAGCCAAAATTCAGCAATTAAAATGCAATTTTTATCAAAGAAAACCCACTAAAAAGCTTGAATGTTACACTGAAATGGCTGCCATTTCCATCTATAACTGTATTCTATTAAAAAGTTAGATGTAATATAAAAGTCTATTAGCTTTACATGATGGGTTTGTTCTTGGTAGAGTGTGAGAGAGAGCAAACTGCAATTTCAAGAAAGCAAGAAAGAAGAAAGAAGAAAGTAATGTTGTGTATTGTTATTATTCACTGGGTAAAGGCAAGAATAGCCTTATATATACACTTGGTGGGAGTTTGTTACAAGAAAGAACATCTGGCAATAAAGCAATACACTATTATTTACCTAAACAGTAGGACTCGTATCATAGAGCTAATAGACTTTTCTAAGAATGAATTGATGATATTTATTACTCCGTCCTGATGAGTTAGTAGCACAGAGAAAATGGAAGAATATTAAGAAAGTGATAATAAATGAGGAGAGAGAATGAATTGGTGGGGCATAGTCTAAAAATAAAAATGCTGCAATTTAAGTAGGACGGACGAAAATGAAAAATGCTGCAAATTATAAGGGACGGAGGGAGTAATTATTTATTGCTCATTTACTCCACTAGAATACTAGAATAGGACAGTTGTATATCCTAAAATAAATATAGAACAAAGTTGTATATACAAACATAAAGGAAAGGAGAACACAACACAAATTGCTGATTAAAACAGCGATTTCCTTCATAAAATCGCTGTTCTTAGGAGCGATTTCTCACAACTGTCAAGGAAATCTCTGCTTCTAGGAGTGATTTCCCTTATTTAATAAAACGCTGTTTCAAACAGCGATTTTCTTAGATGGTCAAAACCCATTGTCCAACCCAATATGGTAGAAAATCGCTGCTTCTAGAAGCGATTTTGTTTGAAGCTTATTTTCCGGATTAGTTTAGGGTGACTCTTATATTTCCAAATACTTTGAAAAATAAGATTAAAAAAAAAGTTCCAATTACTAATTACTAGTTTACTACTCCCTCCGTTCCTTTTTGTTTTTCCACCTTACTAAAACGGGTAGTTCCATAAGTTTTTCCACTTTAAAATACTTTCCATTTTCGGAAAGTTTTCATCCCACTTTTACACCTTAAAACCCCATTTTCCTTACTTCACACTACTATTTAATTATTTTCTCTCTCATACTTCCAATACAATCATTACATTATACTATTATTTAATATTTTTTCTCAAATACTTTCAATACAATCATTACTTTACACTACTATATACTTCCTCCGTTCTTATTTAGTTGCTACCGTTGCATGGGCACAAATATTAAGGAGTAACTGTGCAATGATGAGTAGTAGGTGGAAAGTTGTTTTTTGGAATTTTTTTAATATTATTTGTTGAAAAATGAAAAAGAAAAATAAGAGTAATTAGATATAAAGTAGGATAAAAATAGAAGTAGATATAACTTTAAATGGTTGATTTTTTACTAAAAAAGAAATATAGCAAGTAATATGAAATTTCCCAAAATGGAAAATGTAGCAAGTATTATGGAACGGAGGAAGTAATTAAAATAATACCCACTACCACCAAAGATTCCATTTTTCTTAATCTTGGTGAAAAACCCAAATAGGAACATAAAAAAGGAACGGAGGGAGTACCATGTTCCATACTCACCTTTTCTTCATTAAATCACATAACTACACCCTCATTCACTCATACACGCACTCTCACTAAACTTAACTTATAGCGTTCATTTTGGTTATCAAGCTTGTACTGTGCTTCAGCAAATTCCGTCCATTGTAGCAACAAGTCTCTGTCTCCTTCTTGATCCTTCGTTATGGTATGTTATTAAATGTCACTCTAACTTTTTGTTTTCAAAATTTTGTGTATAATGTATGAATAGTACTTGTATTCATGAATAAAAATTTCATGTTTTAGGGTTCTTTAACTGCTCCAGAAATGCTTCAATTAAGTCGGTCTTTAAGACCTATCGTTTGGTTATTGACAACAAGTATTTCGATTGAAAATGAGAATTTAATCCGTCACTGGACTGGGTTTTCAGTCAATAATAAGGGTATGATAATGACAACAATGAGCAATACTTTTATTCATATTAAGGGATACAAATATGCTTCCATCACAGCTCGAAGAATTGATAAGGATGTTACCTATGATGCTCATGTAGTTCATAAGTCTTTTAAATGGGATATTATGTTGTTACAAGTTAACATTGATGAAGAATGTCAACCTGGAATATTGGCATCAAATGGGTGTGTTGTTCAGGGAGAAAATTTGTTAACACTATGCCTACCATCAGAACTTGTAGGAACATTAGCGGTTGGACGCGCATCATACCCATGTGCTGATAATAATCCCGTTAATTTATCTTCAGATATCGTAAAGTGTTCAAATTACTTCTATAATCCATGGGGAAGGACGCTTAATCGTGTAATGGGACATGTATGGAACAGAGATGTATTTGTTGAAGTGAAATCGGAAAAAACTCAAGATATTCCTGTTGACATGATAAACTTTTATAAAAATATGCATCCTTTGATTCCAATCATACAGTGTCACGGATTTCCTTCATTTGGTTGTTTTGGTGCTCCAATTTTTAATACCCGAAAGGAAATTGTTGGGATGTTACAATCAAGGATAAATAATCAGGATGTTGCTCTTCATGTTTCAATACTTCGAGAATTTTTGAACATGGTTGATAACAAGGTATGTTATAAAAACTCATATTGTAGCTATACATTTTTAAAAAAATAAAATAATCAGGATGTTGCTCTTCATATTGTCATCTTGTGTTTACAGGAAGCCTCCTCATCTCATGTAGCCTGAGCAGCTACACCATCTGTGGCATTCATGGAGCCCTAGGGTATGTCTTTCAAAATTTCAGTAGAAAGTGAGCATTTTATATCTGATTATAAAATTTTAAGTTTTGGTTCCTGCTTTTCTTTGCTCTTGGTATAGCATCTTAAAGCAGCTAATTAGTCTTTTGTTGAAGTGTATTTGTTGGCTGTTGTGCATTAGTATTTATACATAGCTTGTTTCTTGTGTGTCCTTACAGATCAGAAGATGTTAAATAAGTGCTGGTTAGTTGTTGATCTCTCAGTCCAAAGCAAATTCCTCATAGCTAGTGAAGGTTCCTCACCTGGTCAAGTGTGCACAGCAAGAGCAGAAGGTTTAGCAAGTAGCAGTGAAGTCAGTAAGCCACAAGATTTTAGCTCGTTATAACTGTATCAAGAAGTTATTATAACAATAAATGTTGTTCTCTCTTGGTATATTATCTCACTAGTTGGATTTACCTTTTATTTTTACTTTCTTTAATTTCAATCAAAATATTATTCTGTTGTAATTGTAGTTCTTGGATTTTATTTTCTTTATTATGATGAATCAGGATAATCCATGTAGTGTAATGTGTTTTATTGGCATTATAATTGAATCCCTGTAATTTTCAGTCATTCCCAATCCCAGATGAGGTTTTAGTGAAGAAGCAAGAATGGTAAATGGGTGTTCCTATTAGGAGAATGTTGAAAACCCGTAATAAATTCAAAGTAAAAATTTGCTTGTGGGTACTTTTAGCAGTGCTCAACTGCTCATTTTAGGTTCTTGAACTATAACAAAAAGTTCTCGTAAGGAGTAAAACATGACACTTCTTCGAAAAGTGTTATCTCCTCCCTCCTCAAAAGTAATAATTTGAACTGATTTAAACATCGTTCAGTCAGCAGGTTTAGTTTATGTTCATCTGTGTTCTGCTCTTCACATTAGGAGGTGGATCGATGTGTCTCCTGTCCAAGTGCTGCTGTTTTATTCAGCTTTGTTTGAATGGTGTTGCCTGTTCTGCTAGCAATTGCATCACACGACAGCAGGCACAAACTAACTAAGAAACCTACGCTGATGTCGAAATAGGGAACATGTCGGCTGATGTAATTGAATAAAAGAAAAATGCACAAGTTAAGGTCTATGAGTACAGGTTTTGTGGGATTCAAAAGCACGTACTATTGGGTATGTTGTGTTCAATACAATTAATTGTTGCAATTGTTGTTGCAGCTATTGTTTTTGCAAAAATTATTGTTGCATATGTCTGTTATGCAGTTGTTTCTTCTCGGTCTTGTTGTGGGCTAGGCAGTTTCGTCTTGATGATGGCAACCTTGGTCTGCTGATTGGGTCTACAAGGTTGTTGCGATGGTCTTGGGTATTGGGGAATGGTTGGTTTGATAGGCAAGGGAGTCTGGGTTGCTTTTAGGTGTGTCTGATTGGGTGCTGCTGGACATTGGGTATCGTGTGAAGCAGCAACGAGGGTAGATATTTGGTTGCTTGACGGAGCACATAGGGAGGAGAGATTTGAAGGAAGAAAAAGAGTATTAGCTGAAATAGGTGAATGCTGGAATGGGAAACAAAAATCACAGCGAATGGAAATTCTTCAACGAAGAATGGAGAAAGGAAACGAGAACTTGCTTTTATGATCATCTAGGAATCTGGTTACATTTCATGTTTCTAATTACTGTTTTATTTGAGATTTTGTTTATGTTTCTAATAGCAGGATGGCGTGGATAGATGGGTGATGATGATTCACAATGAATCAATTCCTTTGAGGTTAATTTGGGATCTTATTTTCAGGCTCTATGAAGTATATATTTAGTATGTATGAAATCAAATATATACTGATTCAAATTTTGATTTTGTAGGAGGATCTTCATGTTAATTCAATGATGTTTATTCACCTTCTCTTTAGATAGTAGTATTAAATATGTCTTTGTCTGCTTCTTTGGGTACCTATCTTGATCTCTATAATTGTTTCAGTTGCAGTTTAATGTCAATTGAGTTGAGGAGCAATTTTGCTTCGCATAGCAATTTCGTCATCTAGCATTTCTGAGGTATTAAGCTAAGCAATGGTGATATTTTTTTGGCTTTTTTAAGTCAATTTTTTCCTTCATTATTTTTGGGTTTTAATATTATTAGTCATATATTAATTATGTAATTTAAAGTAGCAATGTAAGGTAGCACATATATATGGATTAAATTTTACTCTGGAGCACTACTATTGGTTTTGTTTTCGCTAAAGGCATCCATTGCCAAAATTGCACCTATTGTTTTTCTTGTGTTGCTGCAGATCTTGTTTTGAAAGATAAAATCATTGTCTATGATCCAACACATCAGAGGATTGGATGGGCTAACTATGACTGTAAGTTTATCTACTTCAGCAAGTGATTTTTCAGAACTTTGAAGCCATCCCTTAAAGTTCTTGGATCATTTTTTTTCCAATGATATATTACTTAATAGCATCAGGTATGGCATGTAGTTGTATGAACTACTTTGTTTCTTTTTATTCCACTTTTTTTATGGGCACACAAAAAATGAGAGGTATAATGGAGTCATGTAGGAACAGGCATACCCTTACAGTGAGGAGGATAATGAAGCAACATAGAATAGAGTGGTCTCATAAGCTACATGACCTCATAAATATATACCCTATAGAAATACTAGTACAAGTATATGGTTAATGTCTCTTAAAAATCTTTGATTTTTAGCTTAGAATTTTCCTGCACTTTTCAAAAAAAAGTGAGGTGTTTTTGTAATGGAAAATATCATGTAAATAATTCCTCCGGTTTTATTTAATTGCAACATTGTCTTTTGACACTAGAACTAAGAAATGTTATTGTCAACTGTATAATATCTACTTCCTCTGTTCCATAATACTTGCTACATTTCACTTTTTTACGCAATTCAATGCACAATTTTGATCATTAATATCTTAAGTTACACTTATCTAAAAATTATAAAAATTTAATATTATGAAAGCATGCCATTAGATTATTCAAACAAGATCTCACTTGACTATACTTTTACTTGCACAATAGTCGTAATATGTAAAATAAGTTTGAACAATGAATAGTGCACAAAATCGAAATGTAGCGAGTAATTTGAAACAGAGGAAGTATAATATTCCCAATAATAATAGGTAAAAAGTTGATAATGTATAAAATGAGAATAAAGTAGCGATAGAATGGAAAATCTATTTAATTAGTTACTTTTACCCAAAAAGGTAATGTATTAATGTTGCATGTATAAAATCCCCAATAATACTCCCTCCGTTCTTTTTTGTTCTTCCCGTTTAGAATATTCCATTTTTGGAGGGAGAAATTTGATTAAGCTTTTTAAGATATTTATAGATGATACAATATATTCATATGAGATCTCCTTAGATTCGTCTTAATGTATACTTTTTTATCATATATTTTTTATAATTTTTTATGATGCGTATTTAGAGATATTTAGGTTCGAAAGTTGCTTTGAAAACTGTGCAAAAAGTAAATGGGAAGAACAAAAAAGAACGGAGGGAGTAATAGGTAAAAAATTGATTATGTATAAAATCTATTTAGTTACTTTTACCCAAATAGAATAGAAAATCATTTATTACTACCTATCAACCAACCCATAAATATTTTTTCTTAATAAGATAGAGCATCACCTACTGATCCACATGGGACATACTTTTACTAGTAGAATTAAATTTTTCGTCACTTTTAAAAAGTGATGACGTAATGCATTTTATAATAATAAAGTGATGTCATATGTGATGCGAGTATGTGACACATACTCATGTCACAAAGTATATTATCTTGATAGTAGAAATTTGGAAATGTTTATAAAGGAATTTGTAGTATGGACATAGGTAGGGAGTAGAGACTCTAACAAGGATTGGTTATGACTTACTGCCCATGAGATAACACTTTTTGATCAAAAAATGTGAGAGTTTTTTGAGTCAAACGGTGCAAATTCAGAGGGATAGAGAGAGTATGAGTTAAGTTTAGATAGATTAGAATTTAAATTTAAACTAATTGGTGGATCCAGATTTATACTTTAAGGTTCTGTAGATTTTAGACTCAAATCTAAATTTTCAATTCTAATAGTTTTAAGATTTTAAATAGGACCTGAAAAAAAATAGGACCTAAAGAGTTTGTATTTAGTTATTTATTTATACTATATTTTTTACGTTTTAAAAGTTTAACCTCAAGTAAAATTGAACTATAAATTCTCAGTAAGTCTAAATTGAGTTCAAATAAGTATAAAATACACTTAAAAGTGTTTTTGAAATATATAATGGGGCGGTGTAAAATGGGTTTAACAGATTGAGGTGAGTTTCGTTCTTTTACGGATTTCGAAAATAAATCTGAGTAGGGTTCGAGTTTAAAAACGTTAATTCCAAACTCAGATCAAAACTCATTTCATCTTACAAAATTAAACGCAAATCCTTTAATATTTTAGGATCGAACTTAAGGAAAATCTTAGACTCGTAACCTTCCATGCTAAAAGAGTCAAAGGTATTCAATTGCGGGTAAATTTGGTAATTAAGGAGTGGCGAAATACTCCCTCCTATTCACTCAAGTTGTCCCATTTTTTTTTATGGGCAATTCACTCAATTTGTCTCATTTTTTACCTAAATATCTCACTTTTCCAATTTTCAATACAAAACTACCACCTTTACAATTAATTTAATCAATTAAAATACCTCACAAGCACCTTTTAGGTGGACCCCATCTCATATTCGTGTCCAACTCAAATTGGACAACTTGAGTGAATAGGAGGGAGTATATCATTTATAAAGACGGAACCATGTGAAGTCTTAGAGTAAAGGAAATAACGAATGGTAAAGAATTAAAATGAGGTTTCATGATATTTTTTATTGCTAAAATGAAATATAAAATATTGACTTGACTTACCACTAAAAAAATGTCCATACACGACCAATAGAAAATTCTCACTATCCCCGTGAGGATTAGTAATTCCGAAGAAATAAAATAAAGAAAAGCAGAGTAGTGGAAAAATACACAAGTATGTAAAAAAGACACAAAATCTGATTTCAAATCGACCCGAAACATCTAACTCGAAATCAATCCGATAACTTGAATAAACCCCTTTTTGTCCCTTATTTTGATGGAGCCAAAGGGTCGATTGAAAATAACATCTCTGTTAATTAGTATTATTAACAGAGATATAGTTGCGTACATCTAACCCATAAAACCCCACCCCTAATAAAATCCACTTAATAGCATTGAAGTAAAATTATTGTCGTATTTATAATATAAAATAAAATATAACAAAAATAAGTTAGAGTTAGAAATACAAATCAAAGGTAACTAGAAACACCATAAGTGAGCTTCATTAGAAGACTCGAAGTCGTCGTTATCTACTTCAGCAAGTGGAATATCATTTCGATACTCGAATAGCTTGTTAGTTACTACTGTTTCAACCGACATTATCCCAACATATTAAGCACAATTCCCATTCATCCTTAGATAACTTTCAAACGTATAACACATAAATAACTTCCTCGTCCCAAAAATATTTGCCTACATAAATAACTTTCTAGATATAAATAAACACCTAAAAACTAAAAAGTCATGGTCTTGTTCATATAAATTAAAAACTTGTTCACACCACCAAACACGCTTCATAAAAAGACGGAAAGCCTGAAGTTGAAAACGACAAAAAGGCGAAAAAGCGCACAAAATGCAATGTATATACTGGCATTGCGCGAAATTACAATGTTAAGATTCATGGTCTTGTATCTCATAGTCATATATCAACTCTACAAGAGAAGGCAGCAGGTACATTCATCAATTCTACACGAGAAGGCAGCAGGTACATTCATCAATTCTACACGAGAAGGCAGCAGGCAAGCATAAAGGGTTTACAAACAAAAGCAGCAGCAGTTCCTCATTAAGAAGGCAGCAGGTACATTCATCAATTCTAGCACACTTTGGTTCTTCTTCTATATGCTATTCGTGTGCTTCTAAACCAACGGTCCTGATTTAACAAAGTTAGGATTAGTTAGTAATAAGAACAGTTACTTGTATTGTATAGCGTTCATTTGGGCTTGAGTATGATCTGAGACTTGCGTGCAATGAAAATTCTAGCTTCTTGAACTACACTAAACTTGTTTTCAATTGCCCGTTATAAGTTGACACCATACAAATTGCTATTATGAAAGCTACGAATGGCTAGGCAAGGAAACACTCTATCGTAGAATTAGCTGGGATCTTGACACAAAAAGGGACATTAGGGAACGGTCAAGGCTTAAGGGTGATGGAAGGTACATGCACATAAAGATATATGTACAGATAAGTAGGGGAGATGTTATGAATTATGATGATCTTATCAGCCTGATTAGCATTCTGAACTCCATTAAAATCTCTCTACTCTAGGGAACTACTCCTGTATGTTCAAATGCATTACAACTTCAACTGTAAACTAGTGAAAGACGGTCTCATTATCTGTTTACATTTTAAGGTGTAACTTTTCACATCTACAAACAGCTTTATAACTGATATTACTTCACTCATAGTCATATATCCAAACATAACACCATTTTCATTCACATTCAACAATTTCAAAACAAATAACCAATATCTTTATGGAACAATTCAAGCTTTTAGCATAGAATCGTAGATAGTTAAAATAAAGCGGAGCAATCGCAAAGTTTAGACATGTAACAACTCACAACGATGCACAAAAGATTGGAATTTAAAACATTACTTTGTAATTATACAAACAAAATATTGTACCTTAAGGTGGATAGATACAACCATTAATGGCAGTTGGGTTATCAAATGCAAACTCGTCATGTTTGGGCCAAAGCAAGCATAATTCTCAAGAAAATTCCAAACATCATCACAATCAAGTTACAACCATCCTAAAACAAATGCAAGTAAAGCAATACAAAGCCAAAGAAAATGTAGCAACAATCAATTTTCGATCATACCTTATATCTTCAACTTTTTTTGGGCCTGTGACACAAAAATATGATAATAGTTCAATTACAAGTTTCTTACAAAAAAAGATAAATAAATAAAATCAACTAATCATATTAAACTGGAGTGAAGAGATGATGGAAATACCTCAAAATCATAATGTTCTGCACGCGAGTGTTTTTTGCCTTTAAGATCAACTTCAGACAAAACACGCCTAAGAGCTTCTCTCAATACCGAAACATGAATCGAAATACTAAAATCATTAGTAACAATTGAAGAAACGTGCAAACCCACAATTTGCCCTTGCGCATTGAAAAGTGGAGAACCTGATGCCCCGCTATAACTACATAACCCATTGGTTTGTATAATGGGAACTAATGGATGGAGCACCCGTCCTCCATATTCCTCTTCCTTCTTGTTGTTTTTGTTGAGATACTGGCCTAGGATTCGATATTCAGGCGTAGATGACTCAGCGGGGACATAAGTGTCGCAATTCATGTCTGTTGTTGGAATTGTGGGATTAGGAACACACCGATACAAAGAATGACCAACTAAAACTGATCCAATGAGTAAACAAGGATGTCCTATAAGAATAACCGTTTCACCTTCATGAATTAATCCACTACCGAATGTTGCAGCTTTATATTCAGATAGCTCCCCCTCCAGTTTCAACACAGTAATATCCCATTGTTTATATTTGGCAACAATTTTGGCTGTATGCTTCATTTCATCCTTATCAATTCTTCGAGCTCCAAGCAGTAAATCCGGACGCTCATTTTTGAAAGCATGGGCACAAGTCATGATGTACCCATCTTCGTGCACACAAAATGCAGTAACTGTCGAACAGGAACCAGTATTGTCAAGAGCACCAAGAACCCAAACAACAGGATTTAATTTCTCGGTTAAGCTCTTAAGATCAGACATTAATATGGATTCCTGCATATTAAAAAAATTACAAATCCAAGTTAGATAACATCATCCTATTTTCTTAGTTGACTGTCTCAGCTAAAACTCAAACAAGCAAGTAAATCTTTTCGTATAATGTCAAGCTTTATCATCCTTTACTCAACAAATCACTCATTTTACTTAATTAATACAATAAAATACTCCCACCACCTACCCCTTATCCTAAAGTCATCTTTGTGACCATAACAACCTCCAAACCCTAAACCCTAAAGCTACCCCCACAATTACCACATCGGCGAGCCACCATCTTGATGAACAATTTGAAATACTAAACGCATAAGTCAATACTCCCACCACTATAAACAAGTTTTAATCTTATTAGTTTTACAATAGTTATACCAATACCAACAAAAAAGCATGAAACAAAGAATGAAATAGAGGTAGAATCAAAGAATATACCATATCTTAACCAAGTTTAACAGTAGAATCTATGTAAGAATGTCTGTACTTGAAGAACAAGATGGAGGAAGGATTTTTTTTTTCTCTCTGAACTTTTTTGGGAGGATGTTACTGTGATTGGTCAAGGCAACATAGGTGGTGGGGAAGAGTCGGGGTTGTGTGAGGGTAGGGGACCGTGCTGGGGTGGGGGTGAGGGTGAGGAGGCTGGCGCAAGGTTGGGTGGGGCTGTGGTGCAGGTGGAGCCCTTGGAGTTGGAGGGCTAAGATGGTAAGTTTTTTTAAAAATTTTCCTCTTTTTTCTTTTTGCAATTGACCTACAAGGCTACAATGTAATTACCTACAAGTAAGTTGGTAGAGGAAATATCTTTTGAAATTTGTTGTATGAGAAAGTCTTGGTAAATAACGATTATTTATGTGGTTATGATAGGGTGAGAATTTTGTTGTTTTAATTTATCTATTTTAATTTTTTTGTCTTTTTATGGTAATTTACAAATTACCGTATATATCTTTTGAAAGTTGTTGTATTATTCATGGTTTATCAATAGTTGATATTATTGTAAAAAAAAAATAAATAAAAGATTGTATATAACCTTTAGAAAAATTCATCAACTAAATCACTCTCATACTTAAGAACCTACAACACTACTGGATAAAGAATTGTGTGAATTTACATGTCAACCAAGGCAACCATAGTTTGTAAAAGATAATCAACATAATAATCTAACAAACTATAAGGTTTAAAGGCAAAAACATTGTCTCTTGACACTTTGTTCTATAGAACTTTAATTGGCATCTTGATTCACTTGTATTGTGCTCTGGCTCAAGCATATATAAGTGATTTCGGGTAGAACACAAGGTTTAGGGTTTTCAATTAGGCTGTGTTACTTTTCCATTAATCACATAAGCAGATTATATACAAGCTATACATCACAAGCTACCTAAAATAGAAGATTACATAAATATACAATTACTCTAATTACTCCCTAAAATATTCCCAAGATTATCTCCCAAATATTCTGGAAATATTCTAACACTCCCCCTCAAGTTGAGTCGTCGGATCTCCGATACTCAACTTGCTCAAGACTTCGTTGAACCACTGCGTTCCCACAGCTTTAGTGAGGATGTCTGCTAGCTGATCTTCTGACTTAACATGAGGTAGCTTGATGATACCATTCTCGAGCTTCTCTTTGATGAAATGTCTGTCCACCTCCACATGCTTAGTTCTGTCGTGTTGGACTGGATTTTCTGAAATGTTAATTGCTGCTCGATTATCAGAATACAAGTTGCAGCTTCCTTTTGGAGGGAAGCCAAGATCAGTTAATAACTTCCTGAGCCACAAGACTTCCTGGATTCCTTTCGCAACTCCCCTGAATTCAGCTTCTGCACTTGACAGAGCCACCACTTTCTGTTTCTTGCTCCTCCAAGTTACCAAATTGCCTCCCACAAGAGTGAAGTATCCAGAAGTCGATTTCCTATCATCTCTGTCTCCAGCCCAATCTGCATCTGTGTATGCGGTGAGATCTAAGTGTCCATGTTTCTGATACAAGACTCCTCTCCCAGAAGTTCCTTTCAAGTACCTCAATATACGAATGACAGCTTCCATATGTTGAACCTGCGGCTTATGCATAAAACGACTCACAACCCCTACTGCATATGCGATGTCTGGTCTCGTGTGAGCTAAGTAGATCAATTTCCCCACTAGCCTCTGGTATTGCATACGATCTGCCATTTCTGCACCTTCGAGAATCTGTAACCCATGATTCATCATCATCGGAGTTTCGATGGGCTTACAGTCCATCATCCCTGTCTCAGCTAACAAATCCAACACATACTTCCTTTGTGAGATGAAGATTCCCCTGTTTGATCTTAGAACCTCAATCCCTAAGAAGTATTTCAGCCTTCCCAGATCTTTCATCTCGAACTCCTGGAACAGTCTCTGTTTGAGATTCTCAATCTCTACTCTGTCATCCCCTGTGATTATCATATCATCAACATATATAATCAAACATGTTATTTTCCCTCTCTGTTTCTTCAGAAACAAAGTATGATCCGAGTGACTCTGCCTGTACCCAAATCTTCTCATAGCGGATGTAAATCTCCCAAACCAGGCTCTGGGTGACTGCTTCAACCCATAAGGAGCTTTCCTCAGTCTGCAACCTTCTTGATCCAAGAACTCAGATGTAAACCCTGGAGGTGCTTCCATGTAAACCTCCTCCTGTAGTTCCCCATGAAGGAACGCGTTCTTCACATCAAATTGGTGAAGAGGCCAGTCAAGATTAGCAGCCAGACTAAACAGGACCCGAATAGTATCTAACTTTGCAACCGGAGATAAGGTCTCTGAGTAGTCAACCCCATAAGTCTGAGTATAGCCTTTCGCAACAAGACGGGCTTTGTATCTCTCGATCGTCCCATCAGCTTTGTATTTAACTGTGAAGACCCATTTACAACCAACTATCTTCTTTCTGTCAGGCAATCTGCATTTCTCCCATGTGCCATTCTTCTTCAGAGCACTGATTTCCTCTTCCATGGCCTTTCGCCAGTGATCTGTCGCAAGAGCCTCTTCAACTGTAGCAGGGAGTCTGGTACCATACAAAGCAGTATTAAAGGCAAGAGCACTTTGCGACAGATTCCCTTCACTAGACATCTCCACAGGATACCTCGATCGTTTAGCCTCATAATCTGGGTCGTATCTTCTCGGTGGAATACCCCGAGTGCTCCGAGGAGGCAAAACATAAGGTATCTCCCTATCATCCGGTATATCATCCTGTGGCACAGTTTCTGTGCTATCACCTGTATCAACAGTCTCAAGTACAGGAGTATCATCAACAACAATATCAGTGCAATTATCCAACCTACTCACCTGATGATCAGACAGGACTAGAAGCGGCAAAGAGGAGTGTGGCTGAACGACTTGAGGAGATGACTCAGTGGCAGTACCTACTTGCTCTTTTGGGTCTAATTCAAACACAGGAACTGAACCAACTAACCATCTGAGATCGTCATTCACCCTCTCCCCCTGACATCGAGGATGGTGATAGAAGAAATCCCCCTCAATGAAGTCACAATCCATAGTAGTATGAATTTTCCGAGTAGATGGATCATAGCACCGATATCCCTTTTGATTTCTACCGTATCCCACAAAGACACACTTATCAGCCCGTGGTTCCAGTTTACTGCGCACACGCTTGGGTTGGTGAATAAAGACACTACAGCCAAAGATACGGGGTGGTAAAGTGTGGGAAAAAGGTAATGGGTGAAAGGTTTGGAAGGTGTCGATGGGTGTTTTGTAGGCTAGGCTTTTTGTGGGAAGACGGTTGGTGAGATAGTTAGCGGTGGCAATAGCTTCAGGCCAAAGATAAGTGGGAACACGGGATTCAAGCATGATAGCACGGGTCATCTCAAGTAGGGTACGATTTTTCCTCTCAGCGACTCCATTTTGCTGAGGAGTGTCTGGACATGAGGTTTGGTGGACAAGTCCTTTTCGGGTAAAGAAAGTTTTCATGTTTTGGTTGACAAATTCTCTACCATTGTCAGAACGGAGAATTTTGGGTTGGGCTTGGAATTGGGTACAGATCATATTGTAAAAATCAACAAAAACCTCATACACCTCAGATTTGTGCCTCAAGAAATAAATCCAACTCATACGAGTGCAATCATCAATAAAAACAACGTAATAGGAATATCCATGAATACCAACATTAGGCGCAGGGCCCCACACATCAGAGTGAATGAGCATAAAAGGAATATCAGTTTTACTCAAACTATTATGATAAGAATGTTTGCGACTCTTCGCCAAAATACAAGTTTCACATTTGAACTCAGATTTATTTTTAACCAGTGTAGGATAAAGTTTTTCTAAGTACCCGATCGACGGATGTCCAAGCCGACGATGCCAAGTCCACAATTGTTTTTCATCAGACCCACGGACAAGAACTGCGTTGCCTCTTTGAGTCTCCTCCTCGAAGTAGTACAGTCCACCTCGTTCAATACCACGTCCAATAGTTTTCCCTGTCTGAGCATCCTGCACAATACAACAATCGGGTTTTATAAGAACAACGCAATTAAGCTCCTTCGTGAGGTGACTCACAGATAACAGTTTATGAGACAAAGCAGGGACATATAAACAGTTTTTTAAAGTGAGTCGACTATTAAAACAAATAGTTTCAGCTCCTTCTACTTTAATCCCATCACCATTCGCAGTTTTAATTATATTTTTTAATGACCTTGTACTGTCTACAAAATCATTAGGGTCATAGGACATAGTGTCCGTGGCCCCGCAATCAAAAATCCAACCGCCTCGAAAAATATTTAGAGCTGTGCTATGTGAGGAATGATGGTGACTCGCAAAATAAGGGTCTACTTGTGTTTCATTAAGAGACCGGCCCAATTTAAGATCACAATGCCGGCCCAATTTAAGATCACAATTCTCTTTGTGAGTCCTTGCAAAACCTATACTCCCACAAAGGAAGCCGTCACTTTTAAGAGAGAGGCTTTCTCTCTCCTCTGCGGTACTATACTGTACCAATTCTTGTTCCTTCCTTATTCTGAAATTGACTTCCATGGCTACTCCTTGCTCCTTCTTTTTTCTGAGATCAGTTTCTATAGTTGTGATGTTCTCTTCTCCAAGATCGGTGTTAATGGCGTTTGGTACAGCCAGTTTCGTCCGTGTTTCTCTCGCCTGAGTGCTTGGTTTCTCCCTCCTTTCCAGTTTACTGTGGAAGACGTCAGTTGGGCTGGTCATGCCGCCGGTTCCAGTTGTCGGAATCCTGGTGGCGATCGGCCATTGATGTTTGCCGGGTACTGGTTTTTGATTGGGTTTAATTTTGGAATCGGTTTTCATCATTTTTTTCTGATTTTCTTCGGTTAACAAGGTAAGGTTCCTGGTAAGTGATGAAACAGCAAAAACGATTCAGAATCGTTGCTGCTTTGATACCATGATTTCGGGTAGAACACAAGGTTTAGGGTTTTCAATTATGCTGTGTTACTTTTCCATTAATCACATAAGCAGATTATATACAAGCTATACATCACAAGCTACCTAAAATAGAAGATTACATAAATATACAATTATACCAACAGTCTACAATCATATAGATCACCAAATTTTGAATAGGTGTAACCTAAAATACAACCCAGTAACATAATTATGATAGAAAACATTTTTTGACCCCAAACCAAAGTAACACATTTTTCAAAACTAACTTCTTTGAACCTCATAACCTTTTTAACAGAAAGTGGAGCTTTTTAACAAAAAATAACTTTAACTATATAAACCACAAGCATAAGAGAGTTGTAGCAAATCAGTTTGAATATGTGAAAAAAATATCGTTTAACTTTAACTATATAAACTAGGAAAAATTGTCGGGAATAACCCGTACTTTTAACGTTTGCCTGTGAATAATCCGTACTTTTGATTATTCATAAATAATCCGAACTTTGTAGTCAGTTTGTTCCCAGCACCCCCACTTCAATTTTGACCGGTTGTACCAAGTCACCCAATGAAATTACTTGTTCCTTCCCCTTATGAGCTGCTGGTTGCTGTCTAAATGCATCATTTTCAACCTCTTAATTTACTCCATTGTTAAACCCTAAGCTTAGAGAGAGAGAATTCAAACTTTTCATTCATTTTATTTTTTTTATTTTATTTTTTTACAAAAATGAATTCTCATTGTTCTCATGGATTTTTTTCATTGCAATTTTACTTGTGTTGAACCGAATGTGAATTGTAATAACAACTTTGAATATCATTTCTTACATATTGATTTCATACCATTTATATACACATCATCAAAATAGAATATCATTTCTTACATATTGATTCCATACCCTTTCTATACACATCATCAAAATAAGTGTTAGACAGCTACATGTAGCAAAAGGTAATTGCCATACACATCAAAATAAGTAATAGGCGACTACAGTTAGCAAAAGGTAATTGCCATTACATTTCAAAAGTAACTATTCTACTACTAATTAATTGGATCAGTTGAGATTGATGCTTGGGTAGAACAATTCAACAATGCTTCAGAAGATATGCTTGAATCCTGCATGAATGAGATAATTGAATTAGTAGTCAAAACAAACAATTTTCAATACATATAGTCTACATTGTAATTAAAACAATTTTCGGTACCTTAGTCACACCTCCACTGGTAGTAGCACCACCCCTAACAATTGCAGTTCTTCTAGTAGCTCCCTTGCCTCTTCCTCTACTCCCTTGACCACCCCTTAGACACTTATTTCCCTTGCCTAACTGACTTGGTTGAGCAGATATGTCATGGTGCAAAGGAGGAAGTTGTGGTGTAGCATTAACAACATTCTTTCTTGGTCTACCCTTTCCCCTCTTTGGTGGTGGAGGGGCTACAGTCACAGTGTCTTTGTCTGGACACTTCCTCTTGTTATGTCCTACAACACCACATATTGTGCAAGTCATTTATCTACCATGTCTAGTCAACTTCCCTGGTTTTTTAGGATCCTCGTGGGGTGACTTGATCCTATTCTTCCTAGGTCTACCAGGTCCAAGCTTAATAGGAGGAGGGAGGAGAGGGATATTAGCTTTTGGCCAATGCCTTTCACTTGCCAAAGGGGGTATGACACCACTATATGCCTTTAAGTAAGCCTCTTTAGTGTAACAATTATCCACATATGATTCAACATCCTTACGCATATAGTATAACGCAGCAATGTCATGACGACAAGGAATTCCCTTCAAATCCCATTTCTTACAAGTGCATGATTTCTTTGCAATGTCCACTTGTAGAGTGTCCATGTGGTATGCAACTTGGAACAGTGTGGTAGTTGATGGCATAACACTACATTTACTTGCTTCCTCCTTCTCATTGTCTAATAATTGTTGTACCTTTGGACAAATCAAACCATCCCACTTGTTTGCCTCCTCTCTCTTTGTCACCAACCTTTTCATCAACATTGTTCTTATGTCTTCAAGCATATCTATAAGATGTTTAGATCTGGCACGCATAATGTAGTTGTTGAATGTCTCAACCATGTTGCTAACAATGACATCACATTTTGTCAAATTTTTGAAATATGATCTATAAAATACATTTACATCGTATTTTTTGAATTCTTCAACTGCTAGGGGGTTTATGTCTTCCATTTCTTTCAATGCATCCCACATATCCGCACTATTGTATGACTTTGCTGTTTTCCAAAAAAGCAACCTCATCTCTTCTCCTTTGAAATCCTTCTTCCAATTTGAAATCCTCCTTTGAAATCCTTTGAAATCTTTCATCGACCCATGTAGTTTCCTATGAGCACTGTACTTTATGTTGTACGCAATGTCCTTACTAATCATCACCTTGTAGTTTTCTCTTACCAAATCAACAATCTCAGCTGATGGAATGTGAGGTCTTCCCTTAAACACATCTAGCATTTGATCTGCAACCCAACAAGACCTTAACTGCCTATTACCATCCATGCTTCTTTGACAAGTATGTTGTGGAACCAATGTCTTAACTACAAAAGATGCGGTTGCCCTATCCCAACTTGCATATATCTTAAATGGACATCCTGGTATACACACAACACCTAATCTTTGTTGCCTCAGTTTATCACTTTTGCTAATCTTCACATTTCTCCCTTGAATAAGGGCATACTTTACAAGTGCATCTCTAAATGCATTTGCACTCGCAAACCTCAAACCAATACTCCGTTTAAATGTCCTAAAGTCTGTGTTCTCATCAAATTGCTTGTTGTTTGCATCCTCACCTTCACTGTTTTCATATTCTGACAAAGTGTTTTCAACTTCATTAATTGTAATAGCATTTTCAACTACATCATCTACATCTTCACTTAAAACAAGAGATTCATCCTCACTACCATAATCTTCACTAGCAACATATGACTCATCCTCATTGTCATCTCCACTATTTTCAATCTCACTATGTTCACTCTCACCCAAAAGAGAATTAGCCTCACAACCATGATCATCAATGTCATTGCTGTCCATTTTTGGTGCCCTCCTAGGAGTTAATTTCTCTCTAGCACAAACATTAAAATCCCTAAACAATTGCAAATCATCCAATTCATTCACAACATATAAGTCTACAACCCTCATTTTTGTTCCAATTGTAGCCATTTCCATAACAGATGCATCACTATTAACCCTACGCAGACCTTCTTCAAATGTCGAAGAATTGTGAAGTGAGTAGTATAGCGTATGATTATACTCAATACCAACATTAGTAACTACCAATTCATCCAAATCAAACCACGAAATCCGATCGGGATCAACAGAAACTGTTCGAAATTCCCCACCCAAATACTCCAAACCAACCCCAGTCCTTTTGAATTTTCCACCATGCCAAGTCTTCACAGTAAATGATTGAAGTATATCAACCTATGAATGCAACAAATAGAATTGAAAATCAAGATTAAAGATAAGCACAAACAAAATTTCGCACAGTGAACATATTGAAATTGCAATTGCAGACCATTGAAATTTGGAATTGAAATTTCGCACAACCTATTGAAATTTCGCACAGTTAACCCTAAATTTCGCAAAGTGAAACAAAATTAAAGATAAGCACAAACAAAATTAAAGATAAGCACAATTCACCATTGAAATTGCAGACCATGAAGAATTCGCACAGTAAACCTATTCGAACAGGTTCATTTTCAAACACAATTTCGCACAGTGAACCCTAAACCTATTCGAACATAATTTGAAAAAAAAAGTCCATGAGAATAGAATCTTACCATTTTAATGAAGATGAAGAGTACCCACAACCAATTGAAGATAGCCTTGCCAAGATTTGTCTTTGATTTGCAAAATTTGGGATGTATTCATGAACTCTAAAATGAAATGGAGTTTTTGCTTCTGGAAATGTCAATTAGAAAGGAAGGAGAAGGTTGTATGAATTACTTGAAGGCAACCTACAATAGCGAGTTTCAAAAAATTGGGGGTGTTGGGAACAAATTAAGTATAAAGTTGGGATTATTTATGAATAATCAAAAGTACAGATTATTCACAGGCAAACGTTAAAAGTACGGGTTATTCCCGACAATTTTTCCTATAAACTAAACTAAGATGAGCGATTATAAATGATGATGAAATCAATTACGAACTAAGCCTAGCTTGGATAATGAATGTCACTTATAATAATTATGTTAAAACATAAACAAAGCATAGCAATAGGCAATGACATAAAAAATCACCCAACCCTATAAAACTATTCTAAATTTATATAGTCTAATAAAAATGTTGTGTTAGCACACCCTATATGGCTATAACCTCACAATAGTCCATTGTATATTAGTCAGTGACCGAATAATCAATAAGATGCTACAAGTCAAGACCTCACTAAATGGTGCAAATTATTTAATCAATTTAAGGCAGTCAGTTGACTGTTAGTTTAACACTTTGACCAACACACTTGTGGCACGTGATTACTTAAAAGGTATTCATTTGTAAATATTTGTAAATATTTGTGTTATATTAGGTAGTTTTTTCCAAAATAAAAATTTAACAAGATATTTATTTTAAAAATTGGTGTATAGATTAGGTAGTTTTTCATAATTTTTCCTATTCTAAAATATTATATTGATATAATATATATTAATTATTTCATTTATGACATAAAAGGAGACTCCTTTTTCATTTCATTTAAAATTAAAATTGAGTTTTTTATGAAATAAAAAGAGACTCATTTTTCATTTTATTTCATTCAAAATAATCGATTGGATAAAAGAAGGATAATCTTTCATTTATATCATACAACATCTACTCAAGAGACAAAAAAAAAAAATGAACAAGACATAAAATCGTCACTATGATTTTTACAATGATTAATAATAACTCCACTCTGAAATATTAGTTTTAGAATTTTTCTTAGCTTGAAAAACTCTTTAAGCATCCAGCTCAAGACATACATACTTCACTCTATAATCAGGGCCGGTCCTGACATTTAAAGGGCCCGGGGCGAGACATATATAAAGGGCCCCTCATTTTATCCAACATAAATAAGATTATGAAATTCAATATTTATATATAACAATTTATTTAGGAGTAATATAGACTTTACTAATATAAAATATATTATCTCTTTAAAATTCTAAAATAATGGAAATTACTATTAAAAAAATTAATTTTGTCTTTTAAAAGATTAAGTTTATCAGAATAGTATCAAATATTCTGGCTCAAATCAAGGCACAAATCTCTCTATATTCAAAAAAAAAGACACAAATCTCTCTTTGTATTTTTAGCATTATATTATTCTCTAAATATGTTTAGGAGTCATTTATGTTATGTAATTATTTTGTCAATATGTTGTAACCTTAATTAGCTTGTGTTTAGGTGTATTAAAAAAGAGATGTATCCTCTCTTTTATGAAGACAGAAAAACAACTTCCATTCTCATATTATCTCAATTAATTTGGCAAAGTTCAATTTAGTAAAAACTAATTGTTAAGAATTGGCCATCGCAAATAAGAAAATTTTAAAAACATGAGATTAGTAAGAAATAACATATGAGCAAATTTAAGATTACTAAAATAGCTATTACTATGAGAGATTGATCTCAGTGAGACGATGTGAAAATACAAAAACGTATATTCTAATAATTGTAATACTTGAGTTATTCAACTCATGCATGATAAATGTCTCACGGTGAGACCGTCTAACATAATAAATTTTGCAACAAGTCTTGTATGAGACCATCTCATCGTGAGACGAGCTCATAAAAATATTAAAAAACAATAGAATTTGAATTTCCACTTGTACATGAAATGATTATTTTTTAAATAGTTTAGGGTGACCCAATTGAAGTCATCTCACGGTAAGACATCCTCAATATAAAAAATTAGTGCAATTTATAATACTAAAATGAGAGTTAAAAAATTAGTGTAATTTGTAATTAAAAATGGGAGTTGAAAACGGCCCAAACAACATTTTATAAAAAGTGGCCCAAACAATATTTTAAAACAAATGAGTAACAGTAGGTCTTATGGGAGACCGTCTATTCTATAGACGGATACCACAAAGCCCAGCCCAATCACAAAATGGCATTTTATTTTTTGTAGAAAAAGGGAAAAAAAAATTTAAAAAAATAAATTTAATAACCACTATTTTGGGAAACCAAAAGGCTGTCACTTTCCCCATACATTCATAACTGCCTAAATTAACAAGCCAAATTCACGGGTCCCAAACTTGCAAGAATACCAAAAGACATCTCTCTTCCTTGATAATTTCCTCCATTAGAACAGCAAACTAAAGAGCAAAAACCCTCCATTAGAATTCTTAATTTCAATTTTTTTTGTCTTCTCCAAGCTTCATCAATGGCGGTCCATTGGCGGACGTTTATATAAATTCAATTTTTTTTTTGTCTTCTCCAAGCTTCATCAATGGCTTCAATGGCGAATGAGAATTTCCAAACTTGCATGAATTTTTAATTTCAATTTTTTTTGTCTTCTCCAAGCTTCATCAATGGCTTCAATGACAAAAAATTCAATTTTTGGGGGTTTAATGTGTGTTTGGGATTATAATGCCTGTGTTTTAGGAGTTTAATGGTATATGTTTGGGGGTTTAATGGTATATGTTCGGTGCTATAATAATGTGTGTTTGGAATTATAATATTTGTGTTTTGGGGCTATATGGGTATATGTTTGCGGTGTAATGGTATATGTTTGGGGGTTTAATGGTATATGTTTGGGATTATAATGCTTGTATTTTGGAGGTTTAATGGTATATGTTTGGTGTTATAATAAATTCGAAAAAATTCATGCGAAAATGGACAAAAAATTCAGAAAAAATTGAAAACCAAAATAAAATAAATTCGAAAAAAACTCACTTTGAAGATAAGTAGATAATCTTGAGGAACAATAATGAAAATGAAAAGATTTGGAAGTTTGAATACCAAAAACTGAAAAGAGAAATTAATAAAGAGGAGAGAGAGAGTAGTGAGAGAAGATGGAAAGTAATTATTAAAAGAGGAAAGTTGAAAATGAAATGACTATTTAGTTATCATTACATTCAATTTTTTTTAATTAATTTAAATATCAGAAATTGAGAACTGATTTGTATTTGGGCTGATCCATAAAATTGTGGTCTATAGTATAGACCGTCTTTTGTAAGATATTGTGAATGAGTAATGAACATCCAAGATCCAACTTTATCCCCTTTATCCCTGTCAATAACCATAACCTTCATTATTCATTAATGGCGGCAGTCGGCAGACTTAGACATTTTGGTATTTCTACGCTAGATTTTGGGGCCCTGGGCGGTGGCCCTCCTCGCCCTCCCCTAGGGCCGGCCCTGTCTATAATTAGCCTATCTCATTGCAAATTAAAAGTTTTTTCTTCTATAATGCTTTAATCTCCACCTCCAATATGAACATCAGATATTGTGGCGTGTAATTCCTTAAATTTAAAGCTTGTTGCATCTACATTAACTTCCACGAGCTGAATATATCATTCCAAGAATTAGTTTTTATACCACATGATTTTTTAAATGCGTCATATGCCTGTGATAAAGAGACTGAACATCAAACCAAAATATCACTCTTCACTCTATAATTTAGCTAAAATTTACCGTGAATAATACAACCTTCTACTAATTTGCCTACAATAATACCAACTATTGATTAATCATGAATAACACCAACTTGGATGGTATTTCTTAGAATAATACCAACTTTAGTTTGTTAACTAAAAGAACCAATTTTTTTTGTCTTATAATCTCTTAAAATTTTATTTTTAACATGTTAGAGATTTTCTAGGAAAACACCC
This sequence comes from Amaranthus palmeri, assembly GCA_019776075.1. Classification (NCBI taxonomy): domain Eukaryota; kingdom Viridiplantae; phylum Streptophyta; class Magnoliopsida; order Caryophyllales; family Amaranthaceae; genus Amaranthus; species Amaranthus palmeri. The sequence continues at coordinate 739,056 of JAAKBH010000303.1, forward strand.
CTTTAAGTTGTTATTATTCATGGCAAATCAATAGTTTGTATTATTGTAAGAAAATTTAAAAAATGTTGTATTATTCACGGTAATTTTTCCTATAATTTATGGCACCCCAATGGTGCCGAGAGTCATAAACACACAAAGCGACTTATAGAGGACATTGCAGTCAAAGAGACCCTCGGCTCGCGAGAAAGGTCATCGCCTAAATTCTTTTAGCTAATCTTGCGAGCAACCGTCTCAATATGATCACGTTTATGTCAAATTTGATCACTTTTATATGAAAAACGAAAATTTTAATTTCTTTAAAAAGTATATTTAATAACTTGATTGACCACTATGTATGTAATTGATCAATTTAAAGTTAAATTTGAATACTTTAAACTTTAATTTATTTAAGTAAAATTTATAAGAAATTATTTAATCTATACATCTTTATTTAAAAAAATCTACCTTATCTAAAATTTTTTACAAAAAAACTACCTAATATAACACAAATATTTGCAAATGACTACCTAATCACATGCCACAGGCGTGCTGGTCAAAGTGTTAAACTTATAAACAACTGACGATATTATTTGAAAGTTAGTGATTTGCAAAAAATTATTTGTGCTATATTAGGTAGTTTTTTGCAAAACATTTTAAATAAAGTAGTTTTTTTAAAAAAAAAGTGTACAGAACAGAGATGCGCATGCTGAGATGGATGTGTGGTAAGACAAGGATGGACAGGATTAGAAATCAGGAGTTTAGGGAAAAGTTAGGGGTTGCACCTCTCTCTGCAAAGATGCGGGAGAACAGGCTCAGATGGTTTGGGCATGTGCAGAGAAGCACCCATGACGCCCCAGTGAGAAGGGTCGAACGCATCATAGTGGAGGGCAAGAGAAGCCGGGGAAGACCTAAGAGGACGTGGGAGGAGCAGATTAACAGCGACCTGCTCGAACTACACCTCTCTAAGGACCTGACCCAGGATAGAGCCACATGGCGGCGCCTTATTCACGTCCTAGATTACTAGACTAGTTTGATACTGTTCTGTGACTTTTGTCATCGCTTTTCACTTCCTTTTTTACCTATATCGCTTATAGGTTTTTTTTTTTTTTTTTTTTTTTTTTTTTTTTTTTTTTTTTAATCCCTATGCTTGGCTAACGTGGGTGTAAGATGCAGGTTTTCGGATTTTTGCAGGTCCTATCCTTGAAGACTCCTCTAGAGCCGAAGGACTCTTATGACCGCCCTCTCCTTATGGGTATGAGACGCCGTCGACCTTCCTTCCCCAGACCCTGGCCATAGAGTATCTATGTGCGGGAACACTGGGTATGATGATGATGATGATGATGATAGTCCGTTGGGTCAATTCAACCACGGATATAATAATATCATATAAAAATATATAAAAAAAGTGGTAAAATATTTTTGCAACCAATTCTTATAATTTACCGACCAGGCTCGTCCCAACCCTTTAGACAAAGGCGCGCTAATAACCCGATCCGTTATTGACCCGACCCGTTAATGACCCGTTACAACCCTTTAACAAGTAATATGAAATTTTCCAAAATGGAAAATGTAGCGAGTATTATGAAACGGAGGAAGTATGATATATACCAGAATATCGTCTTCATTAGCGAAAAAAAACTTAATTTCTGGAAGGAACTGGATATATTGCAAAGGAACGGTACTAAAATTCAATGGAAGGCAACAAATAAGACATTAATTATAGGAAATTAAATGTAACAGTACAAAAATTCAATAAAAACAGGACATTGATCAATGGAAAAATCAATACAAAGGTAATTGTAGCAGACTTCATGGGTAAAGAGCTTAGGCCTTAGGGTGGTAATTAATGTTGCTGCTACAATTACAGTTACTGCTATATTGATTAAAATAAAGTGGTGGATCATAATCTAAAAATAGACAGAATGAAGAGACATAATGAATTCTATGGTTGAAATTGAAAGACTATTAAAATGTATGGATGAGTTTAAAAGAAAGTGGTGGATCATAGTCCAAAAATAGAAACGATGTAAATTAAGTGGAACGAACTAAAATAGAAAATGTTGCAAATTAAATGGGGCGAAAGGAGTAAATTCCTACTCAATCGCCACAAAAAGACAAAGAAAATAAATAAAATTTTAAAAGATAAAATAAAATATCAGAATCTCTCTCCTAAGTCCTATCAAACTACGCCCGACCCGAAAACCCGATTCGAAGCCGAAAGTAAATCGACCCGAAAATGTGTTTCTTTTTTAGGTTTACCGAACATACATTATCAATATTGATTAATTTTTTACTTACGTGTCAGTACTTTTTTAAATTGCTTACGTGTTATTTTTCAATAAATTTTTTTCCTATAGTACTCAATGATGATGTCATCGTATTTATTTGTAATGTTTATATCTTTGACTTTTATATTTTCTAATTAAAACTATAATATTATCAATATTGATTAATTTTTTACTTTTGAAGTCATATAATTTAATATCTTAGAAGATCATATATTTTATTTTATTTTCTTTCAATTATGTATAAAATCTTTATGATCTGATTTATTAAATGAGTATATGATATGTTGAGATGGTTTAAACATAAAACCATATATTTTTTATATTTTTTTTACTTAACCAAATAAGTCAAAATAATTTAATGAAACCGTACACCGCACGGGCATTAAAAGTTTGAAAATAAGTGAAAACCGGGTTATGTCAGATTCTCTCCCAATCTTGTACCCATTAAAAACCCTAACCTTGTACCCATTAAAACTGGGTTATCTCAAATTTTCAAATTCCTTCTTCCTTCAATCCTAAAAGATAAAACCCATTAATAACTCTAACCTAACCTTGCACCCAGGCCGTCACTGCCGCCAGCCGTCACTGCCGCCACAACCGGCCACCACTGTTGCTTGCCACGGGCCACGGCCGCCTCCTACCACCAGCAGTGAGTGAGTTGTCCCTTAAAATCAGAAATTTGATTTTTAATGGTATTTTAAATCTTAATCTCAATCTTAAATAATTCTCCTTCATCATCTTTTTCTTCTTCTCAAGATGAAGAAAGAAAGTAAAACTAATTTAACAGGTTTTATTTTTGAATATTCATCTCCTTTTTTGTTTGATGGTGTTATTGATTGTTTGATTTATTTATTTTGGTGAGTTTTTACTGATTTTGGGTTTTTCATCAGGGTTTTTACTTTTCTCTATGATTGTTGATGACGGTTTTGATTTTGTGCTTTTTTTCATCTGGATTTTGGTTTTCATTTCTGGCTTTAACTTTTTACTTGTTCATTTCAATAATTTGATTGTTGGGTTTAGTCTATGATGATTCTATGAATTAACATTTTCTGTTTTAACATTAGTTACATTTTGGGATGAATTATTGAAGAGGAGGTTTTCTGATGTGTATTTGAACTTTGAATATAAACTAATGGAGGAATGTTTTTGATATTGAGGTTCATTAATTTTAAAAATTTCTTGGAAAATTTCTTCTAGTTGTTAATTTTAAAAATAAAGCTCCGTCGAAATTTCGTCTGTTTGTTGGTGCCCCATGGGACTTCAAATCCTGGATCCGCCGCTGCCCTACTCTTATGTCCTGCATATTACTATGATGCGAGCAATATCATACTATAATTTTGCATGTTTTTAATTGATTGTTTGAGTCAACTGATGTGATTATGAATACTTGACTGAGATATTGTGTGACAAATTTGATAAATCGAATGCTCTTTGTTGTAAATAGTGACAATGAAGTCACCATCCTTTAATTCTAGACCAAATTAAGCTATCTTTGAAAAGTTTTAGTATCTACTTTGTGTGAAATAAAATTATCTCTAATTATTAGAGCTGCATATTTTCATGATTTAAGAGTCCTCGTTACTCTAGTTTTGGAGATGAAACTTTTTAAAGAGTTAATATGCTACATCCTGTCAATTTATATTATTCCCTTCTATTTACCACATGAGTCCCATTTGCTTTATGCACTCTATTCAATGCACTTATTCAATTCTTAATATCTCTAACTGTGTATTATTAAAAATTATTAAAAAAATCCAAGTCTCTTAATATAAACATAAATATAAATATGAATAATTTCAATAATATAGAAGTATGTTTTTAGTTTCATTATTTGTCTTTGGTTTATGAACCTTTTGTAATTATTGGCATTCTAGAAGTATTGGTGCTTTTTGGGGTATGAATGATTGTATGTTAGTACTTACTACTTCGTAGTTATTCCTATGTGGTATTATGAGTATTATATTATCTAAATTTAAAGTGAGATTTGTATTCGAATATTTGATACTTAATAGTGCATGGTTAGAATACCAAAGGGCAAAGGTTTTATACTGCATTTAGATACTGTAGAGGTGTTCATTCGGAGTTAGATGTTTTGGATCGATTTAAAATCCAGTCTTCTGACTCTTTAAATTGCAAATTGCACCACGTGACTAATGATAATTGTTTTGCTTTCTAGGTGAATTAAATTATGTTTCGCGAGAAAAGTTTAAAGAAGAGAAATCCTTGGGAAAGGATACCGGAACCTGATGATGTTTCCAACGGTGAGATTTTTTTTTAATAATTTATTTATTGTTTTTTAAAAATAAATTTATGATGAGATGCATTGTTACCTGAACGACATTCGTTTTGGAACGGTGTATGGAAACATGAAACGCAACCTATATTGACTCGAGATTGGGTACGTGTATAAAACATCATCTTGAGCGATTTGGGTCGCATTTCGTGGTGATTGGGGACGAACGTTCTAGGATTGCTGAACGTGGCTACGTTCCACGTTCCATGTAATTATGATGAGATGTATTCATAATCCATGTCTATTAATTGATCTATTTGCTTTTTTAGTTATTGGTATCAAAAGGTTGAGTTGGAAAAATAAAAATAATAATAATAATAATAATTATAATAATAATAATAGTAATAATAATTGAACCTGTTGTATAAAGTAGTGACAAAAATTGCATGTTTCTGGATTCATGGTACATCCACATGCGAAACATATTTATTTACGATTTATGTAACCTATATTAGGGTTAGTTTTTAATTTGTATTTGACTTATGAAATCGAGTTTTAGAATTGTAACAAAGTTCGCTAATAATTAAGCCCATATAAAATAAATAGTAATATCAATAAAAATAAAAATTCTATAATCGCTTCCCCCGAAAAGTTTGTTCAATTTTGACCTTTAAATATATTTTATGGAAATTTAAACTATAAATGTTTCTCATCATGACCTTGGCTACCAAATGGATGGTAATGTTTGTACACTTACTGACGCTCAGGGCCGTCTCTGACATTTGGGGGGCCTTAGGCGAAATAGTTTAATATGGGGCCCTTAAAAAACAATAGTAGATGTAAAAAAAATTCCTGTTGTGAATAACACCTTAGTGATTTAAATAACTCTTCATTACACTTTCTCTTTTTTCTTTTTGCATTTGCGGATAGGTATTTTTCTAAGCAACATATATATATATATATATATATATATATATATATATATATATATATATATATATATATATATATATATATATATATATATATATATATATATATATGAAGATTTTAAATAATAAAAACAATAGCACCTGATATGAAGTACTTTTTTTCTCTTATCAATATTCTAACTCTATGACCTTGAAATTTAACTATAACCTGATAATTATAGAAAAAATTCATAAATGAGATATCTATAATCTAGTACAACTATCCTATATAAATCAAAAAAATCAATGCTACCACATTGCAAAACTGTCATTATAATCAAATAATCAATATACATGCTATCACATCTTAATCAAATTGCAATTAGAAAGTCAAATAATCAATAAATCAAATAAATAAATAATCGATATTCATTTGCCACATTAAAATCAATCATTCAATCTTCAAATGTAAATGACGATAGAGGCACTGACCTTGACATCACAACACACATATCACCTTTGCAATTTGCAAATAAAAAGAAACTCCTAAATCCACATCTTAGTAGATTGACATTTGCAAGAATACAAGCAAAATAGCTAATACCACTTACGAAATTATTGAAATTGTAAAATGAAATAATAAATGTGCTATTAAAAAACGAAATGAAAAGTGAAAGGATTGAGGAGAGTAGTGATCGGAAATCGAAATTGAAGGAAAAAAATTGAAATTGGGTTCTATTTAAACAACAAAAATATTAACAATTGTCCAAGTTGCCATTGATGAATAATGAAGGTGAAAGGTGAAAGATTGCTGATTGAAGCCTAAAGAAAAATGTGAACTTAGAAATTAAAATCAGAATGAAGCTAGGTATTAGGCTATTAGCTTTTTAGGTATTAGTTTTCCAAGAATATTAAAGATGGTTGTCAGTTGATTGAAGAGTTTTGTCGACTGCCTTTTCTATTTTCCAACCTTATTTTCTAATTTATTAAACGGGGCCTTGGGCGGTAGCCCTTTAGGCCTACCCTCAGGCCTTAGGGCCGACCCTGCTGACGTTATGCACTTTGTTACAAATTTATTTTCATTCATTAGTTTAAATATTTATAGATCCTGATCTTGAACACTACCTCACGAAGTTAGCTGACAAGTGGCCAAAGTTTGCAAGTATTAATGAGAACCACTACTTGGATGCTCACACGAAAAGGGCAGCCTTTCAGGCTTCCCCATTTGTGGTTTCATTGGAATCTTATTCAGGTTTTTTAAAATTTTTTTATTTGTGATTTCTCCAGCTGAATGTTTTGATTACGTTATTTTTATTGTTTATTATATGTTCTTTATTTAGGTGATAAAGAGTTAAACCGATGCTCTGGTGTCATCATTGGCAATGATGACAATAATATTGGTATCATCTTCACGTCTGCGAACCTGATTAGGCAGCTTGCTAAAGGTGTTGTTGCTGTTAACATAGTTGCAGATGATCTTAAGGTAAATACCTTTTGATTAGTAGTGTCATATATATATATATATATATATATATATATATATATATATATATATATATATATATATATATTATACAGTAGTTGAAACTCTAAATCCTTGACTTGTTTGTTTGGTTGGTTGAAATATGGTTTAATTATTCAATTATGTGAGATTGACCAATTCTAAAAGGTACTAGGTATTTACCCGTACTATGTATGGTATTCAAAAGATTTTGTTATAATAGATTTATATTATATTTTTAACCAATGCTGCTAAATTAAAAAAAGGGTTTAAAGTTATGAACAATAACTACTACATATTCGTATGTATATTACTATAATTTTTTTGAAATGATGTATATATCAATATATAAGAAACACTAAAAATATAAATTTTAAAATGTTCAATTGCAAAATTTTGTTATCCCACAAATAATTAAACGCAGTGATTATATTTGGCATATAAACTTCATGTAAAACTTGATAACAAAATGCACCTGCACGTACAATGATAAAAAGTTATTATATTAGGTATATGAAAACAAAATAATTTAAAAACCTCAAAAGACATTATTGTTCATTTTCTTGGATAATAATATGTAGGGGTAAGATGAATAAACTAAAATAAAAAGTACAACTTAAAAATAAATAAATATAATAACCAAATCAATAATTCCTTTATTTTTATATAAACACCAAAACTAAAATCAAAATCTAGTAAGTCATATATCCGTTAAGCTTTTTTCTCTGAATACAAATGATGTAAAAATTTCGACAACATTTTTGGAATGAAGTTGAGATGCAATATGATATATTGTGATATATATTGTGAAAAATCAATGTTCTTTCATCTTGTTTTGAAACTTGATTATATATATATATATATATATATATATATATATATATATATATATATATATATATATATATATATATATATATATATATATATATATATATATATATATATATATATATATATATATATATATATATATATATATATATATATATATATATATATATATATATATATATATAGTATAGTTCAAATTAAATGGAGGTAACCAAAGGGCTTGTTGTTTTATTTTATTTTATTTTTTTTGAATTAAACCTGGAATGATCTAAAACGAGCTCAAATCGAGCTCAAGCAAAGTAGACAAGCTAGCCGAAAAAGGCGGCATACACACTTTCTCAGAATCAAAATTCGCCTCCCACCTCGCAACGATATGGGCCGTAGTATTCTTTTGCCTATTAACAAAGCTTGCACGAAAATCCACAAAAGACCTAAGCAAAGAGAAAAACAAATCATATACAATAAAAAGAGGAGAACGACCCGAGGATTTATTTCGAATAGCCGAAATGACATTAAGTGCGTCTCTTTCGATGTGAACCTTCTCAAAGGCCATACGTTTAGCCACCACAAGGCCATAGTAGGCAGGTATAGCTTCGGACAACTCAACACTCCAATTAGCTTGACAAGCTCGAGTCCCCGTAAGAAGAGCACAACCTTGATCATCCCTACAAACAATACCAAGACCACGACGACAACCATCCCCAATATAGGCGTCGAAGTTCACCTTAATCCATCCACCGTCAAGAGGCTTTGAAGACGTAAGACAAGGGACTTTGGGCAAAGAAACCATGTACACCTTTCTCGCATACTCATTATGTACCCCCACCATCTTCATCGCAACCGCCAGTTTAATCATGTCGCAATCCGACTTATCCATGACCATCTTGTTCCATCCCATCCAGCAAGCCCAAAGAGCCGCACACACTGCAGACATATCATCCCTTGACGTATGGTCGTGAATCCATAAGAAAAAATCAGCGAAAGAACTATGGGGAGCATTTGTGATCATCGGCCCAAAGGGAGAGGCAGGGGCGGTTCTAAGGGGGTTCGAGGTCCACAACCGCACAGGGCCCCAAAACCTAAAAGGCCCCATATAAAAAAGTCATATTAGAATAACATATTAACATGGTGGAGTAGTTGGTGGGAGCTTTATTAAAAATATGAAGGGTCACAGGATCAAATCTTATTAATTACATTTTTTTCTCTTTTTTCTTCTTTCTATTTCCAAAGCATTCCTTTTTTAACCCCTAACACATCTTCTATTACATCATTTATTTTTCACCCTTCATTAAACATTAATAATTACTAAAAATATCAATATTTAATTTCTCAATTTTGCATTTTTATAAACTTTACACTTTTTTAATATTTTTGATTGACCCATTACTTATTTTCTCTTTCTTCTTAATATTTGAGATGAATATTTAATTTTTAACAAATTAATTTAAGTTATTTTTATAAAATTAATATTAACATTGTTAGAAAATACGTTGAATTTTTATTTTTTAAGAAAATCTATTTTCAATTATAAAGGGCCCCAAGATTAAAAATTTATACAAAATAAACCGAGCCTCAGAATACTTTGCTCCGCCCCTGGGGAGAGAAAGACCACATCGCCATCGACACATCACACTGAACAAGAGCATGGCAAATAGATTCATCTGCATTATTACACCGAGGACCAACACCGGAATCCCTAATATGATGTCGGCACATTTCTTGAAAAACAGGGAAGGGACCCCTTACAAGCCCTCCACAGGAAATGCCGCAACTTCAGAGGGTCCTGGATATTCCAAACTTTAGACCATAGCTGAGTAGTAACTGTATTATTCATGCTATCACAACTAATGGGAAGAGAAAGGATAGCCGCCACCGTACGAGGCTCAAAGGAATCGTGCAATTTATCTTCCTTTCATGGTTAATTATTCAATTATGTGAGATGGACCAATTCTAATAAGATTTTCCTTATTAATTAGTTAGTAAATGTCTGAATATCTGTCTAAATATAGTTGAATTTAATTGTCGCAGATTCTAGTAAGGGTAGCTGATGGTAGAGTATTTGACGGTGAGATTTGTTGCTACGATTTTCACTACAACCTTGCTGCCATTCAGTTCGTCTCAGATTCCACGGTTTCATCTGCTCCGATGAAACTTGTGAATGATTTTCTCGATCTGCTTTATCCTGAGCAATCCCACGAGAGATCATTTCTACTTCAGCCTCATACCACGTCTGTTAGCCTTATTCCTGGTGATGCAATAGTCGCCCTGGGGCGATATTTTGCTAGTCCTTACGAGATTATGGCTGCCCCAGGTGTTTTTAGGTAAAATTATTATATCTCTTGGCAATGCGGTTTCTTTTAATGTTTTTTCTTTACAACTTCACAAATTAGTTTTTTTTTTCTTTGTTGCATCGGAAGTTGTTTGCCACACATATTGACCATACATATTTTCTTGTTCTATTTTTAGTCTTGATTGTTGTCATTATGTTTATGGCTGCAAAGAGCTCTTCAAGGCAACCTCCAGAATTACAAAGGTACACCCTTCTCACCCTATTAATATTTACTTTTCATTTCATTTGTTCTTCAATACACATGTGCATAGGTTCAAAATGAAACTTGTAGTATTTATAATAACATTTTAATACTAAATACACAAATTAAAATTTTATATTATCAGTATTTTTTTATATAGGTTCAAAATGAAACTTGTAGTATTTATGTATATTGTTTTACTATGTTGTTGTTTTGGTCAGTCTAATTCTTGTTTTCTGTTGTAGTGTGGTGATGGGGGTCCACTTCTTAATCTTGCTGGAGATGTGATCGGAATTACCTTCTATGATCACTATTACACTCCTTTCCTTCCAATAAACATTGCACACAAATGGTGGGAGGTCTACAAGAAATTTGGGTATGTGATAAATGAATTATGTTTTCTGATTTGATTTCTTTATTTTTGTGTTGCTCCCGATTGATTTAGATCATCCATGTATGATGAATAAATTTTATGCAAGCATTTCTGCTTCTTTTTTTGTGACCTTATAACAAATCATCCATCTCCTATTTAGATCATCCAGCTCATTTTTATTTCTTGTTTCTTGTTAGTTAGAATATATGTTAAAACAACTTATATCCAAGTTAGTTATCTTGTAACTAATTCATCTATTTAATGTCCTTGTATTCATGTTCAAAAGCAATGTAGTACAAAGTCTTACAAATAAATAAAGCACAATTTCTCTCCTCTCGAAATTTTTGTCTTTTGTCTGTCTTTTATGGGATATAATTGTATCTCCCAATTGTAACACGTTATAAACATTTAAGAACTCATGAAAAGTTTCCATTTTTCCTGTCTACAGGAAAGTTCGTCGACCGTTTGTGGGAATTCGGGCGACTAATTTATATGCTGCGGATTTAGACTTCACGGAGAAAATTTTACGAACATTTCCGAACATTTCTAAAGGCGTTCTTGTTGAAATGGTAAACTCTGACATTTCCATGAATAGTTGTAAAGTAATTTTGTTTATTTTGATCTAGCTTTTGTTGTATTCTAATTTTTCTTATAAATTGTAATCGTTTAACTTGATTGAAATATTCGTTATTAAATTATGTTTTATTATATGATATGATATGATATTGGCGGCTCTAAACAGGTGATATCAGGCTCTGGTGCTGATGCTGCTGGGTTACTTCCGAACGACGTTATAATCCAGTGTGATGGGAAACCGGTTCTGAGTTTTTTGAAGGTATATTCCTTTGACTAATGCATATTCATCCCTTAAGTTTAAGTAAGCGAAGATAAAATGTGGTTTATACTTTGTTTATTTTGTTGATTTGTAGCTTTGTGTTTTGGTATAACTTGTTCACATCCATAAATGCAGTTAGGGGTCCGGTATCCGGTTTGAAAACCGGGTATTTTTTATTTTTTCAATTGATTTATCTACCTCAGTGTATGTTTGTACTTTGTATGGAAGATGTTCTAAATTAAGCTAATGAAAATGATAAAATCGGGTATTCGGTTTCCGAGCCGGTTTAAACCGGGTCGCAATTTTAGGTACCCGAAAAAGCAGGTACCCGAATTTCCGGATCCGAGTGGACCCGGTACCCGATTTTGAACACCCCTAAATTGCAGTATACTTATTTATTATTTATCCATTGATTTTAGCTTCTGGAAATGTTATGGGATAATATTGGAAATTCTGTGGAGCTTATCATCGTTCGAGCAGGAAATGATGATTTTCTACACCGTAAGCTGATGGTCGATGAACTTACATCAGATCAGCTATATAGGTAATTAAATTTTAGCGACATCATTTTATATCAAACGTTTTTGCATTTTTGTTTCTCATATTACATATCTGACTTTTGTATATGTTTTTTTAATCATCAGTTGGCCCCTTCAGTAGAAAGACTAGTATAATTTCAAGGGAACAGTTTAGGTAAATTATCTTTTGTATTGATCAAAGGTGGCTACGTATTTAACTGGTTACATTCTCATTATGTAAATAGCAGAAGCAGGAGGTAGTAGATGATATAAGAAGATGAAGGAATACTAAGCAGAACATTGTTTTGTTTAATGGCACCAACTTTTTACATAATATGTTGCACACATTTTATTTTTTTTTTTTATCTTATTCTCTTAAGAACAAGTTAACAAACCTTTTAAAAGTACTTAAATTTCTTTGATAGAGTAAAAGTATTACTTGATCATTTGTTCCCTGACTTTGGTATTAAGGGTATTATACAAACAAGAAAAAATTATTTTGGTATAAAAAAAATGATGATACACCATATGTTGATATAACTAAATCAGCAAACCAAAGGATAAGACTGACTAATTTTTTCTTTTCAATTGATAATACTACTTAGAGTGAGCTACCTTCTAGGACTCCAAATATTTTAAAGGTTCAAAAACTTCTTTTTATGTGTGTTTCGGTAAATAATCTGAAGCTTATCAAATAAACGAGTACCTTCGCGGTGGTCAAACGGAGCTTGATCTGAAGGCCGTAGTCCAAATTAATACCCACATATAAGCTTTATCACATAGAGTAATATTTTTAAATAAGATCAAGATATTTTTAAATAATACCCGATTATAATTAATTATGGAAATAATTTATCTAATAATAATGTGAGCCAACCTTTTAATAATTAAAGGTTTGTTTTTCTCATGAATTGGCCTCCCTTAATGAATGGAGTATGTTGTACTCCTATATTTCTAATAATAATGTGAACCATCAATTCTTTTTAAATGCTCCTTCAATAACCTCATTGAAACATACTCTCTGATTATCTTTCTTGTGAAGTACCTAGTCCAAGCAACACATTCTTAAGTCTAAACATGATGCACAATAAGCTTCCAAAAGTATGAATGTTCTAAGACACAACCAAATCAACAAAGACAATGAGTGCTTAACACTGAACCTGTCTCCTTCAAGGCATCGGTTATGAAGCCACATTGCTTCATTCCCATAAAACCGGAAATTTTCTTGAGATCATATTCCCCATGATTCAACATTTCCTTACCATCATCCAAGCCTTTAAAGCACAAGGGACTATCGGATTGAGCCAACGCAAGCAGTTCATCCATGGTGGCCATTGCAGCTTGCATGAACATTGTCTTCGCATACTTGCTGATCACTGAACCATTCATACAAATTGTCAAGGTAGAAATGTTGGAAACCTCATTTTCAAGGTTAGGACCAAAGGCAACTATTAACATCAACAATACATAAAGGATACCGGATACCTGATACCAAACACCAAACACCAAGAAATTGAAATCAAACTGCATGCCTAGGGGCTAAGAATAAAAAGCTCGAAAACATTTGATTTGAAGATACAGAAGCCAATGAATGGAATCTCTTTGTAGTAATCCTGTTAGTTCTCATATCATTCTTATGCATATGCAATTATAAATAAAATATCAGATTAAGAAGTAGTCTCACTATTCAAATTGGCAATTGGCATATACAAACCATGTAAACAATTTCAAACAAATCCTAATTATGCATTAACCAACTTAAAAGACTACTGTCAATGGTTGCAAACCTAGCTCAAAACCTTAACAGCTCCACATGCAGTTAAAGATAATTCAATAAAAACAATGAAACAGCTTTAGACAACCCCATTCAACCACACTATATAGTATATGCATTCATCAAAAAAGAAAGTAGGAGTAATCCATAATAAAGACATGATAAACCTACATCTATCTTCTTACAAAAAAAAAATCAGAAAAATTAATTATTTCAGCATATAAAAAGAGAAGATGAAGAAGATAAACTCCTTTCACAATAAAGAAAGATTCATTATAGAATAGAGTACCTTGTAAACACAAAACGTACATAGCAGGAATTTCATATAGGAAATTCTTTTCAATACTCCAATTCATCTAACTGAACCTGCGCATAATTTAGATACAAAGTAATAACTGTTGTCAAATGATTCAACAAATCAATTAAAATCAACTGAAAACCCTAATTTAGATACAAAGCAATATAATCATTTTACACCCTCAAATTCCCAAATCAACCGACAAACCTGAAATTCCCAAATCAATCGACAAAATCCTAAAATTAAAGTTAGATTAATACCTTAATCTGCTTCATTGATTAGGAGAAGACTCGGTTGTTCTCGAACTACGTCAAACGATGTGAAAGAGTATGGCTGAAGCAAGATAATGTCTTTGAAGGTTATTGTGAATCCAGAAGAAAATGAGACTACGAATACACTGAGTCTGATGATAATGATTTCACATCTATAGTACTTATTCTACTTTTAATTTCACAATTAATGTAAGTTTGGATAAAGGGGATTTTAAAAATGCTCCATCCACCACTCCACACTTAGAAAAATACTCAAAACACCCACATTGACTAAATTGAAAAAGCAAAGCTCTTATCAATCTAAGACAATAACCCTTACAATCTTACCCTAACAAAGAAAAGAAACGTTTCATAAAGCAAGATGAATGTGAACCTCCAACAACAAAAGGCAAAATTTGATCTTAGAAATCACGTCAAAAAAGAAAGCAACCTCAAAAATGGCACGAAAAAAAGTATCAAAAATCAAGTATTTGAGGCAATCACCATTCACCCAATCATTACAAAAAGAATTGATTTAAGCTAATCAAGGGAACAATAATCCATCAAATATGACATGAACCACAACCCAAAAATTTTTGACAAAAATAAACCCAAAAAGCTCATTTCACCTATATTTCATATCCATTTATGCAATCTAAAATTATGTTCAGCCATAAATGTAAAGGAAAAAGCTTTAAAACATTTCTTTCTTCCATTACAATAGTGCTAGTTATTTTATTAACAATTAAGCAAAAGCAAAAAAGCTTTGACTAATTTTGATCATTTCATCAATGATCAACCAAATAACAACTCAGATACACCCAGTCCCCAAATCTTCTCATATCCATTTAAAATTCTTAGTTTTTGCCTAATTTCATGCGAAGATTTGATATTTGCTACATTTTATTATGTGAAATTGAATTATGCAAAAAAGTAGGAACTAAAAGTCCCATAAACATGATTGAACAATTTTAAATTTCAAGGCAAGAACAAAAATGTAAGTTCTAAGTTAATCAATGTCATGCATGCAACAATTAAAGATTTTAATTTTACTTTCTAACACTGATATTATAATAGAACTGAATCAAATAATAATGAAAAACTAACAAATGAGTAAATTTTCTGCCATTTCCAATAAACGCTAATAAACAAATTATCAAATTATCAACAAACAAAAGTTAAACCCTAATCAACAAATTACCAAAGCAAATTAAAAAGTACTAATTATTTGTACAGCAAAATAACCACCTATTGAAGCATCTAAGGGCAAATCGATTTTCTAAAAGCAATAAAGCATCTCCAGCGGTGAATTACCAGCTCGCTCAACAGTTTTCTCAAACAAAAACCGATGATCAAACGACCTAGTTTGCAAATTGTTCGTTCCACAACGAGATAAAGATAAAGAAAACTTACATGTACTTTAGAACTGTAGCTATCCTTTGACCACCATTAGCAATTTAGCAGTGTTGTACTGTTCCAGGAAGTAGTCAAAGTGAGGCTCATGCTTTTGTCCGACTTCATAGGGAAGAACTTGAAGACCTTCACCATAATCTGTGAATGGCATCATTGGACAATAAAACATCACTAATCCATATAGCATAATAGAAACAAAAGCTAAAGAGTTCATAAACAAATCGAAAGTAAAACAATTAGAACCCATCAACTAATTATGAAGATAATAGAATAAAAATAGAATTAACTTTAAACCAAACAAAATATCATTCAATTCAACTTATCAATTAATCATCAAAACCCATATAACAAAATAGCATTCTTTCACCCAAATTCCCCTTCAAACACACAAACCAATCAAAATTCACAAATAAAATATCTTTATTTCACCCAATTTCCCCTCAAACATACAAACCAACCAAAATCCATCTCAAATAATCCAAAAAAATAATAAGTAATAGGTGTTACGGGGTCAAATTATTATCCCGTAATTTATTTAGTCAAATCATAACCGCCACGTAACTTCCATTTATTGAAGTAACCGACGGTAACCGCTCACTAACTTCCAACCTCTCTAGAAATAACCTCCATAATACTTCTATAAATATATCATTCATCTACATGATAAAGATACACAATTCTACCCTAATACAAAATAACCTCCATTATACTTCCAAACTTCCATTTTTTTATTATCTTCATCAAACAAAATTAATGAAAACATCTCAACCATTAAACCCATTTCATCTTCTCTTTATAGAAGTATTATGGAGGTTATTTTGTATTAGGGTAGAATTGTGTACCTTTATCATGTAGATGAATGATATATTTATAGAAGTATTATGGAGGTTATTTCTAGAGAGGTTGGAAGTTAGTGAGCGGTTACCGTCGGTTACTTCAATAAATGGAAGTTACGTGGCGGTTATGATTTGACTAGATAAATTACGGGATAATAATTTGACCCCGTAACATTAGCCTCACGCATGAAGAGTGATAGAGGAGGTAATTTTATGTAGCGAGGGCATTAGTCTTTATGCGGAAAATAGATATACCTCGATGAGTCCATGCTTGGTTGAAGCCCCATGAATAATAAATATGTAGCCTTAGAGCCCGATAAGATAATTCGGTATTTGAGCGTGATGTAATGATATAGCCCAGCAGTCAATCACCTGGGACTTAGATAAGGAGTCATACTATGTGAATCCTTTGAAGATGAATATTGATCGGACATAGGTCCGCATTGATGAATATGGATCGGACATAGGTCCGCATTGCTGAATATTGATCGGACATAGGTCCGCATTGCTGAATATTGATCGGACATAGGTCCGCATTGCCCAGCCGTCAATCACCCGGGACTTAGATAAGGAATCATACTAGTGAATCCTTCGAAGATGAATATTGATCGGACATAGGTCCGCATTGCCCAGCCGTCAATCACCCGGGACTTAGATAAGGAATCATACTAGTGAATCCTTCGAAGATGAATATTGAATAGTGAATACTGAATACTGAATATTGAATACTGAATATTGAATAAGTGATCGAGTTATCAAGCTAGGTGATACTCGTTATGAATACTTTGACAAATACGCCCAAAATCACTCGTTTTGGGGCTAAATAAGAGTCCGAATTATCAATTAGGTGACACTCACACAGATCCCACTTTCAAACAAGGTGAAAGTTTAATAATGAAGATGAATACTAAGGAAATATCGCCCAAAATCAATCATTTTGAGACTTAATTAATAATATGACTTTCAAACTAAGTGAAAGCTTTGATGATTCCATAATATAATAAATAAAGTCCCGTTGCGGAACTTCAATGATAATAAATGACTTTCATACTAGATGAAAGTTCAGATGACTTCATAATATGATAAATAAAGCCCCCCTGTTTTACGACTTCAATAATAATAATAATGGTGAAGTATTGAATTCCCACATAGAAATAATATAACATTCTTCCAATCTGTGTCGATATCGTACTTGATCACCTTTCATAATTACCCATGAATATAACAAATACGAAACACCCGATATACGTTGATGAATAAAAGCAAGAATAGCCATATGAAGATAATCAGATTGATAAAATATATTCTTCACTCGGTCAATACTAGTCAAAGATTTGCATCCTTTATGTAGGATTTCATTAGAAGGCGACGCTGATGATTTTTCTCCATGTATTGAGTCACCTCCCATTGTTTTTTTTCTCGAGTGGATGGTTTGAACCATTATCGGATCATACCCGGATCCAGCCCATACGGTTGTTACTGTAGGTGTATTCTGGGGATCCGATATAGAGAGTATGAACCATAATCAGATCGCACTCGGATCCAACCACTACAGTCATCACAATGGGTTGTGATCCGGGGATCCTGATATAGAGAGTATGAACCATAATCAGATCGCCCTCGGATCCAACCACTACAGTCATCACTGTGGGTTGTGATCCGGGGATCCTGATATAGAGAGTATGAACCATAATCAGATCGCACCTGGATCCAACCACTACAGTCATCACTGTGGGTTGTGATCCGGGGATCCTGATGTAGAGAGTATGAACCATAATCAGATCGCACTTGGATCCAACCACTACAGTTATCACTGTGGGTTGTGATCCAGGGATCCTAATATAGAGAGTATGAACCATAATCAGATCGCCCTCGGATCCAACCACTACAGTCATCACTGTGGGTTGTGATCCGGGGATCCTGATATAGAGAGTATGAACCATAATCAGATCGCCCTCGGATCCAACCACTACAGTCATCACTGTTGGTTGTGATCCGGGGATCCTGATATAGAGAGTATGAACCATAATCAGATCGCACTCGGATCCAACCACTACAGTCGTCACTGTGGGTTGTGATCCGGGGATCCTGATGTAGAGAGTATGAACCATAATCAGATCATACATGGTTCCAACAAATACATCGAATTGGGCAATATGTGGACCAATATCTTTAGACCGAAACCACTTAGCTGAAGCTAGTTTGGAAACTTTCTACGGGTCATCTAATCCTTTAGATAGTACATCAAAACAAACTTCAAAATTGAGACTGAATTTTGTAGTCAATTGAAGTTGGTTTGGAAACTTTCTATGGATCTAATAACCCTTTAAGAAAGTGCATCAAACTAAACTCAATATTTAAGGTTACTAGGATCCGCCTTTCAACATTTTATACTGGCCATCATAAAGGTGATTGTAAATAGCTCTGCGTTCTTTTGACATTGAGAATGAAAATGGATCTCATAAGAGAATTAACATCGAAGTGTAATATTATATAGTTACATTGGATGTCACCTTTTACCATTTCCTCTTACTTAGAACATAAAGTTTGCGGTTGGAATTATCAAATACATTATGATAAAAATCATGAAGCATATAATTAATAGGGTCTTAGAAGATATGCACTAAATGGGAACTCTAGAAATAATCAATACTCAACCATCGTAAATCGTATCAAATACTTCACTATTAATCCCAAACTTTCAATAATCACATTCACGTGCGCCCTAACCTTAAGAAGTGATTAAAGACATTAACATTTAACGGCTGTTGACCACTATTATCAAATTACTTTGATAACCGAAAGCAGTTATCTGATATAATCAGAACTTTAAGGATTACAATCTGCCGATGGAAAATAATTGCATACTTTTGCCCCACGAATCTTTCACCATAATTATTTTTTAAACCATGACTTTTATGTATCTCTCCCCACAGACGGCGCCAAACTGTTTCGGTAATGAAACGGTCGAATATATAAAAGAGACTTTAAGTAGAAAGTACCTTTAAATTAAGGAAATTGAGATGATCTGACCTCCGCGTAGGGTGTTCCTGCAACCACAAGGAAAACTAACCCGGGGGCCTATGTCCCGGAAGGGCACTCCGATGCTTAAGTCAGACCGGGGATCATAGATGTAATAAGTGTAATTTTTGTATTAGGGTAGAATTGTGTATCTTTATCATGTAGATGAATGATATATTTATAGAAGTATTATGGAGGTTATTTCTAGAGAGGTTGGAAGTTAGTGAGCGGTTACCGTCGGTTACTTCAATAAATGGAAGTTACGTGGCGGTTATGATTTGACTAAATAAATTACGGGATAATAATTTGACCCCGTAACACCTATTACTTATTATTTTTTTGGATTATTTGAGATGGATTTTGGTTGGTTTGTATGTTTGAGGGGAAATTGGGTGAAATAAAGATATTTTATTTGTGAATTTTGATTGGTTTGTGTGTTTGAAGGGGAATTTGGGTGAAAGAATGCTATTTTGTTATATGGGTTTTGATGATTAATTGATAAGTTGAATTGAATGATATTTTGTTTGGTTTAAAGTTAATTCTATTTTTATTCTATTATCTTCATAATTAGTTGATGGGTTCTAATTGTTTTACTTTCGATTTGTTTATGAACTCTTTAGCTTTTGTTTCTATTATGCTATATGGATTAGTGATGTTTTATTGTCCAATGATGCCATTCACAGATTATGGTGAAGGTCTTCAAGTTCTTCCCTATGAAGTCGGACAAAAGCATGAGCCTCACTTTGACTACTTCCTGGAACAGTACAACACTGCTAAATTGCTAATGGTGGTCAAAGGATAGCTACAGTTCTAAAGTACATGTAAGTTTTCTTTATCTTTATCTCGTTGTGGAACGAACAATTTGCAAACTAGGTCGTTTGATCATCGGTTTTTGTTTGAGAAAACTGTTGAGCGAGCTGGTAATTCACCGCTGGAGATGCTTTATTGCTTTTAGAAAATCGATTTGCCCTTAGATGCTTCAATAGGTGGTTATTTTGCTGTACAAATAATTAGTACTTTTTAATTTGCTTTGGTAATTTGTTGATTAGGGTTTAACTTTTGTTTGTTGATAATTTGATAATTTGTTTATTAGCGTTTATTGGAAATGGCAGAAAATTTACTCATTTGTTAGTTTTTCATTATTATTTGATTCAGTTCTATTATAATATCAGTGTTAGAAAGTAAAATTAAAATCTTTAATTGTTGCATGCATGACATTGATTAACTTAGAACTTACATTTTTGTTCTTGCCTTGAAATTTAAAATTGTTCAATCATGTTTATGGGACTTTTAGTTCCTACTTTTTTGCATAATTCAATTTCACATAATAAAATGTAGCAAATATCAAATCTTCGCATGAAATTAGGCAAAAACTAAGAATTTTAAATGGATATGAGAAGATTTGGGGACTGGGTGTGTCTGAGTTGTTATTTGGTTGATCATTGATGAAATGATCAAAATTAGTCAAAGCTTTTTTGCTTTTGCTTAATTGTTAATAAAATAACTAGCACTATTGTAATGGAAGAAAGAAATGTTTTAAAGCTTTTTCCTTTACATTTATGGCTGAACATAATTTTAGATTGCATAAATGGATATGAAATATAGGTGAAATGAGCTTTTTGGGTTTATTTTTGTCAAAAATTTTTGGGTTGTGGTTCATGTCATATTTGATGGATTATTGTTCCCTTGATTAGCTTAAATCAATTCTTTTTGTAATGATTGGGTGAATGGTGATTGCCTCAAATACTTGATTTTTGATACTTTTTTTCGTGCCATTTTTGAGGTTGCTTTCTTTTTTGACGTGATTTCTAAGATCAAATTTTGCCTTTTGTTGTTGGAGGTTCACATTCATCTTGCTTTATGAAACGTTTCTTTTCTTTGTTAGGGTAAGATTGTAAGGGTTATTGTCTTAGATTGATAAGAGCTTTGCTTTTTCAATTTAGTCAATGTGGGTGTTTTGAGTATTTTTCTAAGTGTGGAGTGGTGGATGGAGCATTTTTAAAATCCCCTTTATCCAAACTTACATTAATTGTGAAATTAAAAGTAGAATAAGTACTATAGATGTGAAATCATTATCATCAGACTCAGTGTATTCGTAGTCTCATTTTCTTCTGGATTCACAATAACCTTCAAAGACATTATCTTGCTTCAGCCATACTCTTTCACATCGTTTGACGTAGTTCGAGAACAACCGAGTCTTCTCCTAATCAATGAAGCAGATTAAGGTATTAATCTAACTTTAATTTTAGGATTTTGTCGATTGATTTGGGAATTTCAGGTTTGTCGGTTGATTTGGGAATTTGAGGGTGTAAAATGATTATATTGCTTTGTATCTAAATTAGGGTTTTCAGTTGATTTTAATTGATTTGTTGAATCATTTGACAACAGTTATTACTTTGTATCTAAATTATGCGCAGGTTCAGTTAGATGAATTGGAGTATTGAAAAGAATTTCCTATATGAAATTCCTGCTATGTACGTTTTGTGTTTACAAGGTACTCTATTCTATAATGAATCTTTCTTTATTGTGAAAGGAGTTTATCTTCTTCATCTTCTCTTTTTATATGCTGAAATAATTAATTTTTCTGATTTTTTTTTTGTAAGAAGATAGATGTAGGTTTATCATGTCTTTATTATGGATTACTCCTACTTTCTTTTTTGATGAATGCATATACTATATAGTGTGGTTGAATGGGGTTGTCTAAAGCTGTTTCATTGTTTTTATTGAATTATCTTTAACTGCATGTGGAGCTGTTAAGGTTTTGAGCTAGGTTTGCAACCATTGACAGTAGTCTTTTAAGTTGGTTAATGCATAATTAGGATTTGTTTGAAATTGTTTACATGGTTTGTATATGCCAATTGCCAATTTGAATAGTGAGACTACTTCTTAATCTGATATTTTATTTATAATTGCATATGCATAAGAATGATATGAGAACTAACAGGATTACTACAAAGAGATTCCATTCATTGGCTTCTGTATCTTCAAATCAAATGTTTTCGAGCTTTTTATTCTTAGCCCCTAGGCATGCAGTTTGATTTCAATTTCTTGGTGTTTGGTGTTTGGTATCAGGTATCCGGTATCCTTTATGTATTGTTGATGTTAATAGTTGCCTTTGGTCCTAACCTTGAAAATGAGGTTTCCAACATTTCTACCTTGACAATTTGTATGAATGGTTCAGTGATCAGCAAGTATGCGAAGACAATGTTCATGCAAGCTGCAATGGCCACCATGGATGAACTGCTTGCGTTGGCTCAATCCGATAGTCCCTTGTGCTTTAAAGGCTTGGATGATGGTAAGGAAATGTTGAATCATGGGGAATATGATCTCAAGAAAATTTCCGGTTTTATGGGAATGAAGCAATGTGGCTTCATAACCGATGCCTTGAAGGAGACAGGTTCAGTGTTAAGCACTCATTGTCTTTGTTGATTTGGTTGTGTCTTAGAACATTCATACTTTTGGAAGCTTATTGTGCATCATGTTTAGACTTAAGAATGTGTTGCTTGGACTAGGTACTTCACAAGAAAGATAATCAGAGAGTATGTTTCAATGAGGTTATTGAAGGAGCATTTAAAAAGAATTGATGGTTCACATTATTATTAGAAATATAGGAGTACAACATACTCCATTCATTAAGGGAGGCCAATTCATGAGAAAAACAAACCTTTAATTATTAAAAGGTTGGCTCACATTATTATTAGATAAATTATTTCCATAATTAATTATAATCGGGTATTATTTAAAAATATCTTGATCTTATTTAAAAATATTACTCTATGTGATAAAGCTTATATGTGGGTATTAATTTGGACTACGGCCTTCAGATCAAGCTCCGTTTGACCACCGCGAAGGTACTCGTTTATTTGATAAGCTTCAGATTATTTACCGAAACACACATAAAAAGAAGTTTTTGAACCTTTAAAATATTTGGAGTCCTAGAAGGTAGCTCACTCTAAGTAGTATTATCAATTGAAAAGAAAAAATTAGTCAGTCTTATCCTTTGGTTTGCTGATTTAGTTATATCAACATATGGTGTATCATCATTTTTTTTATACCAAAATAATTTTTTCTTGTTTGTATAATACCCTTAATACCAAAGTCAGGGAACAAATGATCAAGTAATACTTTTACTCTATCAAAGAAATTTAAGTACTTTTAAAAGGTTTGTTAACTTGTTCTTAAGAGAATAAGATAAAAAAAAAAAATAAAATGTGTGCAACATATTATGTAAAAAGTTGGTGCCATTAAACAAAACAATGTTCTGCTTAGTATTCCTTCATCTTCTTATATCATCTACTACCTCCTGCTTCTGCTATTTACATAATGAGAATGTAACCAGTTAAATACGTAGCCACCTTTGATCAATACAAAAGATAATTTACCTAAACTGTTCCCTTGAAATTATACTAGTCTTTCTACTGAAGGGGCCAACTGATGATTAAAAAAACATATACAAAAGTCAGATATGTAATATGAGAAACAAAAATGCAAAAACGTTTGATATAAAATGATGTCGCTAAAATTTAATTACCTATATAGCTGATCTGATGTAAGTTCATCGACCATCAGCTTACGGTGTAGAAAATCATCATTTCCTGCTCGAACGATGATAAGCTCCACAGAATTTCCAATATTATCCCATAACATTTCCAGAAGCTAAAATCAATGGATAAATAATAAATAAGTATACTGCAATTTAGGGGTGTTCAAAATCGGGTACCGGGTCCACTCGGATCCGGAAATTCGGGTACCTGCTTTTTCGGGTACCTAAAATTGCGACCCGGTTTAAACCGGCTCGGAAACCGAATACCCGATTTTATCATTTTCATTAGCTTAATTTAGAACATCTTCCATACAAAGTACAAACATACACTGAGGTAGATAAATCAATTGAAAAAATAAAAAATACCCGGTTTTCAAACCGGATACCGGACCCCTAACTGCATTTATGGATGTGAACAAGTTATACCAAAACACAAAGCTACAAATCAACAAAATAAACAAAGTATAAACCACATTTTATCTTCGCTTACTTAAACTTAAGGGATGAATATGCATTAGTCAAAGGAATATACCTTCAAAAAACTCAGAACCGGTTTCCCATCACACTGGATTATAACGTCGTTCGGAAGTAACCCAGCAGCATCAGCACCAGAGCCTGATATCACCTGTTTAGAGCCGCCAATATCATATCATATCATATAATAAAACATAATTTAATAACGAATATTTCAATCAAGTTAAACGATTACAATTTATAAGAAAAATTAGAATACAACAAAAGCTAGATCAAAATAAACAAAATTACTTTACAACTATTCATGGAAATGTCAGAGTTTACCATTTCAACAAGAACGCCTTTAGAAATGTTCGGAAATGTTCGTAAAATTTTCTCCGTGAAGTCTAAATCCGCAGCATATAAATTAGTCGCCCGAATTCCCACAAACGGTCGACGAACTTTCCTGTAGACAGGAAAAATGGAAACTTTTCATGAGTTCTTAAATGTTTATAACGTGTTACAATTGGGAGATACAATTATATCCCATAAAAGACAGACAAAAGACAAAAATTTCGAGAGGAGAGAAATTGTGCTTTATTTATTTGTAAGACTTTGTACTACATTGCTTTTGAACATGAATACAAGGACATTAAATAGATGAATTAGTTACAAGATAACTAACTTGGATATAAGTTGTTTTAACATATATTCTAACTAACAAGAAACAAGAAATAAAAATGAGCTGGATGATCTAAATAGGAGATGGATGATTTGTTATAAGGTCACAAAAAAAGAAGCAGAAATGCTTGCATAAAATTTATTCATCATACATGGATGATCTAAATCAATCGGGAGCAACACAAAAATAAAGAAATCAAATCAGAAAACATAATTCATTTATCACATACCCAAATTTCTTGTAGACCTCCCACCATTTGTGTGCAATGTTTATTGGAAGGAAAGGAGTGTAATAGTGATCATAGAAGGTAATTCCGATCACATCTCCAGCAAGATTAAGAAGTGGACCCCCATCACCACACTACAACAGAAAACAAGAATTAGACTGACCAAAACAACAACATAGTAAAACAATATACATAAATACTACAAGTTTCATTTTGAACCTATATAAAAAAATACTGATAATATAAAATTTTAATTTGTGTATTTAGTATTAAAATGTTATTATAAATACTACAAGTTTTATTTTGAACCTATGCACATGTGTATTGAAGAACAAATGAAATGAAAAGTAAATATTAATAGGGTGAGAAGGGTGTACCTTTGTAATTCTGGAGGTTGCCTTGAAGAGCTCTTTGCAGCCATAAACATAATGACAACAATCAAGACTAAAAATAGAACAAGAAAATATGTATGGTCAATATGTGTGGCAAACAACTTCCGATGCAACAAAGAAAAAAAAAAAACTAATTTGTGAAGTTGTAAAGAAAAAACATTAAAAGAAACCACATTGCCAAGAGATATAATAATTTTACCTAAAAACACCTGGGGCAGCCATAATCTCGTAAGGACTAGCAAAATATCGCCCCAGGGCGACTATTGCATCACCAGGAATAAGGCTAACAGACGTGGTATGAGGCTGAAGTAGAAATGATCTCTCGTGGGATTGCTCAGGATAAAGCAGATCGAGAGAATCATTCACAAGTTTCATCGGAGCAGATGAAACCGTGGAATCTGAGACAAACTGAATGGCAGCAAGGTTGTAGTGAAAATCGTAGCAACGAATCTCACCGTCAAACACTCTACCATCAGCTACCCTTACTAGAATCTGCGACAATTAAATTCAACTATATTTAGACAGATATTCAGACATTTACTAACTAATTAATAAGGAAAATCTTATTAGAATTGGTCCATCTCACATAATTGAATAATTAACCATGAAAGGAAGATAAAGTTTGGAATATCCAGTTACTACTCAGCTATGGTCTAAAGTTTGGAATATCCAGGACCCTCTGAAGTTGCAGCATTTCCTGTGGAGGGCTTGTATGGGGTCCCTTCCCTGTTTTTCAAGAAATGTGCCGACATCATATTAGGGATTCCGGTGTTGGTCCTCGGTGTAATAATGCAGATGAATCTATTTGCCATGCTCTTGTTCAGTGTGATGTGTCGATGGCGATGTGGTCTTCCTCTCCCTCTGGGCCGATGATCACAAATGCTCCCCATAGTTCTTTCGCTAATTTTTTCTTATGGATTCACGACCATACGTCAAGGGATGATATGTCTGCAGTGTGTGCGGCTCTTTGGGCTTGCTGGATGGGATGGAACAAGATGGTCATGGATAAGTCGGATTGCGACATGATTAAACTGGCGGTTTCGATGGTGAAGATGGTGGGGTTACATAATGAGTATGCGAGAAAGGTGTACATGGTTTCTTTGCCCAAAGTCCCTTGTCTTACGTCTTCGAAGCCTCTTGACGGTGGATGGATTAAGGTGAACTTCGACGCCTATATTTGGGATGGTTGTCGTCGTGGTCTTGGTATTGTTTGTAGGGATGATCAAGGTTGTGCTCTTCTTACGGGGACTCGAGCTTGTCAAGCTAATTGGAGTGTTGAGTTGTCCGAAGCTATACCTGCCTACTATGGCCTTGTGGTGGCTAAACGTATGGCCTTTGAGAAGGTTCACATCGAAAGAGATGCACTTAATGTCATTTCGGCTATTCGAAATAAATCCTCGGGTCGTTCTCCTCTTTTTATTGTATATGATTTGTTTTTCTCTTTGCTTAGGTCTTTTGTGGATTTTCGTGCAAGCTTTGTTAATAGGCAAAAGAATACTACGGCCCATATGGTTGCGAGGTGGGAGGCGAATTTTGATTCTGAGAAAGCGTGTATGCCGCCTTTTTCGGCTAGCTTGTCTACTTTGCTTGAGCTCGATTTGAGCTCGTTTTAGATCATTCCAGGTTTAATTCAAAAAAAAAATAAAATAAAATAAAACAACAAGCCCTTTGGTTACCTCCATTTAATTTGAACTATACTATATATATATATATATATATATATATATATATATATATATATATATATATATATATATATATATATATATATATATATATATATATATATATATATATATTATCAAGTTTCAATACAAGATGAAAGAACATTGATTTTTATATCATATTGCATCTCAACTTCATTCCAAAAATGTTGTCGAAATTTTTACATCATTTGTATTCAGAGAAAAAAGCTTAACGGATATATGACTTACTAGATTTTGATTTTAGTTTTGGTGTTTATATAAAAATAAAGGAATTATTGATTTGGTTATTATATTTATTTATTTTTAAGTTGTACTTTTTATTTTAGTTTATTCATCTTACCCCTACATATTATTATCCAAGAAAATGAACAATAATGTCTTTTGAGGTTTTTAAATTATTTTGTTTACTAATAAGTTCATATACCTAATATAATAACTTTTTATCATTGTACGTGCAGGTGCATTTTGTTATCAAGTTTTACATGAAGTTTATATGCCAAATATAATCACTGCGTTTATTTATTTGTGGGATAACAAAATTTTGCAATTGAACATTTTAAAATTTATATTTTTAGTGTTTCTTATATATTGATATACATCATTTCAAAAAAATTATAGTAATATACATACGAATATGTAGTAGTTATTGTTCATAACTTTAAACCCTTTTTTTAATTTAGCAGCATTGGTTAAAAATATAATATAAATCTATTATAACAAAATCTTTTGAATACCGTACATAGCACGGGTAAATACCTAGTACCTTATTAGAATTGGTCAATCTCACATAATTGAATAATTAAACCATATTTCAACCAACCAAACAAACAAGTCAAGGATTTAGAGTTTCAACTACTGTATAATATATATATATGACACTACTAATCAAAAGGTATTTACCTTAAGATCATCTGCAACTATGTTAACAGCAACAACACCTTTAGCAAGCTGCCTAATCAGGTTCGCAGACGTGAAGATGATACCAATATTATTGTCATCATTGCCAATGATGACACCAGAGCATCGGTTTAACTCTTTATCACCTAAATAAAGAACATATAATAAACAATAAAAATAACGTAATCAAAACATTCAGCTGGAGAAATCACAAATAAAAAAATTTTAAAAAACCTGAATAAGATTCCAATGAAACCACAAATGGGGAAGCCTGAAAGGCTGCCCTTTTCGTGTGAGCATCCAAGTAGTGGTTCTCATTAATACTTGCAAACTTTGGCCACTTGTCAGCTAACTTCGTGAGGTAGTGTTCAAGATCAGGATCTATAAATATTTAAACTAATGAATGAAAATAAATTTGTAACAAAGTGCATAACGTCAGCAGGGTCGGCCCTAAGGCCTGAGGGTAGGCCCAAAGGGCTACCGCCCAAGGCCCCGTTTAATAAATCAGAAAATAAGGTTGGAAAATAGAAAAGGCAGTCGACAAAACTCTTCAATCAACTGACAACCATCTTTAATATTCTTGGAAAACTAATACCTAAAAAGCTAATAGCCTAATACCTAGCTTCATTCTGATTTTAATTTCTAAGTTCACATTTTTCTTTAGGCTTCAATCAGCAACCTTTCACCTTTCACCTTCATTATTCATCAATGGCAACTTGGATAATTGTTAATATTTTTGTTGTTTAAATAGAACCCAATTACAATTTTTTTTCTTCAATTTCGATTTCCGATCACTACTCTCCTCAATCCTTTCACTTTTCATTTCGTTTTTTAATAGCACATTTATTATTTCATTTTACAATTTCAATAATTTCGTAAGTGGTATTAGCTATTTTGCTTGTATTCTTGCAAATTTCAATCTACTAAGATGTGGATTTAGGAGTTTCTTTTTATTTGCAAATTGCAAAGGTGATATGTGTGTTGTGATGTCAAGGTCAGTGCCTCTATCGTCATTTACATTTGAAGATTGAATGATTGATTTTAATGTGGCAAATGAATATCGATTATTTATTTATTTGATTTATTGATTATTTGACTTTCTAATTGCAATTTGATTAAGATGTGATAGCATGTATATTGATTATTTGATTATAATGACAGTTTTGCAATGTGGTAGCATTGATTTTTTTGATTTATATAGGATAGTTGTACTAGATTATAGATATCTCATTTATGAATTTTTTCTATAATTATCAGGTTATAGTTAAATTTCAAGGTCATAGAGTTAGAATATTGATAAGAGAAAAAAAGTACTTCATATCAGGTGCTATTGTTTTTATTATTTAAAATCTTCATATATATATATATATATATATATATATATATATATATATATATATATATATATATATATATATATATATGTTGCTTAGAAAATACCTATCCGCAAATGCAAAAAGAAAAAAGAGAAAGTGTAATGAAGAGTTATTTAAATCACTAAGGTGTTATTCACAACAGGAATTTTTTTTACATCTACTATTGTTTTTTAAGGGCCCCATATTAAACTATTTCGCCTAAGGCCCCCCAAATGTCAGAGACGGCCCTGAGCGTCAGTAAGTGTACAAACATTACCATCCATTTGGTAGCCAAGGTCATGATGAGAAACATTTATAGTTTAAATTTCCATAAAATATATTTAAAGGTCAAAATTGAACAAACTTTTCGGGGGAAGCGATTATAGAATTTTTATTTTTATTGATATTACTATTTATTTTATATGGGCTTAATTATTAGCGAACTTTGTTAGAATTCTAAAACTCGATTTCATAAGTCAAATACAAATTAAAAACTAACCCTAATATAGGTTACATAAATCGCAAATAAATATGTTTCGCATGTGGATGTACCATGAATCCAGAAACATGCAATTTTTGTCACTACTTTATACAACAGGTTCAATTATTATTATTATAATTATTATTATTATTATTATTATTTTTATTTTTCCAACTCAACCTTTTGATACCAATAACTAAAAAAGCAAATAGATCAATTAATAGACATGGATTATGAATACATCTCATCATAATTACATGGAACATGGAACGTGTAACGTAGCCACGTTCAGCAATCCTAGAACGTTCGTCCCCAATCACCACGAAACGCGACCCAAATCGCTCAAGATGATGTTTTATACACGTACCCAATCTCGAGTCAATATAGGTTGCGTTTCAAGTTTCCATTCCCCGTTCCAAAACGAATGTCGTTCAGGTAACAATGCATCTCATCATAAATTTATTTTTAAAAAACAATAAATAAATTATTAAAAAAAATCTCACCGTTAGAAACATCATCAGGTTCCGGTATCCTTTCCTAAGGATTTCTCTTCTTTAAACTTTTCTCGCGAAACATAATTTAATTCACCTAGAAAGCAAAACAATTATCATTAGTCACGTGGTGCAATTTGCAATTTAAAGAGTCAGAAGACTGGATTTTAAATCGATCCAAAACATCTAACTCCGAATGAACACCTCTACAGTATCTAAATGCAGTATAAAACCTTTGCCCTTTGGTATTCTAACCATGCACTATTAAGTATCAAATATTCGAATACAAATCTCACTTTAAATTTAGATAATATAATACTCATAATACCACATAGGAATAACTACGAAGTAGTAAGTACTAACATACAATCATTCATACCCCAAAAAGAACCAATACTTCTAGAATGCCTATAATTACAAAAGGTTCATAAACCAAAGACAAATAATGAAACTAAAAACATACTTCTATATTATTGAAATTATTCATATTTATATTTATGTTTATATTAAGAGACTTGGATTTTTTAATAATTTTTAATAATACACAGTTAGAGATATT
Source organism: Amaranthus palmeri (assembly GCA_019776075.1). Classification (NCBI taxonomy): domain Eukaryota; kingdom Viridiplantae; phylum Streptophyta; class Magnoliopsida; order Caryophyllales; family Amaranthaceae; genus Amaranthus; species Amaranthus palmeri. Next base: position 770,437 of record JAAKBH010000303.1, read on the forward strand.
AAGAATTGAATAAGTGCATTGAATAGAGTGCATAAAACAAATGGGACTCATGTGGTAAATAGAAGGGAATAATATAAATTGACAGGATGTAGCATATTATCTCTTTAAAAAGTTTCATCTCCAAAACTAGAGTAACGAGGACTCTTAAATCATGAAAATATGCAGCTCTAATAATTAGAGATAATTTTATTTCACACAAAGTAGATACTAAAACTTTTCAAAGATAGCTTAATTTGGTCTAGAATTAAAGGATGGTGACTTCATTGTCACTATTTACAACAAAGAGCATTCGATTTATCAAATTTGTCACACAATATCTCAGTCAAGTATTCATAATCACATCAGTTGACTCAAACAATCAATTAAAAACATGCAAAATTATAGTATGATATTGCTCGCATCATAGTAATATGCAGGACATAAGAGTAGGGCAGTGGCGGATCCAGGATTTGAAGTCCCATGGGGCACCAACAAACAGACGAAATTTCGACGGAGCTTTATTTTTAAAATTAACAACTAGAAGAAATTTTCCAAGAAATTTTTAAAATTAATGAACCTCAATATCAAAAACATTCCTCCATTAGTTTATATTCAAAGTTCAAATACACATCAGAAAACCTCCTCTTCAATAATTCATCCCAAAATGTAACTAATGTTAAAACAGAAAATGTTAATTCATAGAATCATCATAGACTAAACCCAACAATCAAATTATTGAAATGAACAAGTAAAAAGTTAAAGCCAGAAATGAAAACCAAAATCCAGATGAAAAAAAGCACAAAATCAAAACCCTCATCAACAATAATAGAGAAAAGTAAAAACCCTGATGAAAAACCCAAAATCAGTAAAAACTCACCAAAATAAATAAATCAAACAATCAATAACACCATCAAACAAAAAAGGAGATGAATATTCAAAAATAAAACCTGTTAAATTAGTTTTACTTTCTTTCTTCATCTTGAGAAGAAGAAAAAGATGGTGAAGGAGAATTATTTAAGATTGAGATTAAGATTTAAAATACCATTAAAAATCAAATTTCTGATTTTAAGGGACAACTCACTCACTGCTGGTGGTAGGAGGCGGCCGTGGCCCGTGGCAAGCAACAGTGGTGGCCGGTTGTGGCGGCAGTGACGGCTGGCGGTAGTGACGGCCTGGGTGCAAGGTTAGGTTAGGGTTATTAATGGGTTTTATCTTTTAGGGTTATTAAGTCAATGCCATGTACAAATCCATATACAAAACAACTGGTCTCTTAAAGAAACCGTCTCTTTGAGAGACATATCTCAAGCTTAGTCCATTAATGATTAATGTCTACTTGCATTATTTTTAATACGTATTTATTGTATTCTTAATGCCTCGATTGCCTACTTTGAATATTTAAGTGTCTACTTACATCATTTTTAATGCTACTTACAATATTTTTAAGGAAAATTTACTTTTAAAAATCCGACCTTTGGGCTGTTCTCTTCTAAAAATCCGACCTTTTGATTATTTTCTAAAAATCCCACCTTTGCACCCCATCTTCACTTAAAGTACACAACCCATTGTCTACCTGAAGAACCGGTTAAAATGAATTTTATAAAAAAGGAAAATTTACTTTTAAAAATCCGACGTTTGAGTTGTTATCTTCTAACAATCCAACCTTTGGGTTGTTCTCTTCTAAAAATCCGACCTTTTTTATAAAATTCATTTTAACCGGTTCTTCAGGTTAGACAATGGGATGTGTACTTTAAGTGAAGATGGGGTGCAAAGGTGGGATTTTTAAAAAATAATCAAAAGGTCGGATTTTTAAAAGTGAACAACCCAAAGGTCGGATTTTTAAAAGTAAATTTTCCTATTTTTAAAAATATACAATAGGCCGGTCCAATTAGAAATGGTCTCTTACAAGAATTTATGTATACAAAAATATATTACTCCCTCCAATTCACCACTGAAGTCCCATTTGCTTTAACACTCTATCCAATGCACTTATTCAATCGTTAATATCTCTAATTGTGCATAACTAAAAATTATAAAAAGTTAATATAAATAATCCTTGCATTGAGACGAATTAAACAAGCTCTCATTTGACTATGTTTTAACTTATAAATTAATTATAAGATACAAATTAATAGTAAGATATGAATAGTGTCAAAAACAAATGAGAACTTAATGGTGAATTGGATGGACTATGAAGTAATATGTTTGATGACTTAGTTGGTAGAAGTAGGGGTGAAAGTTATTCGGATTAAAATCGCAAATTAAACTAATTCAAATTGAATAAGAAATATAGTCTGAAGTCTGAACTATTTATAAATTGGTTTGGTTTTGGATTAGAATTTTTAAAACAAAATATTTTATAAAAAAACAAAATCGAAAATCCAATTTTCACTTGAGGTTTTAGTGTTTTGAAATTGATTCTTGTTTTCAACCCTTAATGTACAATTGTAAAGAAAATTCTTATTAGAGATCGTCTTTATAAGAGACGCGTCTTAAATGGGTCGATCTATTATTACTTAAAAAACAACTACTAAAAAAATGCGTGATGTGTAATTTTATTTGAAGTTTGTGTTATAACCTATTAAAGTTGGTATTATAATTTGTTAGAGTTGGTATTATAACCTATTAAAGTTGGTATCTCCAAATACCTTATAATACCAACTTAATACCAACTTTAATAGATTATAACACCAACTCAAATAGGATCAAACGCGCACCTCAATTTTTAAATTTTTTTTAATGTTGGGCTTGGGCCTAGACTTGGAGACCCGTCTCTTATAAAGACGGTCTCTCAGCGGAGGTGAAATTGTAAAGTTGCACACACTACCGCAGCACGCGACCATCTTCTTCACACTTCTCTCCATTTTTCTGACCTAAACTTTCCCCCTTCAAAACCCTTGCGGCCGCAGCCACCAGGCCAGCCTTCCAGACGTCAACTCCACCTGCCTCACTGCCGCAGGCCGCGGCCAGCCCCATCCACCAAACCATGTATATAGTTTTTTTCTTTTTCTTTCTTTCAATAAATTTTAAAATTGGTGCAAGTTGTTATACATTTTTCATTTATATATGAAGGTTAATTGTTAAACATTGTTTGTTAATCAATTTAATCATTATATTAATTTAGGTATTTTGTTAATCAATTTTGGATTTTTGGTTTAACTGGCGGTAATTTATGAATTTAGGGTTTCATATCTAATTTGTTGGAATTTATTAGAGTTTTAATTGATCAGTAATTAGGGTTTATACATTTTCAGATGGTGGGTTAGTAATTTAATTCTACACACCCGTCATTGCCCATTGGACTTGCTGCCTGTGATTATCATTCCATTTAATTTTCTCAGGTTAACATTTTATCTCTCGAATATCTTCAATTCTTAATTTTAATTACTAATTTATTGCTTTGATTGTTTTACTTTACCGTCTCAATATTGAATTTAGTTGAGTTTTAAATTAAATTATATGGCATTGGTGATTATGACAATCAAAAGTGCACATGTTCATAGATGATTGTCTTTTCTTGATTTCTTCTATATGTTTGAATTTGTTTTCATCTTAATTTTTTTTCTTCCAAATGTTTGAATTTATTTAAATTTCTCCTGATAGTATAGGAATTTGTTTTCTTTGAATATATGAATTTATTTTCTTTAAACATATGAGTTTGTTTTCATTATTTGTTTGATTTGTTTGAATTTGTTAAATGTCTTTTATTTTAATTAAATTTGTTGATAGATATATCATAATTGTGCTGAGTAATTGCGTTATAATAGTTTTGATTAGGTTTTTTCATTTTTTTGATTTGATTAAATCGTGACATTGTTTGGTATTTGTGAAAATTGGAATAATAGTGAATTTTGATTAAGTTTGAATGTTTGATAGTTTGAAAGTGTATTAATGATCAACAACACTTGATTATTTTCTAGATTCGTCACTGCTGACATCTGAATCTGGCTTAAGGATCCATATTTATAGTCATTTTGAATCTGAATTCAGATCAAGTTCTAAACCCTACCCTATATAAAAGTATCTATTTATGCAATTGCAATTCTTTTTGAGTCTTGAGTGTCCCATTTGTTCTTGTAATTTATTTTTTTCTTTCTTCATCACTTTGATTTGGAAATTTGGTTCCAAATATTTAAGGTATTTGTAAAAGAATGGAAAAGATTTATGCACCTCGAATAGAATCCAAGAAGTGGAATTCTTGGAAAAGGGAAATGCCATACCGTAGATGTGAGTTCCTTTTGTTTTGTATAATTGTACATTGATGAAATAAATTTAGAATTGATCATCTTATGACTAAAAATTTGTATACAGCTCTAAATTATGATGAGGATGGCTCTAGGCCAAAGTTTACAATGTTGGATACAAATTTGTATCTTGATATTCACACAAAGAGGGCCGCTCTTCGTGTTTCTCCTTCCGTGGTGTCTCTTTTATCTTACTCAGGTTGTCTCCGTTTTCCCTATCAATCAATTTAAATTAGTGAAGTATTAGTGAATTAATAGTAAAGTAGTAGACTAGTAGTGAATTGCTATTATATTAAAATATTTTTCAAGAATAGGAATAATGTTCGCAGTGTTTCAAAAACTTTGTTATGATATGAATTAAATTTGTGCAGGAGATAAGTCTTTGTATCAGTGTTCAGGAACTATTATAGAGAGCGATGATAGTAATTGCGGTATTGTATTAACTTCCGCTAATCTTATCAGACCTTGTTCTGATAATGATGGAAATGGTCAAAACGTCGTCGCTAATCATCTTAAGGTTTGTTGTGTTGTTATCTATTAAGCTTAAACTTATTAAGTTGTTGGAAATTGATTTATTTGTAGAACTTATATTAATTTGTTTATGTAATTTTAATTTTGCAATTCTAATGCATACATACATATATACTAATTGTCTTTTTTGCAGGTTATTGTAATCCTACAAGACGGTAAATCATTTGAGGGACAAGTCATTGCATATGACTTTCATTATAATTTAATTGTCATATGTTTCAAAGCTGACGGCCCCCTTCAGATAGCTACCTTAAGACCTATAAGCGATTGTTTTGATTTGAACACATCCCAACTTCGTCTTGCTCCTGGGGATGATGTTATTGCCGTGGGCCGCTATTTTGGTGATTCGTTTTCTCTGATGGCTGCTCCCGGTGAATATTGGTAAAGATATGTCAAACGTTATTCTTACACATTATTTTCTCTCTCTCTTTTGTATTTTTATTCGTTTTTATTTATTGATATCATCATGCTTTCACTTTCTCTATTTCCAGTCTTGATCATTGTGATTACGATTGTAAGGAGCTATTCATGACAACCTGCCTCATGACTATAGTATTATCTCATCTCATTTTTTTACTACTATCTACCAATGTCAATTATTATTTACAAGGATTAAATTAATATTCACCTTTTAATCTAGTGTGGTGATGGGAGTCCACTAATCAATTTTTCTGGAGAAGTCATTGGCGTTGCATTTTATGATGTCGATTCAACCCCTTTTCTTCCCATAAACTTGGCTTACAAATGGTGGCACCATTACAAGACACATGGGTTAGTTAAACTTAAACTAATGGGGTCTATTGTCTAATGTTGTAATTTTTTTCTCACTTTTTTGGCTTAGTATTACAATATTACTATTATTATTATTGTTATTGTTATTGTTAGTTGCATTTGAAATTGTATTCTCTGCCATGTGGTAGCTTGAGTACATGTTTTTCAAATTTTAACTGTGTAATTAATAACTTTCAAGTCCAATTGTTTTGTCTTTCTTTGTTTTTGTTTACATTTTAATCAAAGTATTTAATTTATGTATGATACTGTACAAAACTACTGATGGTGCATAGAATATTTTACTTCAACTTTTTTATTTTCTTTTTTCAATCAGCTTGTCTTCTTAAGTTAGAGGGGTTATTGGGCTATAGACTTGGCCAAATGATATGTGTTGCTGAATATCCTTAGTCCAATATCTTGTATTTTTCCATTCTTTTAGTTGTGTTAATGTGTGTAGATAACTTAGGTCCTATACCATTTATAGCCTAATGCAAAGTTGCATATCTTATTCCTTTACAGGGTATCTCGCCAGCCTTCTTTGGGAATGCAAGCAATTGCCTTCAGTTCAGCTTCTTTTCATATGGTAAATAAGGTTATTGAGAAGTTTCCTATCATATCCAAAGGCGTGGTTGTTGAAAAGGTAATTTTCCATTGTATGAATGGGGTTTTCTAATAACATGTAATTCATTATTCTAATCTTTTTGTGATCATGCTGATTGTCGATAGGTTATACCGGGCTCTTCTGCTGAATCTGCTGGCCTAAAGTTGTATGATGTTATAATTCAATGTGGTGGAAAAGTGGTCCAGAGCTTCATAGAGGTATAATACATTTGTTCTAGGCTCTACATTTTTGAAATCTGTATTGAATGAGATGCAAGTATCAATGAGAATGCCTTTTTTTTTTATCTGATTTTTGTGTAATTAGTAAATTTACCTTGACTACGTACGCTAGTCGCTAGTATTGGGTGATCTTCCTAAAGTCTCGAATCCTAGATCATCTCTTATACTAGATGATCTTTTCACTATCGTTTGCTTATTGCTCGAATGCGTCCAATATGTTATTCGTTGTTCGTGGTCTGATTTGTCTATTGTCTATTTTTGAGATAATTTGGAGCATTTTTGTCTACATCAACTTTAACGTTCAGGTAGTCTAACTTTCCATTATTCCCATTACTTTCAGTTTTTTGAGATAGTATGGGACAAAGTCGGACAGTCTGTGGATTTGTTAGTGGTACGAGCAAGTCATGTTTCTCCATTAACGCTTAAATTGATGGTTGTTGAGCCTGAATCAGATGATGAGCTTAACAGGTAACTCTTGTTATTGTGTAATCTCAAGATGGAGCTAAAGTAAATAGTAATTAGTAAGTAGGCTCACATGATAAAATCATTTGTTCACCAGGTGGCCACTTTGGAACTAATTATGAAGATTCAATCATAAACTTAGTTTTAGCTTTTCTACTTCCCTGAAGATTATATTATGCATGTTGGTGTCATCTGGTTCAAGTGATGAGAAAGTAAGGTTTCATTACCTCAAGACCCTAAATATTTTCTGCATTGTTTGTTTTTTATATTTTCTTTTTTGTGATTTGGTTCTTGTGCTTGCAGGTAAATTATGGTAATGGTAGCAAGTTTTTTGATTCATCGTAGTAGATAAAAATTAAGAATGCAATTGCCTTTTGGGACATGCAGTTGCAGTATGAATCTACTTCGATATTTTTAGAGGATCTCTCTGGGCGCTTTTTGGTAAAGTAGTGGAAAATAGGTTTAGGTCGCCAATCTATCATCCGACTTTGACATCGTCGATGCTAATTACTTACCGTGTATATTGTACATAACTTTTGAGTTATCCCTCAGTCTTAAGAACTTGGGTTCAGACTGCTGTTAGCTTTTGGCTGAAAATTGGAACTAATTAATACTCTATATTATTCCCTAATTCTAATTTTTCTTGTTATATTACTCCCAGATTGCTGGTTTATGAACTTGCTTTTGGTGTTTCATTCTCTGGTCTTGTTCTTGTGATTGTGGTTGTACACTGCTACAGTAGTTTGCAAGTGAGGATGTTCATCATCATTTCACCCACTTCCGTGTACATGTATGAGCATATACGTATGTTAAAGCTACAGCTTGTTTAGAGGTGGTTTCATCGGAGATGGTCTCTTATAAAAGTAGCTCATAAAAATACGTTTTAATCAATAAAAATAAGATATGAATTACCAAAAATCAGTACTAATTAATACTAATAATAAAATTAGTATCAATCCGTAAAATTATTATCAATTATAAAAATCAGTTTGTAGATTAAGACTTGGGGTGTTTGAGTGGTTCATCAAGAGGGTTTTTTTTAAAAAAAAAATTCTACTATTTGATAATTACCCACCAGCATCAATGTTTGTACTAGGTTCTCGTAAGACTTTGGTAATAAAAGTAATAAAATTAATGTTTGGTCCTCATCATCAATCTTCACATCTATGTCCTTTAAATTTGATATGATCCTATCAAACTTATTGACATAATCCCGGATTGAGGTGCCTTCCTCCATCTTGCATGTATACAATTTGGATTTTAAATGAATCCTGTTAGTTAGAGTCTTCGTCATGAAATTACTCTCTAACTTTGCCCAAACGCCTGCTGTTGTTGCTTCTTCATTTACCAAGAAAGCAACATCCCTCTCAAGGCATAAGATTATAGCAGCCTGCGCCTCAAGATCTAATTTTTCCCAATCCTCATCTTTCATATCATCCGACATTTTCTCTTTCCCTAATAATGCCCTATGCAGTTTTTGTGAAATAAGTAAATTTTTCATTTGCATCCTCCAATAAGAAAAATCATTTTTCCCATTAAATTTTTCAATTTCATATTTGCCTACTTTGACATTTCCACTACTAGAGGCCATTTTACACTAAAATTGAATTTTAACACTCAAAATTAAGACGTTGGCTCTGATACCAATTGTCAGAGTAGCAGCGGAATTTAGCCTTCTAATAGATATAAAATAATATGAAATGTAATACCTCTCACAAAAATGCAATAAAGGAATGAGACAAAATAACCAATATGAACTAACGAAATATTGTGAATAAAACTGATTGATTGATTATCAACTTACAACCTATGCATTATATAATAACTTATTGCTAAACAACGAATGACTTAAACTTTTTTACTAAAGAAACAATGTAGCATGTTGTTTGCAAAATATACTCTTTTCATTTTGCATTTTGCCATCACAATTCTCCTCTCCTAGAAAATCTCTTTTCCATTCACATTATTTATCTATTCTCAATTTAGATAAATATATGACATGGTTAATTATAGCCATATATTCCCACAATTCAATCATTACTATGAAGCATTGAAGGAAATATATCTAGCAAGTTTTTTTCACCTCTTTGATTCAATGCGTTATTGAACATAACCTTACACCCAGATTTAGTGTGTCTCGCTCATAAAAATGATGATCGCGATACTCCCATCAATATTCTTAGCCAATGGACCCAAGTGGCCAAGTATGTCCATGTTTTGCTGCATATTACCTATTTGCCGGTCTTGCAAGACTAGTTGGGTCCCCCTGGGTTCTATAGTAAGGTTGTCGCAATGCTTCCGTCAATATATTAAGTACACAACATATAGATATATAAAGTACAGACGCTTAGAAATTACAAGTTGCTTTCATGTTTCTAAGTGAACGGATATCTTTTATTTTGCCGCAGCCACAATCAATTAGTGACTTTTACAATTAGGTGATTTTGGCTAGTTCGTCACCACCATCATTATCATTGTAGGACAATTCTCTAATGCTTTAAAGTAATATTTACGGCCCGTTTGGTAGGTGGTAATAAATAATGGTAATGGCCCTAATGGGAATGAAAAATTAGTGGAATTTTAGTTGAAAAATCTCGTGTACCTTGATGGTCATTCTTGTCCAACTCTAATCATCTCATTTTCTTCATAAAATTCATTCGAATGCATTACCAATGGGAGATGTGGTATTAGGTGGTAATGGAAATTTGTATAGAAAAAAACTTTTTTGTGATCAAAGTTTCATTACCATGGGAATGATGTGGATCTTTTGATGAAATTTTACACTTTAAATCATTCCAATTACCACCATTTAGTACCACTAACCAAACGGGCCGTTAAGAGTAATAATTTTGATAATAATCATTCTAGGACAATTATCTAATGCTTCAAAGAAATGAATAAAGCTTAATCATGTTTTTGTAATGAAAGTACAACAAATTTTCAATAGTACAAGATCTGAAACACAAATACGCATCAAAATAATAAAAATGTAAAAGGTGTTAAAACCAATTACAACCAACAATATTGAGCAATCAAATGAAACAAGCAAAATCAAATTAAATCCAACAATTCCTTGCATTAAACACACCAAGCAAGTAGCAGCACGTGACACATAGCTCATCATCATTAGATGTAGATATAGTATATCTCGTTCATAAAAACAAGTCGCATTATAGTTAAATAGCACTTGTAATGAGTGCAATACTCCCATCAATCTTCTTAGACAATGGACCCAAGTCTGTCTATGTTTTGCTCCATATTAGCTATTTGTTGGTCTGCAAGACTAGTTGTGTCCAACTGGGTTCTATATTTAGGTTGTTTGGACGCTTCTGTTAATACATAACGTACAAACGCTTCGAAATTATGAGCAAATTTCTTACGTTTGCAAAAGGTATCAAGAGCTGCTTTCATATTTTTAGGTGAACGGGTATCTTTTAATTTGCCGCACCCACAATCGATAAGTCGTGCATGTAACAAAGGATCGTAACTTCCTTTTATATAATTATTAACATTGGCTACCAAAAAATTCACAAAAGTTAAAACAGCCTTTTCATTTTGACTTAAAGCAATGGCTGAGACACGTTCACCATTACACACCGGGCGTGATGGTGAACGAGAAGGAGCAGCCATAGTTGTTGTGGTAGCTAGGAAAAATAATGTCACTACCATTATCATTCCTAATGATAGTGCCATATTCAATATCTTTGGACCTCCCATTATGATATGTTAAAAGAAACTAAAGGTTTATTTTGTAAAATATTTTTTTATTTTTATTTTTTTTGGAGGAAGAGAGCTTACAAAGAAATTAAAATAATTGTGAAGATTGGATGTAGGGTGCTTAAGGAATTTAGAATGTTTATGTATTTATAGTGATTTCAATTGAGAATATTTCTTGACCATTTCACACTAAAAGCTTGGTCCTTGCATTGTGGACATCAACTAATTTCTTCTCATTTTATTGTATTGCTACTTGTTGCGCAACTAGAAAACATCCTTTGTTAAGTTTGATCATACATGAGAATCGTGGGATGCTAACCTAGTAGTTAAGGATATTCCAGCAAAAAAAAATTATTTTCTCTGTTCCATTATACATTTATAAATTTGTTACTGATAATGACATTTCTCCACTGATTATTATAGTTTTTTCGTACTCTAATGTTTTTTCCATTTGAATATTTTACCTTAAAGAGAGAAAAAATCAATTAATGTTTTTGACACATATTTAGAAAATAAAATATATTCATGTAAGATTTCATTTAATTCATCATAATATATATTTTTTTTATTATGTAGTTTTTATAACTTTTTATTATGTGTATTTAAAGATATTGAGGTTTAAAATTTACTTTAAAAATTGTGTAAAGAGTAAATGAGGAGGAAAAAACAAATATTTTTTTTTTCGAGAATATGAAGGGCTGAGAGCCCGAGACTGACAAGAATTCAAAAAGACAGTCTGAGATCCAAATCGAATTTCCACGACCCAAGACATTAATAAATTTCTAAAACCATTCTTATTATAATTTATAACCCCCTATTTGATTATCGATAAAGGTGGTAATGAAAATAATTTATAATACTCCCTCCTATTTACTATATGTGTTCCATTTGACTTTTAATCAATTTTTAGATAGTCAAATGGGACTACATGTGTAGGAGAGAGAGTTTAATTTATAGTAAGGTTTAACATATATGTAAGAGAGAGAGTGCAATTTATAGTTAAATGGGACCACATGTGTAGGAGAGAGAGTCCAATTATGGTAAAAAGAAAATACCCAAAATAGAAATGAGACATTTGAGATGACTTGACTAATTATGGAAATGAAACACATATGCTGAATAGAAGAGAGTATAGTAGCACGTAATATGTAATATCTAAGGTAATGAAATTAAAGTTTAATTATAAAATTTTTTTTGTTACCACCTATGGCATTGTTGTATTAAGGTTAATATTTAAGGAGAAGTAAAAGTTAAACTATAGTAATATATAAATTAAGGTAAATAGAGGTGAATTTAGAAACAACGATGAATAATAAAGAATATACTGGTATGAGGAAGACTAAAAGATAAAAAAAAGAAGATTATCAACCTTATCTTGTATTTTGGGAGGAAAGCAAAGGAAAATTTTTTCTCTATCCCACCAAGGTAAATGTTTACCTCATAATGAGGTGACTAATCCAATCCTTCTATTTTTTCTTCTCCATCGCTTACATTACACTATATCTATATTTGACAATAACAATATTTTCTAAATTTTCTACTCCATTAACCTTATTTTCTTCGTTTGATTTTTATTTCACTTATAAATATTTACTCTGATTAATTATATGGATGATCCCAGTACCACATTTCAATGGATTTTATAAAAAAAATAAAATTATTTAATGAGAATAAACATGACTATTAGGCCGTGACAATTCGTCACATAATCTCACCGTGGCCCACTAACCCACGGGTCAAGAGCGTTGACTTGCACATACACTAGGTGAGCTTCATTATTTCCCAAAACCATATGGCAATAGGAGGATTAGCTCACCAAGTATATATGCAAGTCCACAACCCACTTTTTTATCGATGTGGGATCTTGTCTCACATGTGAAGTATTTCCAACACTCCCCCTCACATGTGAGCCACATCATACCAGGAACCACCTTCGGCTCTGATACCATATTAGGCCGTGACAATTCGTCACATATCTCACCGTGGCCCACTCGTGGGGACACGGGACACCCGTGGGCTTGGGCCCACAAACCTACGGGTCAAGAGCGTGGACTTGCACATACACTCGGTGAGGTTCATTGTTTCCCAAAACCATATGGCAATAGGAGGATTAGCTCACCAAGTATATATGCAAGTCCACAGCCCACTGTTTTATCGATGTGGGATCGTGTCTCACATGTGAAGTATTTCCAACAATGACCATTAAACGTGTGTAATGATACCAAATGACTTTTTAAAAAGAATTCTAATACAAAGGTCAAACTAGAAAATATACTTCTATGTAAATTGTAACCCTTATCAATGTCAACCTCTTATTTGACAAAAATATTATTTCGTGAGTACTACCATAATTATTCTCTTGTTCTTTCGTAATACAGATAAGGCATTTTTGAAGCTTTTTTCCTATTAGAAATAAATATAAATAATTTCAAATTGCTCTATACTTTAATTTGTTCATGGATGACCCGTGAATTATACTCCCAGTTAAAACTAGATAGTACCCATGCAATGTACAGTTTTATTTAATTTTTCAACATAAATTACATTAATTTATATTATGAAGTAGTATAATTATTAATAACATATTTCAATTTAACACAAAAATATGTAAAATTATTTTATAAAAGTTTAAACGAAAAAAATAGATTTTGTCATGAAAAATATAATTAACTTACATATAAAAATAGTTACAACCTAAATCATATTAGAATATATAATTAAGCATTGCATATAAGTAACCAATTATATAAATAACAAAAAAAATCCTAATAAAAGTATATATCAAATACACTAAATACTCATTTAATGAAAAATAAAAGAGTTTATGAATAATTGAAAAAAATATAGTTTTCTAATACATTAAAATGGTGTGAGTAATAAAGTCAAAGATAGAAAAATAGTTATTAAAACAATGACATCATTATTAATTGTTAGAGGGAAAACTTTTGTTGAAGTTGTAACATATAAGCAATTTTAAATAGTGCTAATGTCACCAATATTTTGTTTTAGTAATAGTTATAGATATAGTTGGCTGGAATTATATTTAATTCCTCCCAATTTAAATTTATTAATATTTACTTTTTATAATTTTTAATTATATACCATTAGAGATATAAAAGACAAAATTAATGCATCCATATAACTTTAAAAAAAAATTAATACATCCATTATTAATTAAGAAATGCAAATTGCATCAACATAATGCATGCCATTTTAGGTATTGGCCACATCCCACACGAATAATTAAAATTCAACCACAATGTCAGTTAGTAATAAGAAAATAAATTAAATAAACTTGATAATATATATTATATCCTTTTGAAAGACATATAACAAAAGTAAATGGTGATTGAATTTTTAATTGACTTGTTTAACCAGTTGAAAATAATAATTATGTTTGTTGGCTTCGATAAACAATTTGCTAGAAAAGATGTCAAATAAAAACACGCAACAAGTTATATAAAAGCCAATAAAAACTAATCATGTTTAACCATAATGATTAAGATGTTTCTATAAAACAAATACTTTAAACCAAAGAAAAACATTTAATATCAACTTTAACTTAAATAGTTAAAACCTTCTTTATTGTCACACCAAATATATTTAGGCGTTATCCGACAACATAAGATACCTTAACATACCCATTAACCGGAATAAAACTTATTTAGTACTTTTCTCCAAAATAAATATTAGTATAAAACTTTCCATATACTCATGTACATAATGCACATCTTGAAAATCAAAATAATAACATATTATGGAATTTTAATTACCATAATAAAACTTAAAGCGTTGACACATACTCTAGATTAAGAGTAACATATGAATTTCAATTAATACATTAATCAATGTAATAATAAATAAATTCATATCTTGCTTTACTTAGCAAATCAACATTTATTCCATATAAGATTAAATCATCATATATATCTAAATGAACTAGACAAACTTGTCTTTATCATTTATTTGATATATAAAATCACTTATAAAATCATTAAACTCTTTTATTTATTTAACATTATGGAACTTACTAACCTCCATAACAACCAACTTTAATAAATAAAATTCCGAGTTTAAAACAATGTTGACAACTTTCAACCTTTATTTAATAACATTATTAGATTTTCAAATTCTTGTTTAATCATCACTTTTACATTAAAATTACTTTAAATGAATCTTTGATGATAAACCTTTAAATTTATTCATGTCATAAACTTTGTACCCATTTCCAATATTAATAAATTAATTAATATAACCTTGGTAAAAGTATACATATGACAACCCCATATAAAAATTATATGTCCAAATTTAAACAACATTGGTAATAACCAATCAAAGAATATATCATAAAGGCTAACTTAAATCATGCACAAACACATAGAAATAATTCTACACATACATGAAACAAAAATGCAACATGAACTTTTGTTAAGAACAACATTGCAATAATATACTTAATACTTTAATTTACTTAATTGTTAATCAAACATGGATCATGCAACCTTTTAAAAAACAATTCACTCAAAAGGTGAAACATACATCAATAACAAAGACATTATTGAACTTGGTCAAAAAATAACCAAACAAAACAAACACATAATGTTCAACTTGTATGACAAAATCTATTTTGTCTTACCAAACATATGCAAAGATCCAAAACTTAACATATTACCATGAATAACTATTAAAACAATTATATTCAACTTGATAATAATCCATATTATCTTTCTATAAAATAAAACAAGACATGATATATGTAAAATAATATAAACATGTCAAAAACATGTGACATACACCAAATGTAGATTACATCATCGGGAATCACCATATATCAAATAAATTAAGTAACAAGAAGATTTTGTTGGATCTTGATATAAATTCTAGGCGAGATGCTCTTTCCTAAAACATCATTTCCTCCCTACTACGGTGCTTGGGAATCAACCGGAAATATGTTTTGAGATACAAAGAATTACACTAACTTCCGAGCACACGGAAATTAGAATGATATAAGAGAAACTAAAGTGGAAGAAGAAAATAAAATTACAAACGAGAATTTTAAGTCCTCGATGTAAAACGCTAGAGAAGAAAAGAAATCAGAAATTCCATGTATGTTCTAGATATCTAAAATCAACACACAAGCATTCTATATTTATAGAATAGCTCACACCGGTTCATGAAGCAACATATTACTTCATGAAACACAAGGTTGATCCGCGAAACATGAGATCGATTCACGAACTCATGTCGCCTTTCACTCAACCCTTACATCCCAAATAACATGGCTAAAAGTAATCATAATAACTGTAGAAAAACTGTAGGAAGTTATTATATAACCATCAAAACAAAACAAAACGTCGCAAGGAAAAAATCCAGAAATTTCAGATTTTCGCGGGTCGCGAAAATAGTCACTGGTCGCGAATTTCAATTTTCACAAAACAGAAACATTCTGCCTGCATTTCGCGATCCGCGAATTTGTTCGCGACTAGTGACTTTTAATTTCTCTAAAATCATTTGTTCCTTGTAACCTTGGGATATAATTAATTAATTTAATCAAATTATTTATTTAATTTAATTAATTAAATCATTTCCGATGTTCATTATACACTCTAAATTCCAACAAAGCCAACTTTAATTTTTAATAGACTGAAAACGTGTAAAATACTTTTTTTTGAAACTTAACATAACAATCAAAACGCTAACTAAAAAATCATTTATCAAACATACTACTGATCCCAAATATAATTGGGACCATTTATTTTTTTTTCAAGGAGATGGAATTTTTAGCTTAGATATTGAGATTAGTTTATTTCTCTTTCTATGTTTTAGGATCAATACTGTTTGTGTCCTAATTACTTGGGCAGGACTATTTTTTTAGCAATTGAGTGAGTGGTTCATGTTACTCGCACCCTTTTTTTATAGCTTGTAATATTACATAAAATATAGATTAATTTTATTTAACATCTTCCTTTATACAATTTTAATATGAGCATCTAACATAATATCAAATCCAACAAATTAAAAATGACAAAATATTTATTCATCCTTACCATTATATCCCAAATTTTTAATTTTGTTCTTTGTATTGATGAAGGTTATGACGATGTAATTACTCAGATTTGTTTAGGCAAAAAGGCTGATTTAAGCCATAAATTTCAAAACAATGTAGATTCACTTCTATCACTTTTCATATACAACTCCTATTCTTCACATAGTGTCTTCTTCAATACCACAGCAGGTGATGGTTCTAACATGGTTTATGGTTCGTTTTTATGCCGAGGTGATCGAAGTTCTAGGAGATGTCGCAAATGTTTAAAAAGGGTAAAAAAATATGTCAATGATCGACAACTAACCGACAATTACTCAAACTGCTTCGCATATAATATGCACCTAAAATGTATAATACACTACACAAATAGCTCAAAACCCTTGCAATATGAAGAGCGTAATCCTTTCACCTATGGAAGATTCGGAGATCCCTTGACACTCCACCCTAATTATGATGCGACCTTGAAGAATATCAAGCAAGAACTTGTGAAAGAAGCTAGCTATAGAAATTGGGTTAAGCCTAATTTTATGACCAAGGTTGTTGGGGTAGAAAAATCTCATGAGAAAATTTACATAATGGTTCAATGTATGCCTTATTTATCTGCTATAAATTGTAGTGATTGTTTAAGTCGTCTTGGTTCACCGGGTACCAAAGCTGGCCTTATTCTTCATTTTGGTAATTGCTTTATGAAGTACAATAATGAGTCCTTCTTTAGTAGGGCATACCTTAGCTTTATGCCACATTTTTTATGTATGATTTTGGTGGTACTATTGACAATGCACTTTACATTTTTATAGTAAAATAAAGTACAATCTTATGAGGTAAGTATGACATTATACTTATCATTTCATTGGTTATGTCTAAAAAGTAATAGTAGTACTCTTTGTAGTTGAGTTAACATCAAAGAAAATATAGTGTTTTTTAAATTATGTTCGAATAGCAAATTAAGAAAGAAAAGAAGGGAATGAAAGGGGAAGGAAGGGAGGGATAAAGAGAAAGCGTGTATATTGTTTGTTTAGAAGGGAAAGGGAAAGGAAAGTGTTTTCTTTGCAAATGTTTTCTCTTTAGGGGAGATTACATTCTTAATTAAACATGTCTATATTTTTCTTCTAAATTTCTTCCCTCCCATCTTGTTATCCAAACAAGAGATTCTTCCTCCTTCAAACTCCCTCCCTTTCTTTTCCCTCTATTTCCTTCAATCCAAACATACTCATAAAAATAATATTTGGTAATAAATGAACAAATATAATAAATTATAGGCGTGAAATTAATACAAAATTAAAATATATGGATGAAATTATAAAAAAAACGATAAACCCCACCATCAAAACATAAAAATGTTGCAAAATGAGAGATTGAGTAAAATAGTAAATGATGTTAAATAGCTGGGATAAAGGTAGTAATAATTTAAACAAACTCTTTTTATTGATGGGTGGAATGATGAGGGGAAGAGGAGGACTAGGTGAAAATCAAAGGTGATACTTGCTCTCCATGTGAGGCAAGACTCGATTGTGATTATTATAGTAGTATGCACTCATAAAAAACCGTTTTTATATTCCTTCTAGAAGTTTAGTTTCCGTCCAATATCGAAGTTAAACTTGTCATAGCGAGTAAGACAAATTTTATGTTAGGCCATATTCAATTACATTATTTTCAAGATGGCCTAAGTTTAGATCGATCAAACGAGGCAATGCCTATCTTTATTCGAAAAATTCAAAAACATTTTTCTAAGATATATGTGTAATAAAATTTTTGTTTTTATAAGGAAACTTATTCAAAAATGGCAAATTCCGATTTTAAAGCCAATATAAAGAAATAATGACTCAAAAAAAATTAAAAAATGATTAGAATATACGAGGTTGGCTGTTGGAATTGGGCTCTCGGCTCTTCCAGTCTCGCTGCCCGTCCCCCTAGCAAACTGATAGCCGCGCCTCCCGGTTTCCAAATTGGTGAGTCTTCGCTTCAAATTTCTACTACATTTTTGAAATATTTCTACTTGATTGGTTTAGCTTAATAAGTACTTAATTAAGAAACAAAGTTGTATATTATGCTGAAATACTTTTGATTTTCTGATTATTTTGGTAATTTATTGAAGAGTTAAGTTTGTATTTGTGTGCAAACTAGTAGCATTCTCAAATTTTAGGGTATAATTGTCGAAATCATTCATCTTTTATCCAATATTTGAATGTTTTTGTCATGTAATTAGTTTTGTTTGATTCCTGCACTTAATTAGTGTATGCAAATAAAGGGTTTCAGACTTTCAGTGATTGCTATGTTGGGACTTGATTGTTATATATGGGTTTAGTCATATTGTTGTTTTAATCATCTGTAGTATTAAGCAACAAGATCTTTGTGAACCAACTCAATAGACAAATTATTGGTTTATTTAGCCGATCCCAACTCCAACCTGTACTTATTGAGATTAAGGGTTAGTTGTTGTTGTTGTTTTTGTGGTACTATAACGGCCATTTTGATTATTATTGATAAAAAATTGTGAAAATTTAATGTAACTGGAGTAAGTTTGATGACTATGCTGTCAAAAAACCAATTCGACCAATATGCTTATTGTTAAGGCTCAAGATATGTTATATACTCAACACACTCTTTCATATGAAAGCTCATTGGGCTAGAAGTGTGGATGCGCATAGGCATTGAATATTCCTCTTTAAATTAGGTATGATTGAGAATCGAACCAGTGATATCTTGTTACGCTGGCTTCTGATACCATGTCAAAGAACCAATTCAACCAAAAGCTTATGCTTATGGTTGAGGCCCTAGGATATGTTATATACTCTAACATATGCTTGTCCTACTCTTTTCTTATTTTTTTTCACAAAATTCAATTTCATTACCCCGTTATTGTCATACTATTGTACAACTCTTTTCGAGTTCTCTATTATGCTGTTAGAATCGAGTTCCCTAGAGGACAAGATGATAAAGATTTTTCCTTGATTTTTTTAACTTGTCAAAACAGGTTTATAGCTGTTATTTGATAGGCAATTAGATACTGCTGCAAAAGTACTCAGATGAGTGAAAAGAAGAGTATTAGCTCAGAAGAACTCAAGACCTTATGGGAGGAAGTTAGGGAGCTAAGCCTTGGTACCTCAAACCAGGTGGAACGGCTTGATGCTCCTCCTTCTCCTGTCGAATTTCTTAGAAATTTTGTGACACCAAACAAGCCTTGCATCATCGCCAATGCCCTTGAACACTGGCCGGCCCTTTCATTATGGTCTTCCGATGACTATCTCTGTCAATCACTCGGGTCAGCAAAGGTGTCTGTCCATCTAACTCCAAATGGACGAGCTGATTCTTTAGTCCCTCACCCGGAAGACTCTTCCTCACGTTGCTTTGCTTCTGCACATGTAGAATGCATGTTCTTTCCTGATGCTTTCCACCTCATAACCAATCCCCGAGAGAATGGAAATGTTGTGGCATATGCTCAGCAGCAAAATGATTGCTTTCGGACTGAATATCCAGTTTTGGCGTCAGATTGTGACACACACATTGACTGGGCTTCTGAAGCTCTAGGCAGTCTCCCAGAGGCCGTTAACCTTTGGATTGGTAATGATCTATCCGAGACATCCTTCCACAAAGACCATTATGAAAATCTATATGCAGTTGTTTCTGGAGAGAAACATTTCGTTTTATTGCCACCTACTGATGTTCATCGGTTGTATATTCGTCCATATCCTGCTGCAAATTACTCATACCGTCAGGCACGTTTTCACTTATGGTTTTTATGACCTCTTAGCTCTTAGGATTCACCGATTTAGACTTAAAGTTGGGTTCTATATTTGTAGGATACTGGAGAGTTTAAATTGGAACTAGAAGATCCTGTAAGACATGTTCCGTGGTGCAGTGTGAATCCTTATCCATCCCAAGGGAGAGAAGAGAAGGAACACGAAGATTATCCTTTGTATTTCAATGGGCCAAAGCCATTTGAGTGTACAGTTAAGGCTGGAGAGATGTTATACCTGTAAGTACCTCTTATGCTCATTCATGTCATTGTGTTTCTACCTTTAGAATGTCAAAATTGTTATTTACATCTTGTCTTGTGAATGCATGTATATAAACGGTTCGAACTAGTTTTCTCTAATTATTGTCCAATGACCACCGAGGATATCTTGTCTTTCATGACGAGAGGTCTTTGTTTTTGGATTGTGGTTGTGATTTAAAGGAAGAGTTTTCGTACTGCACATGTAGGAAGGTTTCCGGCGACGGTAATTTGGGTTTTTAGATATCTAGATGACATTATCTGGTAGTATATGTTTTACTTGTAATTGCTAAGTCTTGCTTTAAACCTCTAAATTCATTCAAGGCCTTCCTCAAACAGAAAGGAGAGACAACAAATGCCCTTGAATTGGCTGATTAAGTAGTTCATTTCTAGTAGTAGCTCATAATGTATCAAACCGTCTCACAATGAGACACTTTAAGATTATAAATGATCACTTTAAGACTATAAAATTATCACTTTAAGATTATAATTGACCACTTTAAGATCGTAACTTCGTAAGTGATCAGTTTAAGCCTTTAAGATTATAATTAATCAATTTAAGACCAAATGTGTACATTGAACCAACCCAATAAAGCTGGTCTTACCGTAAGATCGTCTCATATGAGAATTTGTGTTCTAGTAAATGATAGCTTTCTATTATTGCTGTTGTAGTTTAGCACGACGTCTACTTGCTTATCCTGGAAAAATCGAACTGAATCCTTCAGAAAGTCCTGTATGTAGCCTAATTCTTGTTGTCAGGATCCAGTGAGAGTGAAGCTTAAAGAATGTAATTCAAGCAAACACATTTCATACTTGATAACTCACACTTTATTAACACGTCAAGTCCTATGCCAATCTTTTGAGCGATTATTTTCGGGTGACCAACTTACTCAAAAGCCGAATCATTCAAAAAGTTTAGGAGAGCCTGAACGTCTGTAAAAGAAGGCCCACCCGCCATTCACCCGACATTGCATATGCAACACTTCTTAGCTTAGGCATAGATTACATTGCAGCTCATGCTGAGTGACATGCTATGTATATTGCAGGCCCAGCATGTGGTTTCATTATGTAAAACAAAGCCCGCGTACCATTGCAGTCAATTATTGTAAGACAGCTTATATAAACGACAATCTTAGTATTCGTTCACATTGTTTTTCCGATCATTAAATATGTGTGCTAAAACTCCATCTTGTTTGTTCTTGCAGGGTACGATATGCAGTTCGATATCAAATATGCGTACTTCAACTTTTTGCAATCGTTCGATCCTTCCAATTGAGGGCATTGTTTCGATAATTTGTTGCCTAACGAGCGAGGCATTTTGGTCTAGATGGAATGTATTTTTATCAATTGGTTTGTAGGAAATAGATTGTTTTGTACACAGGGGAAATGTTTTTTACTTAACAAAAACTTTCCCTTCATCATTTTTTCATTGTATACAAACCCTGAGTATTATAGGAAGCTAAGGCTCCCTCTTGTATTGTTCTCAAAAACAAAAAAGAACTTTTCTTTATATTGATGAACAAATAAATTGATGATGAGAAATTTTTTATATAAATGTATATTTTGGCAAATTTGTTGATTTTCAAATATCTGTATTTACGAATAACATAAGGTTGCGTTTGAAAACAAGTATTTCATTTTAAATTGTAGATTTCAATTATGAAATCATAAAGGAAAAATTTGAGAATGCCATAGTTTGAAAAATCATTCTCAAATTTTCAACTTTAACTAATTTTGGCTAATTCTTTTGCAAAAATGAATGTTGGTAAGAAACTCTAATTTAACATTTATGTGTAAAATATGCCAATCATCCTCAAAAAAAAGTATGAAGCTCCATAATATGTCCCAACACGTTCAAAGGTCAAAGGCGTGTAAATTAATCTATCAAACAACACACATTTAAACATGAAATACAAGATTGTAAGTCTACTTAATCAAGTCAAGTAACCAGTAAAATTATCCGTTTTTACAATTTTTTCCAATATGGTAAAATGAAGACTTGGGAGCAACTTGACCAAGTGCTCAATGGAGCAGGTGTGCTCGAACAAATCAAGCGAGATTGCTTGGCCGACCACAAGGTCTCTGCTTTGCGTTTTAATATATTTTTTTAATAACTAATATTTGACAATTGACAATTTTTTTTTTTTAGAAATTTGACAATTGACAATCAATACTTCATATCAAATGCAATTTAGTTTGAAATAATTATATTTAGAGTCCATCATATTTTATTTATGAATTAGTAAATCACAAGTCTTCTTCCCCATCATGACTCACGAGTAACTCATGACTTAAAGGGAGAAGCACAACACTAGCCCCTACTCTTGTTCCTCCTTCACTAGATCGGATTTGCCGCAATACAATTAGATCTCTCAATTTCTAAGTTCAATTCTCCGATCATCGGAAAACCCTAGAATTTTGCAACGCCGGTGAATTTTGATCGTCGGCAATACAATGGCTCCTCCTCCAGCTTATCAATCTCAGCGATCTCCCTCCCCTTCTCAACCTTCTGGGTACACTATTTCTCGCCCTTTTTTTTTTTTAAAAAAAATTATTGATTTGGTTTTAGTTTTTCCTTCGTTTCTTCTGCATTCCATTTATACATTCTCTAATTCATCAGTTTATTTCTTCAATTTCTTGTAAGTATTTTACTTTGATTTTGCTGAATTAGAGTTAATTACTTGTAATTTTATGATAACATGCATCGTTTGATGTGAGATGTTATGGATTGGATTTCTTAGATTAATTTGATCATTAGTTTAAAAGGTTAATGCCAAGATTTACAGATGCTATAAAAGTTTTCCTTGGTTTTTCTGTATTATGCCATTGGTTTTTGGGCTTTTGCAATGTGCAAATTTTATTGGTTGATTAAAAGAATTAGTTGTTAGTTCACGTATCCATCAATATTGATAGAATTGGTGTTTGGATTTTTGCTGTGTATACTACTTTGTATCATTTGGGAGTTTATGTATCAATTGTGTATTTGACTTGTTATTAATGTTTTGTTAATGCTTAATTTTTCTATATTCGCTTCAGCTGCATATCGCATTTTCCTTGATAGGTCAAATTTCTGTAGTTTTGTTAGGGTTTGTGGGAGTTCAATTCATTTAGTTTGGTTATGAATACTTCTAATGATTTGTTATTCGTGGATTGTAGACAAAGCCAACATCTGTTTGGAATTTAGATGACTTAGTTGCTTTGGTAGTTTCTAACTTCCTATGGAGTACCATTGATTGGTTTAGTTTGATCGTCATTGGTTTGCTGAAGAAAGTTAATACTTATTACCTTTCTGGATTTTTGGGATTTGTGACAACAAGCTTCATGCTTGATACTCAATATTCTATTAGCCCAATGCCATTAGGTGGCTCCCACCTAGGGTGATATTTGAGAGGGTCGCTTGTACGCAACGTTACCCTGATTAATGATAAAAATAACTACAAAGTTGTTTCCAATAGACCCTTGGTAATGAACGCCATCTGCAACTTCACATAAATACACAAATAAGAAGTTCACACGATTTAATGATCCATTTTACTCTAGTCCATAATAATCTGAAACAAAAAACTATGAATCTTGGCTCTATCAGAATACAAGATATTGCAAAATATGGGCCGCATTACCACAATTCGACCTCATTGAGTGCAATTTCCACGCCTTGAGGTATATAGGCGGCAACCAGTGGCAGTTGCTACCCACACATGTTGACCACTATTTTTCATGATTTCGTGATTGTGATCGCATCACGATTTTGCACTACGACGCTTTGAACTAACAACCTCTTAAAAATTGAGTCAATGTACAACTATTGCAACTAACTATAAGCTCCCTTGGCCCTAGTGTGATAATGTGGTATACAAATGTGCTTTTTTACAGTTTACACTGTGCATTGAGGACAGAATCAACACATTAAGCTTTAGGTGTATGATTGATGTAGCTCAATAGATTATTGCGGTTGTTGTTAGCTTGATGACTTACTTCCTTTGTCCCTTCTCATTTGCTACAATTCTAATTTGGTATGCTATAATAATTTTGTTAAATTTGCTTTTGCAAAAATGTTTTAAAACTTCTTTAGTCCTCATCCACGCATTTCCATCTCTTCTTTAGTACTATCCACACAATTTAATTTTTTTTCCTCCTTTTTTTTTTGTTTTATTCCTCAGAACCATCCAACCAAAAGTAAAGTTAAAGGATACATGATGATGTAGCAAATTCACGCATATGAGTATTTTCTTAGAGGAAGTGAATTTGAGGGGACATAAGTGAAATATGGAATCTAGATGGAGAATGTAATTACGTAGATAAAAGTGTAAACGTGAAATGAAAAGTTGCATGAAATATGTTGAAAGGCATATTATCATTGTCTTATTGGTCTGTAAAAATAAGACGAAATGCTTTCTGTAGTATGTTGAAAGAAATAGTCTTACTTTCTCAATTTGGTGAAGAGCTTGCTTCTTTTCTCGGCATTGATGATAGTGCTATATGAATTATTATTTTCATTGTCTTATTTGGTCTGTAAACATAAGACATTTGTTGTATTAACAATGATATTTATCTACCGTATGCACTTGGTGAGAACCAACATTGAAGCCCTAGTGTTTGATTGATTTAGTTTGAGGCCCTGGTGTTTGATTGATTTAGTTTGATGGTTTCATGTTGGCTGTCTCCCTAATGGACTTGTTGCCTAGAGGGAGCTAATTTGCATGAATTAAAATGAAAGTTTGAATCTAGATGGTTAACATGTTTCTCTAGGTAATTCTGTAAGTGTAAGCTTAAAAGTTGTATATAGTAATGAATTCTAGTCGGAGAATGTGTTTATCTTGATAAATAGGTAGTGTGGGTTACTATGGGGTGTGGAAATATAATTTTTTATATTAAAAGTTAATGGTTTGTTGAAGAATGCTAACTCCTTTCTGGATTTTTTTAGATTTGCGAAAATGAGCATCTTACCTGATCATTTTCATTTTAATTCTGATGAGGCTGCATCTTTATTTTACGACCTCGTAAAGAGAGGGACCTAGTCGGAAAATTTACAATCATTACACCAGATCATGAGCTTCATAGGTTGTAAATAGCATACCACTGCAGTGCTGTGCAAAAAGAGACAAAATCTGGATTGATATGCTATATGACTCTGCATGCTTACTGCTTGGTGTGCACATACGAGAGTATTAACACATTGAGCTTAAGGTATTTGTTTAGTGTTTTCTGGAGGCTATCACCGTGATAACTTATTGTCTAAGAGTGACTTTGTAGGAGCAAAAAATGTAATTTAGAATCTAGATGGAGGATGTGATTTGCATAATTCTGTAAATGTAAGTTGAAATGTTGCATGTATTTTGTAACAAATTGAATTTTGATTTTTATTTAAAATGTAGAGAGACATGGTACTTGTCCTTGAATGGAAAAGAATATGACAAACAAGTGGTTCTTGTTCAATATTATGCTTCAGTTGGTGCTCTTTTCTTTGTATATTGTATTTCATTTGTCAATGTTGTGTGACTACTGGTGCTATTAATCGATAATTATAAAAAACCAAATCACCCTTAAGCCCACTGAATGATAGTTTGACTGTTTATAACTGCAGGAAAAGTGAAGTTTCAGATTTGAGGTTTCAACTACGCCAACTTGCAGGCAGTCGTGCACCTGGAGCTGATGATTCTAAGCGTGAGCTCTTCAAGAAAGTAATCTCGTACATGACCATTGGTATTGATGTTTCATCGGTTTTTAGTGAAATGGTCATGTGCTCTGCTACTTCAGATATTGTTCTGAAGAAAATGTGCTATCTGTATGTGGGGAATTATGCAAAGTACAATCCTGATCTTGCGCTTCTCACTATTAATTTTCTTCAAAGGGATTGCAAGGATCAGGACCCAATGATTCGGGGTCTTGCCTTGAGGAGTCTTTGTTCGTTGCGTGTTGCTAATTTGGTTGAGTATTTGGTTGGTCCATTGAGCTCAGGGTTGAAAGATGGTAGCAATTATGTGAGAATGGTTGCTGTCATGGGTGTCTTAAAACTGTATCATATTTCTGCTGCAACTTGTATTGATGCCGATTTTCCTTCAGTGATCAAGCATATGATGCTCAATGATTCGGAAACCCAGGTGTGGATACATATAAAATATTTTACTGAATAAGTGAAGTAAGTAGAAGCATTTTAGTAGTTTCGCCGTCATATTGTTGTTTCAAGTTGTTGATCTTGTTCATTGCTCATGTTTTGTTAACATCTTTTGGAATGAGAATTTATGCCTGCTGGTATGAGTCAACTTCCTTGTTTTGTGGGAAGGATGGTATAAGGGATCCATTCTTGATTTTGAAAAAACTAGTTAAGCTGCTATATACTTTGATAATTCTGAGGCAGCTATCTACCTTTTGAGCTTTTAGGTCAGTACATTTGTGAGCCAGTGATCACCTGAATAGACTTGTGATTTGTTTTTCCTAAATTTTGATCTAAAGTTTGTTGTATTGAGCTCTATGCTTTTGTGTTTTCCCTTCCCTTCTCTATTTTTATGATGATTGGTGCTCATAAGTCTTATCTGATTTTTTTCAGGTTGTTGCCAACTGTCTATTAGCCTTGCAAGAAATATGGAGTGCAGAAGCAAGTTCGTCCGAAGAAGCATCTAGGGAGAGAGATGCTTTGCTCAGCAAGCCAATTATATATTATTTCCTGAATCGGTAACAATCTGTTTCTTTCTTTGTATAATAATGTGAAATTGTCTTTGATTTATGTTGGCCAACTAAACTAATTTTATATGATTCTATATATATATATCAAATGTTCTTGGAGCACTATATTACTGTTTTGCTGCTTTTGACTATTGCTTATCAATATGACTTTTTTGAAGCATCTTGTCTCAAAGTTTTTCCAAAAATAAAAGAATCTGTAAGTCAATTTTTTTCCGAAGTTTCTTGAGCTTTAAGGAAATAATTTGGTTATTTATGTGGAGTGATAATATTTTTCTTATGCCTTTGACTCTTCATTATGCTACTTCAACAAAAGTGAGTTAGAATGTATCTCTATATCAGTTTGGCCTCAAAAGTCATGGAAGGTATACTCAGAACTAGCTCTAGCTAGTTGCAACGGGTAGAATAAAATTTGATGACTGATGACAATGAATGTTCTAGATAAACTCTAAGACAATTGGAATAAAAAATGATGGCCACCCATCAAAGTTAGTATATGAATAATGTGCAAAGAAAATTTTGCCTTTCTTTGATAATTGAGGGACTAACTTGTAAGAAGAAGCGGGTGCTAGCTTTCTGGAAATGCAATTCCACAAATAGCTGAAGCTGGGGTGACACAACTTTTAATTTTGTAAGGATGAAAAGTACATGTTTGCTGTCTTTAGCGGTTATGAGTTTCTTGTGAGTTTCTTCCGTTTGACAATTTGTTTGCAACTTTGTGCTTATGGTTGAACTCCACTGTACTAGCAAGGTTAGTAAGAGTCTAAGACTATTGGAGGGTAGACATATACATGGTAAGTGAAGTGAAATTAAAGTAGACATCCAATTCCAGTCGAAGTCTGCAAGGAAACAAAGCATGGAAATGTTTTTGGATTTAATATGCCTTGGTTCTTGTTGCAGAACGATGCTGCATTAGATTTTTATTATGATTCCCTTGAAAGCATGTCTTTTTGGTTGAATCATTCCTTTCTTTGACGGGGAAAATTATATTGAAGTAGATTTGTGCGCATATGAGTTGTCTCCAAACTCCAAAGCTTTTGCTCGGCTAATCTGTGTAACCTGAAGGTTCCTTGAGCCTAATTTGAGTTAATTTGAAACCTACTCTAGCTTCCTTCGCATTTAGAAGGCTTATTAAGCAAGATTCTATAATCTTTCATCTTATGATTCTTTGCTCTGCTTCCCGCAAAGAAATTTTAATAATAATCAGTACCCTGTAAGTTTTGTCCATGAGTCTGACCTCCTATTGAAGTTTATGTTTCTTTAAGTTCTGTCATTGTATATCCAATGATGCTTCATGTCCTTGCTGATAAAAAAGCTCTTTTCAAATATCAATCTTTTGGTTTCAGGATTAGAGAATTCAGTGAATGGGCTCAATGTCTAGTGCTTGAATTGGTTGCTAGATATGTGCCATCTGATAGCAGTGAAATATATGACATCATGAATCTTCTCGAGGACAGGCTTCAGCATGCTAATGGTGCTGTTGTTTTGGCCACCATCAAGGTGTTTATGCAGTTAACCTTGTCCATGACTGATGTTCATCAACAGGTATATCTATCCTGATCGACATAAATTCTTTGATGTAACTTGTGTTAGGAAGCTTATATATATTTATTGGTTGTAGCTGATATGTCATTGAAAATTTTCTTTTTGTTCATGATCAGTAATATAGTCATACAATTAAGTTAGACTTTAAAGACAGTTTTTCTATTTATCCTATGTATGTTAATAAGCTGCTTACATTTTACTTTTTACGAAAAGTTAAATCATTCCATTTCATCCTCCCCCGTTGTCATAACTGGCTCCCACCTAGGCGGGGTTTGGGGAGTTGGATGTACACAACGTTATCCACGTATATAAGAAAACTCATTTTTTGACCCTTGATAGTAAACACAATCTGCATATTTATGTAAATTATAAATGCACTTGATTATTTACTACGGTCCATCGTAATTTGAATTGAAACCATAGTACGTCCATCGAGAATGAATACAGTTTATGGAGAGTTGTTTTACTTTTTTAATAGACTGACCGAATCATCTGAATTTTGTTGGGACCATAGTACGTCCATCGAGAAAGAATTGTTCACTTTTCGGTATTGTCTCTTCTTCTTGTGTAAGGAGGTCATCCATTCATAACAGATGGCCTTCTTAGTGAGTGTTCATTAACTGTTTTCTGTTGTTGATTTGTGATTTATTTATGTAATGTTGAACAAGATTTTAAAAATATGATCATACTTTATCGCCAATTTCCTACATGTTTGATTATGAAATGTTTGTTTTCAAATTATCATATTTCGCTCATTGATCTTCTCAGGTGTATGAACGTATTAAAGCTCCTCTCATAACCCTGGTCAACACAGGGAGTCCGGAACAGTCTTACGCGGTGTTAAGCCATCTTCATCTGTTAGTGATGCGTGCACCAATGTTGTTTTCGTCGGATTACAAACATTTCTATTGCCACTATAACGAACCAACATATGTGAAAAAGTTGAAGCTTGAAATGTTAACCGCCGTTGCTAATGAGGATAATACGTATGAAATTGGTAAGCAAAGAATATATCTTCTCATCAGTCCTATGAACTTCTTAACTGGGATTCCTTTTAGAACATTATCAATAAATCTAAATTGAAATTCAAACTAATTTTTTATGTGTGATCTCCTTGAGCTTGTTTCAGTGACTGAGCTATGCGAGTATGTTGCTAATGTTGACATTCCAATTGCTCGTGAATCTATTCGAGCTGTTGGGAAGATAGCACTGCAGCAGTATGATGTGAATGCAATTGTTGATAGATTACTTCAGTTTCTGGAGATGGAAAAGGACTATGTGACAGCTGAAACCCTTGTGAGTTCAAGTATCTATTCTCTCGCAAATGCTTTTTTTGGGTTAAGAATATGAGAGGTTGCATACATGAGACAGCTTAACATTATTTTCCCCTCTGTTTTAGAGTATAGACATGTATCAATAATTGTTCTAAAGGAGGTTATAAAATAAGCTAGGTGCCGTAGAATCATATTAGCTCATCCGAATTGTAGAAATTCTAACTGGCTTTGCTCTTCAAAAAATATTTTAAAATAGGATCTTGTTTGGTGATTTATCAAGTTTGGCATTTTCAGGTTCTTGTAAAAGATTTGCTGCGGAAGTATCCTCAATGGAGCCATGATTGCATTGCTGTTGTTGGAAGCATCAGTAGCAAGAATGTTCAAGAGCCAAAGGCTAAGGCAGCTCTTATTTGGATGCTTGGGGAGTACGCACAGGATGTGGCAGATGCTCCTTATGTGTTGGAGAGTATGATTGAGAACTGGGAAGAGGAGGATTCTGCAGAGGTAATGATGCGCTCAGTAAAAGTTATCATCTTTTAGTGCAATTTAACATGGTCTAGAGTAACTTGAATGATATCACAATATACTGTTTCCTAGGTCATTTATGTAAAAAAAATATATTCTACTTTTAGGGAAAAAAACTTATAAGGATTCGTATGGCCATTTTTCAGATTTAATGACAAAGATGACTATATTGGATCTAATTAAATTGACATCAAAGAAATAAAGGTTTACTATCAACCTCTTAAGAGGCTCGACTCCCGATTCTCTGGTTCTCTGCTCTATTTTTAAAATTCTGATGCCGTTTCTCTCCTTTTCCTTTTACTGTTTATCATATCTTTCAAGCTACTCTTAAAAAATTATGCCTTAAATCCTATAGAATTCTCCAAGCTCGGTTCATTACAAATTGTATGTATGTGAAGAAGTCCTGAGAGTATGGATTAAGATATTTTGAGATACAGAGACTGCTTGTATCTTAACAAGCCCTAAGAAAATATAATGTTTAATTATTATTTATAAACTTGTACCTTCACCATGGAAAAGGGGTCGTTTCTTTTAGTTTAATTTGTGTGCAACAACTGCAATCCTGTGAACTTTCCCTATTTTTTGTCACTGAAAATTGATTGTACATCTTGAATTGCAAAGTTAGGAAAT
Source organism: Amaranthus palmeri (assembly GCA_019776075.1). Classification (NCBI taxonomy): domain Eukaryota; kingdom Viridiplantae; phylum Streptophyta; class Magnoliopsida; order Caryophyllales; family Amaranthaceae; genus Amaranthus; species Amaranthus palmeri. The sequence continues at coordinate 801,673 of JAAKBH010000303.1, forward strand.
TTGACGTAGAGCATCTTTACAATTTCTTACTGTTGCTTTACAAATCAGGATGTGTTACTTTTATCCATCTTAATTAGCTAAGCATTCTGCTGTTACCTAGGTTCGTTTGCACCTGCTTACAGCATCAATGAAGTGCTTCTTTAGAAGGGCACCTGAAACTCAAAAGGCTCTGGGAGCAGCACTGGCAGCTGGCATTGCTGATTTTCACCAGGTTTTTGTCATTGATTATCAAATAGGCCGAGGAATATACAGAAGTTTTATTCTATAGATTTTTGATTAAAAATGTTGTCCTCTGCAGGATGTCCATGACAGAGCTCTATTCTACTATAGGCTTCTTCAGCAAAGTACATCAATAGCTGAAAAGGTGATAAATCCCCCTAAGCAAGCTGTGTCAGTGTTTGCTGATACTCAGAGCAGTGAAATCAAAGATCGCATTTTTGATGAATTCAACAGTCTCTCAGTTGTATATCAGAAGGTAGCATATTTATTTTATTATTGTGGAACATATTTGTCACTAAGTATTTTCTCTCTTAAAACAGCCATTGCATCTTTTTCTGGTCGGTTCTTGTTCTGTCTTTATAACTCCCAAGCTATAACTGTTTTCAGGAGGTGTTTGGTTTGGTGAAATTTTTTTTTTTTTTAGGAAAATAGTTTTCATGAATACTGCAAATGATGATTTATTTTGTTTGGTTTGGTTTGATGGAAAATAGTCTTGGAAAATGGAGATTTTTGCAATGGAAGAGTGGAGGAATGTTTTTTTTTTTTCAAAAGTTGGATGAAAATGCTTCCAAAAGGTTAAAAAATAATTTCCGCTCAAAATTCTCAAATTTATTCCCTCGTCACATGGGAGAGCACCAAACACGGTTTTTCCAAGAATATTTTTTTCTCAAATCAAATACTCTCTAAGAAAAACAGAACACTTAGTGACTTCAAATGGCAGGTGACCCATTACTTGCAACTTGCAAGTAAATTTGTGCATCACCAAGAGCACCCCTGTTAAAACTTGAATAAGCAAGTTTTTGGAGGTGATAAAAAATTTGTTGTAGCTCATCTATGAACAAAATATCAAATTTGCAATTGGTTATGTGATGATCAATCAAAGTCTTGAATCACACATAAAGTTCAACACCGGCCATTCTTACTCTTACTTATTGATTTTTTTCGTTTTTCTTAATATGTCTTTGAATTAACAACATTCCATTAAAAATTAAACCACCTTGCGTATTTTCCTTTTATCTTTTACATGATTTGCATTTATGCATATTGATGCACTTTAAAATTTATGATTTATCTTCAAAATCCCTTGAAGTTATATCCTTTATTAAATTTTAATGCGGTTTTGGGTTGGATTACATCTTCCAGAATCTTATAATTTAATGACTTGCGTGGTTGTCCTTCTGCAGCCATCTTACATGTTCACTGATAAGGAACACCGAGGGCCATTTGAGTTTTCTGATGAACTTGGAAATTTATCCATTGGAGCGGATTCTGCTGACAATGTAGTTTCCGTTGAGAGAGTTGAGGCCAATGACAAGGATCTCCTCCTTATCACGACAGATAAGGATGATAGTACAGCTTTCAGTAACAATGATGCTGGTTATAGTGCTCCTCTTATCGATGCATCTTCAGGCCCTCTTGTTGCTTTAGATACACAACCAGTGGTACAAACCACGCAGGCTAGCATGGCTATTGATGATTTACTTGGTTTAGGTTTCTCCACACCTACTCCTACGCCTGCTCCAGCCCCACCTTCTCTACAACTTAATGCAAAGGCTGTTATAGATCCAGGGACTTTCCAGCAAAAATGGCGTCAGTTACCTATATCTTTATCACAGGTTTGTAAAACGCTTGTTTTAAGCTACGTGAATTTTCCGACATTTTACTTGCCCATTTGCACGACCAAGATTAATGGTTTATGGTATCTATGAACGTGTACAGGAAACCCAGTTGACTCCTCAATTTGTTGCGGCATTAACCACACCTCAATCCCTTCTCCGGCATATGCAAGCGCACTCTATACACTGCATTGCCTCTGGTGGTCAAGCACCGAATTTCAAGTATTTTTTCTTTGCTCAGAAAACCGAGGATACATCCACATTTTTTGTAGAGTGCGTCATCAATACTTCATCGTGTAAAGCTCAAATAAAGATCAAAGCTGATGACCAAAGTACATCGAATGCATTCTCAGATTTGCTTCAGTCAGCCTTGTCCAAATTCGGCATGCATTGAGTATGAGAAACCATCGTCTTGTTTTATATTATTATTCTTCTTTGTACCTGGTTTTGCTCTTTTCCCATCCCCCTCTCCTGCAGTTACTCTTTTTGTAGATGCCAAATGTTGTACAATGTGTAACATATAAAACTTCTATCAGATTTAGCATCCTGTTTAGCTTCAACACTCTTATTCAACAATAATACTTTGAGCTCGATACTTTTAACGCGGAAGATTTTTAGCTTATGATGTCGGATGTGTTGAAGGGGGAACCCTACGGCTTGAATCATTGGTGTTAATTCAAAGGTGATATTAAATGAGAATGAATTTTGCGAAGAAAAAAGTACGATTAGAGTACGATAGACATTACATAAACCTTGTAAAGTAATTTCCCGTAAAATTACATTAATTTTTCATTATAATTCCAAACAACCTGTAAGATTTTGGTCCTCGTCAAGAAAAAAGAAAGATGAGGAAATGGATACTCTCCCAATAGATGATCAGTTTAGTTGCGGAATATTTTGTATTAAGAGAACTAAGTAATCTGGATAAACTAATGTATATTGAAACAAACGAATGAGCACATCATGTTTGTACCACCCTATTTCAGTTTCAATTAGCCTAGTTCATTTGTCTTACAAATTTTCTCGTTTAAGACTGTGTACTCGTAAAACAGTCTTAAATTGAGCTATATAGTCCGACCAAATTAATAAAATATATTATTATCATACTACTATTGATCAAATTCTAAGAACAAAGAAATGACTATACAACATACCTTCAACAAAAGATATGCTTAGCTTAGATGAAGCTGAAATTATAAAAAATGGGGAAGAATAAAACAACTAGACTCTTTTGTTATAAAGTTATTTGGGAGTAGGAGTAGTAGTATTGGTGGTATTCTTTATAATTGGTGCATGTGAATGTTGTGGGTCCACATATTTTCACTTTTTTGCTCACCATAGATTGCATAAACAAAAGGTTGAATATATGCATTGCTTATTGCCTACCTAAAGCTTCTAATTCACTCACTCCCATGCTTCATCTACTCAAGATAATGTGGCTATCACTTTGGTTCCCCTAGTCCCAACTCCCAAGTCATGGTGCAAAATTTGTTTTGAGAAAGTTTTAAAGTTATTAAACTAATATAATCAGCATTGTAATGGTGTAAAAAATTATTATTTGGATCGGAGGAAAGGATATTTAATGATCATAATTGTATTTAGAGGTACAACAAACAAATTACACCCCTTATTATATTATCGAGCGTATAATGGTGATCGAAATGTGTTTGAGTTTTACTGTATTTCTTCTAGCATTTTTAAATGTATAATACAAGGTATGAAAAGGGTTATTTTTTATATTGTCAGTGAGAATCGAACTCTTTTCACAAAGACAATAAAAAATAAAAAATTGTTAGTTACTAGATTAACTCATGATTCTCGCAATAAGCTCTTTAATTTACCCAATCAACCAAGATATGTAGGGCCCATTTTCCATCACTTACTTTGAGGACAAACATATGACATAGGATAGGAATACTATCAAAATTTATCATTCACGGGCTTTCTACACATATTTTGTCCAATTCTACACATTTTTATGAGGATTTACTGACAAAATTTAGTTAACAAAAGAATTTCATCAACCACATACATAGTCCTTTGTTTCCTTTTGCTTTACTACTATATGCTGACAAAACTCAAACAAACAATACCATCATCCATATCCTACAACCCATGTCTCCTCTCCCACCGGCCACCGGACCGGAATCTAGTACCGGAAAGTTAATCTTTCCGGTACCGGAATTCCTTGTACCGACCCCAATGCCGATATCAATACCTTCCATTCCACCATCATTATCTCCTATATTCGCACCAGAACCAGACTCAGACCCAGACCCAAATCCACACCCACACCCGCACCCACACCCACACCCACAAACGCACCCGCAACCACACCCGCAACCACAACCACAACCACACCCGCAACCACACCCTCAACCGCTCCCGCAACCAACACCAACCGGAATCTCTACAAGGCCCGAAACCCGACCCATAAGTGAGGCACCCCCATTCTTCATAAGCCCATTGAGTCCCAAAAGTAGTACTATTACAACCCTTGGACCGCCATCATCACTTCCAACTTCTGCAGTTCTTCCTTCATCAGCACCAGTTCCAACGCCGGTCCCACAGTCTCCAAATGGCGGCGCGATGATTCCATTCTCAACGGAATCATCTACGCCGCTTCCCATTCTTCCTAGGACAACGTTAAGTCCTCCTGAAGCTCCTCTACATGGTAGTATCAATGGAGTCTTAACATCAATTTCATCAGGTGATCATCAGAATATAAAAACTTCTGATGGGTCTAATAATGTCGCAAATGGGTTTATTATGGGGTTGGCTGTTGGTGGGATTTTGCTTCTGCTTCTTGGAACTGTTTTTGGCCTTCTGTTTCTGTACTGTAAAAGGAGATATAACAAGAATTCTAGAAGAAATCTTGGTTCTTCTAGAAGAAATCATGCTACAATATTTAGTGATTTTCAAGGTAATTACTAATTCACTTAGGTTGTGTTTGGGAACTAGCATTTCATTTCAAATTAATGATTTCAATTATGAAATCATAAATGTAGAATTTGAGAATGACAAGGTTTGAGATGTGATTCTCAAATCCTCGTCCTTAAACCAAATTGATAACAATTGGGGATTTGACTCAAATCTAAATTTGAAATTCTAGTATTTGCCAAACACTAATTTTGTGTAAAATTCATATTTTCAAATAAAATCCTTATTCCCAAACATAGCATTAGTTTATTTCATCAATTTTGATTAATTCGATTTGGGAACTTTTGTCATTAGAAAATAAATAGGGATGACAGTTAAATTAATTTAATTTAAAAAAAAACATTTATTGAATTAATGGTCCCGGCGGGGCTCGAACCCGCGACCTTCGGCTCATAAGACCAACGCTCTAACCAACTGAGCTACGGGACCTTACATTAATAATTCAACATTGTGGATTAAAGAACGGTATATCTAAAAAAAATTAGAGTATAATTGCCTAAAATAGAAAAAGAAAATTTTTAAAATAGTGATTGATTCAAAATACCCTCAACTATTATTTAACTCTGCATATCTTTAATTATTGGGATATTTAACCTTGAACACGATGTAAATTGTTTTCAACTTTGATATTTTGAGTCAATGAACGTTGGGAGTATACAAGATTAAGTATCTCAATTTTTAGGAGTATAGTGGTGGGTATTTTGAGTCAAGAAGCAATAGCTGAGAGTATTATTTTCGAATTTTCCAATAATAAGAAAATTATTAGTAAAAATTAATTTTTGATTGTTATTGCAACATGAAATTGATATCTATGATTGAATTTTTTTTGATCAGGAAAAAATTCACTACCACAATACACAAAGCGTGGCTCTAATAACACAGAAGTGCACCACAATGACAATATGATCAATGTAGCCACTTCTAAGGGTTCAAACATGGCTATCACTAATGGGACCACACTGACATTTGTGGGTCCCACCCCTGGAAACGGGCCCACCTTTTCAAGCGGGAAGTTCACGTACAATGAGTTAATGAGAGCGACCAATGGGTTCTCGGATGAGAACCTAATCGGACAAGGCGGTTTTGGGTACGTGCACAAAGGAGTACTTCCAAATGGGAAGGAAGTTGCAGTGAAACAGCTGAAAATTGGAGGGCATCAGGCAGAAAGAGAGTTCAGAGCAGAGGTTGAGATTATAAGCCAAGTTCATCATAAGCATCTTGTTTCTTTGATTGGATATTGCATTGCTGGTGCTGAGAGATTGCTTGTTTATGAGTTTGTGCCTAACAATACATTGGACTTCCACTTACATGGTATGCTTATTGATTTTTCTTTTTAATTGTGGTATAAAAATAATTGGTAGTTCATGGTGTTTAGTAGGGAATCTAGGTTCATGTTTGCCTAGCTTACGACCGAGTATCATATGATATAAGAATGGTAGCCAAGTTGGTCTAACACATGTATAGAGTTAGAGTATAAAGCATAAGATTTTGGTTAAGTTCGTTCTTTGGTATGAAATTAGAAGCCCTTGTGACCATAGATCACGGGTTTGATTTCACCAACTCCTTGTTTAATTTGAGTGGAACATTTTGCGTCAGATATTAGGATGATTTGTGTTACATCCACAACTCTGGCCCCTTAAGTATGAGGGTTTGTGTTGCATCTATACATCTGACCTGAAATCTCATGTGAGGGGGCTTGTTTGAATATAAAACATATCTTGCACCTACATTATAAGAGCACATGTCATAAGACATTAGACATGTTTGGCATATTCAACTCAACCCATTGTGCAAAAATACATTAGTGATGTGATCATGCTGCTTGAAATCATGAGATGTCACTTGAACCGGCCTAAAATGCAGTTATACGGTTTGGTAAATTGAAAAACCTTTACATGACAGTCGATACAGTATGACGCGGTTTTGTTTTTCAATATAAATCAATCAATTAAAATAATTGGTCAAGAATGGAATGTTGTACAACTTAGGTTGCTGGAATAAAAAATTATTTGAGATATAATCAAAATTGCAGGAAAAAAGAAACCAGTGATGGATTGGGCTACTAGATTGAGGATTGCAATAGGCTCTGCAAAAGGATTAGCATATCTACATGAAGACTGTAAGAGTTACACACTTTGGTCAATTGATAAAAAAGGTCTACAACTAGTGTTTAATATGAACATCTGTTATTTGTTGCAGGTAGTCCTACAATCATTCATCGAGACATCAAAGCAGCTAATATCCTCCTCGACTTTAACTTTGAGGCAAAGGTGATGAAAAACTATCTTTGTCACATCTTGCATTTCTCTAACAATTGAAATTCCGCTAAATATTTCACTTGAAATGAGGGTAGTCAAAGTATTCGCAACCTTTAGTCACATTGACCTAGCTCTGATACCATCTAAATTGATATTTTTAACTAAAAACATAAGTTGATGGTCTATTATTCAGGTTTCCGACTTTGGACTGGCAAAAATTTTCTCGAGTTCTAACCCCACTGTTACTCACATAACCACTCGAGTTATAGGAACTTTTGGGTAAGTTCGATCCCTCTTCAACAACCATAGTTTTATAGAGCATTGAACAATTTTTATCTTGTTACCACATTCTATAATCATGCATATATGCAGGTATTTAGCCCCAGAATATGTATCAAGTGGTAAAGTTACTGATAAAACAGATGTGTATTCTTATGGGGTTATGCTCCTTGAGCTTATAACTGGCCGACCACCCATCACCGACTTCGAATCTGTCACCAACGGAAGCTTGGTTAATTGGGTAATTCAACTATTCTAGATTAGTCTTCAGGCTCATAAACTGAATAATTCTATAAACAGATCTGAGATTTTTGGGTTTCGATGTTACTATAGGCTCGACCCCTGCTAGCACAAGCTATTGCGGATGGAAAGTTTGATACTTTAGCTGATCCGAGATTGAAAAATGATTATAATGTTGATGAAATGGCTACTGTGATTGCTTGTGCTGCTGCTTGTGTTCGTCTTTCGGCTTGGAATAGGCCAAGAATGAGCCAGGTAACTCTTGTTGCTGTCAAATTTTCATGATCCTACCATTTATTTGACATCCTTTCTAAACATTGTTCATAATCTTAACAGCAACCAAAAGCTTAAGCCGATGGTTGAGTTGTATACTCTAGCACGCCTCTTCATAAAAGAGCCCTTTGGACTAGAAGTGTAGATGCAATACATGCTCTTCTTATATCTGGCATTGGATATTCTACTTTAAATGGTTGAAATTCGAATCATGGTCTTTTGTCATGTTGGTTTCTGATACAATGTTAAGGAACCAATTCAACTAAAAGCTTAAGCTGATGGTTGAGTCCTCGGGATATGTTATATACTCTAACCTAAATTCTGAAGGAAACTACCAAGAAACCAATTCAGTTAAAAGTTTAAACTCAAACATGCTCTTCTCATACATGTCCTAATCGAGGGGTGGATGGGATTCAACCATGTGAGTCTTCTATGACACTGGATTCATTACCATATATTGTGTCAAGTAGAGAGAAACATGTGCTGCATCCACACTTCTAGCACAAAAAGCTCATGTCTGAAGGGTATTAACGAGTATATAACATATTTTAGGGTCTTAAGTAAAAAGTTATCGAATCTAAGCATGGAATGTGCATACATATGCAGGTAGTGCGGGCTTTAGAGGGGAGCCTCCCTACATCCGATCTGGATGATGGAACTAGACCAGGGCAAAACACGATGAATCTTCCCAACGAAAGCTTAGATTTCGATGCACGAAACTACATGGAAGAACTAAAGAATATGGCATTGACAAGCAACAATGTGAATGATGGGTATACAAGTAGTTCAAGTAGGTACAGTGAGGATACAAGTGAATATGGTCTTAATTCCTCTGCCTCAAGCACTGATTTTAGTGATCCTAGTGTTTTAAGAGTCTGATCTTAATATTCATTCAATCTTTCTCGAGACGGGGAACTCCTTTTGGCCGCGCTATTCTTTATGGGTATGAGTTGCCGCCATCCTTCCCTCCCCAGACCATGTCCATAGTTTTCCATGAGCGGGATATACTGGGTAGGATGATGATGATCTTAATATTCATTTGGAAAGTTTCATTCTATTTATTACAATTTTACAGAAATTCTTGTTTAATTTGTTCTTTGTTTCTTTGGTTTGATTATGGGACATGGGAGAAGGGTGAAATGGCTTGTATTATGTGAAGATTAGGATTATTGAAATTTTCTTGTAAATGTTCATTTAATAAATCAATGTAGATAACCTCAACTATTTCAGTTTGCATATTAGTAAAATTTTCTTATAAATGTTCTTTTAATAAAGAAAGGGTTTGTGTTATGAGTTATGACAAAAAAAAAATTTGGAGTAAATATCATAAAATAAAAAAGATACAAATGAATTATTGAGAAAGTTTAAATATTATGTAAAGCGACAGACTTATACTATGTTGGGGTGGATGGCTGGTCACCAATGAGAATCTTGGTGCAAGTCTGTCTGTTATGGTCTTGGATCATTTGATAAAAAAGTTTTATTAATGTTAATTAATAATATTGAAAAACGACAGTCAACTTAGTTCAATTACACATATAGAAATAAGTGTTCAACTTACTAATGTTATGAATTCGTCATTATAAAAAAAATCGAATAATTTAACAAAAAGAATGTCATGGCCATTTATTTTTTTTGTTTTCATCTCATGGTAATAGTCAACTTAATGACCCATATTATTAAAATTTTGAATTTGTCTCTAATTATCATAATTAATTAATTATTGAAAGGTGTATCAGTTGATAGTAAAATGATCAAGAGTGTTGATGATCCGGACTTAGTAGTTAATTCCGTACCGAGCTGGATGCTTTTAGTTTCCTTAACTGTACACTAATATTAAAATCATTTATTTCAAAATCCATTCCCATTATTAAAAAACAAAAATAAAATAAAATAATGGATTGAATATATTTGGTTAAATAACAACTTTTATTAAATTATAAATAAACATATATTCTAATTGTTACTCTCTTCCGCCAAAGAATTAATTTGTACATGTAAAAAGGTTTTTATTATGGTCCCCTCCTAAATACAAGCATCCCAATTAATATTTTTTTCAGAAAAACATTTTTTTTTAATTTGGTCAAGCCATATTAAGCTGTCTCACGATGAGACGATCTTAATAAAAAATTTGTCAATTTCAAATACAACACATAGGTCTTGGTCTCAACTCTCAAGTTGGGAGTATTTTATACGGAAAAATGAGATTAAAAATAAAAATAAGACAAATTTAACAGTATTGAGTTAAAATAACGTTGTTAGTTGTCCAGGAGTAAGGGAGTAGGTGATTATTAGATAAACTTCTACAAATACTAGGAAACTGGTAAAGCTGGGGGCAATACACAAAACTACAGCACACATCAGCAGCACAAAGTTTTGATCTTTAACAACTCTCCAATATAAATTCAGCAATCTCATTACTAGCTAATTCCACCCAAATCAATTCATAATCCTATAATTACCATAATTAATAAAATATTAGTACATTAATTAAAAATACTAAAAATGTGGAAGAACATTCTACCCAATTGCTTCCATGTAAAGGAATCCAAACCCAGACCCAAACCCAGATCCGTGATCAAAAATGAACCAAACAAAGTTGTACCAACTACATATCCACAAAGACTATCCATATCCGATATTAGTAACCCGGATTCGGAATTCTCCATTAATGACATTTCTAACTCTTTGATTGGATCAAATCTTAGAGTGTTTAGTTTGGATGAGGTAAAGATTATTTCTAACAATTTCTCTTATACTGGTAACTTCATTGGTGAAGGCGGATTTGGTGTTGTGTATAAAGGGTTCATTAATGATATGGTTGGACCCGGATTTGGATCCGGATCCGGATCCGTGGTGTTAAAAGCTCAAGCTGTGGCTATTAAGGTCTTGGATTTGCATGGTTCACAAGGGCATAAAGAGTGGCTGGTAATTCATTAACTAAATATGATCATTTTTATTAATTTCTCGTTTTGAATTTACTACATATTCAAAATTAAAGTCAGTTCTTATTGAGAATTGAATTTTGTTTCAATTGAAATAAATATTACTCCCTCCTATTCAATTAAAGTGTCCACTTTGGGTTTGGATCGGATTTTAAGAAAAAATGGTAGTGGGGTGGTAGTGGGGTATTTTAAGTGATTATAATAATTGAAAAGGTGGTAGTGGGGTATTTTAAGTGATTATAATAATTGAAAAGGTGGTAGTGGGGTATTTTAAGTGATTATAATAATTGAAAAGGTGGTAGGTGGGGTATTATTAAATAATACTTCCCCCGTTCCAAAATACTCGCAACATTTCCATTTTGTACATTATTCATCGTTCAAGCTTATTTTACATATTACGACTAATGTGTAAGTAAAAATATAGTCAAGTGGGATCTTGTTTGAATCGTCTAATCGCATACTTTCATAATATTAAATTTTTATAATTTTTAGATAAGTGTAGTTTAAGATATTAATGATCAAAATTGTGCATTGGATTGCGTAAAAAAGTGAAATGTAGCAAGTATTATAGAACGGAGGAAGTATAAGTTGGGATAGTTGGGGGTATTTAGGTAAAAAGTTTTGCCAAAAATAGAAAGTGGCAAGTAAAGAGACTTTACCAAATAAGGAAAGTGGACATTTATTTTAAATAGGAGGGAGTATCTTTTATTAATGTATCCTGTAATAAAAAAATGCTACATATTATTTTTTTTTGGATAATATATTATTGGTTTGATTATATTTTTCAGGCTGAAGTTATATATCTTGGTCAATTGAGGCATCCAAATTTGGTGAAGCTAATAGGGTATTGTTGTGAGAATGAACAAAGAATTCTTGTTTATGAATATATGGCTAGAGGCAGTTTGGATAACCACTTATTCTCGAGTGAGTTTCTAATAAAATATACGAAAAATCATTATAATAATCTCACATATTATCCATCTACTGTGAATAATCCCTACTATTAATTATTTTTAAATAATTCAGCTTTTGTATAATATTTGCTGACATCATCTTAAACCACATTTTAACCAATTAATAGTCAGTTGGTCTTACCCTACTCCTCTTTGGTGTTAGCTAGGTACCTATAAATTATAATAGTCAGTTAAAATGTGGCGAAGAGTGCTGTTAACAAATAATATAAAGGTTGGATTATTTAAAAATTTCAATAGTAGAGATTATTCACAGCAGATGAACATTAAATTATGTGATTATTTTGAACATCTTTTTCTCGAATATATAATATATTATGAGAGTTTTTTCAAATAATTTTCAAAAATTTGACAAGAGTTTTGTGAATGCAGAATGGTCTATAGCCATACCATGGTTGACAAGAATAAAAATTGCACTAGGAGCTGCCAAAGGTCTAGCATTTCTTCATGAATCTAGTAAACCTGTAATCTTAACAGATTTTAAAGCAGCAAATATACTCTTAGATTCTGTAAGTCCAACTTTTAAATCAATTTGATTTTATAAAATTATGTTTTATTATAATTTATAGATTAAGAATAAAATATAAATTAATAGTAATAATATAAAGTGATATAGAGTAAAATAAATCAGGTTAATAGGCAGAAATGAAAGGACTAATTAAGGAGTAGTATGTATACACTCTGCCCTTAAAATTAACAGTTTGTTTCCTAAAAGACCATCTTTCTGAGAGACGTCTCTCAGGCCCAATCCATTCTTATATTTACTTTACATTTTTCCTAATAGACCAACCCAATTAGAGATGATTTTTCAAAGAGACCGTCTCTCGCAAGAATTTGTGTTTAATTTTCATTCTATTTATTTTCCTAGTATAATTTGGATACAGAATTTTAAAGCAAAGCTGTCAGATTTTGGGTATGCAAGAGATGGGCCAAAAGGAGATAACAGTCATGTAACTCCAGAACATATCCTAGGCACCGAAGGTTATGCTGCTCCTGAATATCTAGAGACAGGTATATTATATATATCATTTCAATTGCTACATTTAAAAAGAAATTAATATATTGTACATTTTACGTAAGAAAAAATATAAACAAGTGGAATTATATTAGATTCGTTTGAATGCACATTTTTATAATATTAATTTTTTGTAATTTTTATCATACGTAACTAAATATGCTAGGGATTAAAAAAACAGCGCATTGGATAATGTAAAAATAAAGAGTGTAACGACTATTTTAAACTAGAGGAAGCTATAACAGTTACTTAAATATTTTATTAACATTTAATCTAGCTAGATCACTATAATAAAATAATAATGGATAATAAAGAAGATTCCATTACATGTTTGCATGTTAACGTTGACGATCATACATAATATTGATGTTATTTTTAAGCAACTTGCAAGAAATGCTTACATCAAGAATAAACAAATGTTAAAAAAATTGTACGTCAAAGTTTCTAACAAGTTGAATATTAATAAACAAATTACAGGTCATTTGACAACCATGTGTGATGTGTATAGCTATGGAGTAGTGCTTCTCGAGCTATTGACAGGAAAGAGATGTATGGACGAGACTCGTCCTAGACGAGAGCATTGTCTAGTTGAATGGGCTCGGCCTTACCTAAAGCATCCACGACATTTCAACATAATTATGGACCCTAGGCTCGAGGGACAGTTCTCATATCAAGGGGCAAAGGTAGCCACTGCACTAGCGTATCAATGCCTTAGCCCTAACCCTAAATCGAGACCTATGATGAGTGCGGTGGTTAAGGCCTTAGAGCCTTTGATGAATATGGATGATATTCCTATTCATTTTGTCTATGTTGTGCCAAAAGAAATAGATACAAAAGAGTGTTCAAACCACGTAAAAAATACGAAAAAGGATGAGAACAGATTTAGACATAATGCTTTGCATTGGAAGCTTAATAATGCCATACTATAAATGTCATTCGCTACAGTATTATATGGAGCGCAAACAATAGTTTTGTGATCGATCTTATTGAATTGATCTCATTAACTATGAAAATGCTCCACTTACGCCGAGGCGATGTACATCAGTAAAGAAAATGTACATATTGTACTTAAGCTTTTTCTAGGTTAATTTTTTACCGATTTACAAAATAGTATTGATAATTAAAATGTAAATTTTGTTATAAAGTATAAAAACTAAAAAGGTGTAAAAAATGATGTGTTAGCTACTTAGCTTGCATAAAGAAATATGATCTTGTAAAAGCCTTCACATTTCAAGACTTCATACGTGCTCTTGAGAATTTCACTTTTTCCCACTACAAGATTTGTTTTAGTGTTAACTGAGAAGTGTATTGTTGTAATTTTTAAATATCATTTGGTTTGTAGTAATATATAAACGATGGTAATGAAAATGAAATTAGTGTACTTTTAGTTGAAAATTTATGACTACTTTGATGGTCATATTTGTCTAACTTCAGTATCTCATTTTCTTCATAAAAATCATTACACATTGAATAACTTTTGGAAGATTTGGTATTATATGGTAATGAAAATTTGTTAACAAAAAGACTTTTTTGTGATCTAAGTTTGGTCAACATGAAAATGGCATGAAACTTTTGATGAAATTTTACACTATAAATTATTTTCATTACTACCATTTAGTACCCAAATTAAATGGACTGTTAATGTTTGATTTAGACTTTTATAAAAGATACTCCCATAACTCATAACTATTGATTATTAAATGGGGTTTATGAAGACATGGAGATCTATTTGATACTTCTATTATTTATAAAACCATTTGATATTATTTATAAGACTAAATGGAAAAATTGAAGCTAGAGTATTTAGTAGATTTATCAGGTTTAATTCTGCATGTCTTTTTATTTCCAAAAAAAAAAAAAAAAAAAAAAAAAAAAATTCTGCATGTCTTTTTCGAGTTAAAAAACTTTCTAGCCACAAACTTGGAATAAGTCGCGGAGCTATGTTGGGGCACACGGGTTATATATCTCTAGGCGATTTTGTTTTAAAAAAAATTCAAAGTAGACTTTTCTAATGATAAGAGTAAAAATATAAAATTAATACTAAAGTCTTTTGATGATAAATATTCCCTTATTTTAGTAATTTTGTCTTATTTATTTATTTTATCTCATTTTTTTAATCGAGACATTGATTTATTTTGTTCCATTTTCTTTTATGGTATGTCGTTTATAAAATTTTAGCAAGTAAGAGTAAAATTGTTGTTAATTTTACAAATGAAACTCTACCGAGATTTCGTCCATTAGTTGGTGGTGCCCCCTAAGACTACGAACCCTGGATCCGCCACGTCCCGAATCATAACTTTATAATTGAAATATACAAGGTATGATGAAAATGATATATTAAGTGTAATTCATCACTTTATTTAACAATTCTTAATTGTCAGTTTTTCTTAGCTTATATTTCCTCCTATTTAATACGAGTGCCCTATTTTCTTTTTGAATTAAATCATTTTAAATGTCTCAATTCTGTTTTTGATATATTTTTCACAATAATTGGAGTCTCTTTCCTACACGTATGGTTCCATTTGACTATAAATTGGACTATGTCTTTGTGTTAAACCTCATTATAATTTGGATTTTTTCTCCTACACATTTGGTCCGATTTGACTACCTAAAAATTGGTAAAAAGTCAAATGGAACACATGTAGTGAGGATGTACATTAAAGTTGCCTTAGTTGGCTTTTTTTTATTGATATTTGGCTTATTAGTGTTGTTTTTCTTTAATAAACAACATATAAATAATATCTAATTTTACCAAATATCCAGTCCAGGAATTTTACCAAATATCATCTAAACAAAAACATTCAACAATTTTAATCGGTCAAAAACCAATTTTAAAAAACAATAACCAATATCCAATAACTAACAATTAACAATGAACAACTAAAAAATACTCTTTTTATTCAATTTATATGTCCCATTTATTTTTGAGACACTATTCAATTGTCATTCATAAATTGTGTTTTATTACTAATCTATAAGTTAAAACATAGTCATGTGGGATCTTATTTAATTCGTTTTAACGTAAAGTTTATTAATATCAATTTTTTATAATTTTTAATTATACATATTTAAATATATTAAAGGTTAAATAGAAGTATCAAATTGTATAAATTAATTGAGAGGCTTAAGATAAATAGGATGTAGTAACAAACAACAATTGCCCATCATTTCATAATACACTAATTTTTAAATGATAAGTCGATCTATGATAAGTTGATTCAATACACATATTTTGTCTTAAAGTGATTACTCATTATTTTAAAATAATTATTTTTCATAATTATAGATTGATTTCTTATGACCTTAAAATGATTATTTATGATTTTAAAGTAATCAAATAAAGATATGGATTAATTTATAGACCCGTCTCATGATAATACAGTCTCATACAAAACGGGGTTCATAATAAACCTTTTGAAATTTTGATTTAAACTTTAACATATGGGCTGTTCCACGGCTGCCACGAGGGAAGGTGTTTTCTTTTTTTCTTTTTTTTCAAAAAAACCGTCTTCTTTCCTTCCTTTGTTTGACAGCCAATCAAATTCAAAACAATTGATACTAAGAATTGCCCAGATTCAAAGCAAATAACCCTTCAATTATTTTTTGGAAAATTCGAAAGATTTCATTGCATTTTTCAGTAATCAATCATGGCTTCTCGCCGACGAATGCTTTTGAAGGTCATCATTCTCGGTGACAGCGGGTAAACTTCCTCTCTTTCTTCCCAAACATCTCTCTTTTACGATGAACAACAAATTCCCAAATTGATTGTATAAGTTTCAATTTTATTGATGATTGTTTTGATCTTTGATTCGTTTGATTTGATATGCAGTGTGGGAAAAACATCCTTGATGAATCAGTATCCTTTTTGATGATTTCCATGACTTTTGTTTGTAAAATTATGATTCAGTTTAGCTGTATGATTTGCATTTGTGGGTGCAATGTTTGTATGATATAATTTGGTTTTGGCCTTAAAATTTCTTCAGATTTGTGAATCATAAGTTCACTAACCAGTATAAAGCTACAATTGGAGCTGATTTTTTGACTAAAGAAGTTCAGATCGATGACAAGCTTTTCACTTTGCAGGTGAATTTATTTATGATTCGTCTCTTTTTTTTTGGATTTCTATTTTTGTGATTTGTATCTGGGATTTTTATTTTGCCACTTTGTCATACTGAAACTGTGTCATTTTAGAGGTTGCTTGTTGAGGAATGTAATGTGATCGCTGGTTACCAAAAATCTAATGTTTAAATGAAAAATGTCTGAATCAGTTCCAAAAACGAAAATTCATGATTTAAATGCTAGTTATGTTATATAGTCTATCACGCCCCCTCATGGGAGCCCTTTGGGCTAAGATGTGGATGCAGTGTTACGTGATTCACTAATCAATTAAAGTTATTTATGGTGTTTCGGGAGAATTGCGAATTCAAAAGGCAAATTAGCTGGCAAATTATGTAACATTGGATACAACACATGCTTTTCTCATACATGGTGCCAAATATTTCACTTGAAATGAGGGGGATGAGATTCGAACTTGCCATCCTTCTTAGCTTCTAATTTATTGTCAAGAAACCAACTTAACTAAAAGTTAAAGCTAATGTTAAAGCCCAATGATATATTCAGTTGACGTGGATATGTTATATACAGCAGAAAAAACTATAAATTAATGTTTTGCTTTTCTGTTCCCTGTACTGTATCAGATTATCAGTGATCACTATCAAGTATGGTTTAGTTATGATGAAGGATTTTTACATGTGAAGCAACCCTAATTTGATTGCAAATGTAGTTTCATAACTTGCATTAGTTGGGATTTTATGATAAAATAACTCGTCGATTGGTGTCATAAAGTCTACTGTATGCAGAATTTTTCTTATATGGAAGCATTATCTATGGATTCTCATAGTTACGATTTGACATAGTCAATAATGTGTGTTCAAGATAAGAAATATGTCATGGTGGTACATTAGTACTTGTATTTGGCCTTGTAGATGGTGTTTCGTGACTTTGTCTCACTTATTTTCTAATGTTGGTATCAGCAGTTTTTTGTTTGCAATGTAAGTTGCACTGGTGATTATCCACAGAGTTGTTTTTATTTTAATTAGTCACTTTCAAGAGGGCTCTGCTTAATGAAAATTGGATTGTGGTTAGTTTGTGTAATCGAAATTTCTATAACACCGAAATAAAAAAATGACGAGACACAAGGGAATGAGCAGCCGCATTCTTATGGCATACATCATCCTAATAATGAATATTACTACTGCTTTATTTTAGTCAAACAGCATATGCCAAAAAGCTTTTTAATTTGTTGGAGTATTTGAGACAGCGTCACTTATGTACACATCAAAAGGGTTTAAGTGATTATATATATTTATTCAGTCTTAGAGAGGGTGCAATTGAGGAAACAATCTGGTGTGCTTTTAAAATGAGTTTTATATGGTTTCATAGAGCTTGGTATAAAACACAGGTGCACTCTCAATACGCCCATAAACTGAGTGACTATGCAGTAGGACAAGTTAATTGGATCACATTATTCTATGCTTCGAAAAAGATAGAAGGACATAATCCTGGTCTATGGGGTGATCACATTGTTACCATAGATGATGAATAAGCAACTCAACCCACTAAGAAAGTTAAACCGGTTTATATTATTGAGCTTTAACAGATTTTAGGCAGGCTCGGCTATGTGTTATAAGGACATTTCACATTGAATCAAGATTCAATGTGAATCTTGTTATAAGGATAACACCAATCTCCCCCTCCCACCTCTGTGTTTCATGGTGCTGGAGATTGCGTATGAAGATTGATTCCCTTTAAAGTTTAGTACAAAATGTGATGAGTAGTAAACTGGACTAAAAATTACATGGAAATTTTGATCTACAGGATTAGGATAACTTTGGTCTTGCATTTCATTTGAACCGGAAAAGTTGATATGGGTTACTTGTTCTTTGCAATTCTGTATTTCACTTCCCTTGTTTAGTCATTTCATGGTCATTTAGGTGAACTTAGACAGTAATATATTAAGATAATCATAGTAATCTAAACCTCATGCGTTATGGTCTCGAAATTCTTTCTTTCCATATAGAGATTCGCTCTCCTTTCTAAGAATGACACAACACTTTTGGAATAACGAGGCATATATTTTCCAGATATGGGATACAGCTGGGCAGGAAAGATTTCAAAGTCTTGGTGTGGCTTTCTACCGTGGTGCAGACTGTTGTGTGCTTGTTTATGATGTTAATGTCGCGAAATCGTTTGATAATCTTAACCGATGGCGAGAAGACTTTCTTCTACAGGTATTATCGAACAAATTCCTTTTCCGTTTCTTAGGAGGTTTTACCTTCTCGGTCTTGACTTCTCAATTCATTGCAGGCTAGCCCTCATGACCCAGAAAACTTCCCCTTTGTTGTGTTGGGGAACAAAACAGATGTAGATGGTGGAAACAGCAGAGTGGTAAGACCCTTTAATCATTCAGTTTGTACTTTGTAATGTTGAATGATTTACTATTACAGAAAAAGAAAAGCACATCTATCTTCAGAGCCTTTCGGCGTGTTTTCTTTACTCTATTGCTTCGGTAGCTTTGCTAACGTAAGTTGACTTGTTTGTCTCTAGGTGTCCGCAAAGAAAGCGAAGGCTTGGTGTGCCTCCAAAGGAAACATTCCCTACTTCGAAACATCTGCAAAAGATGGCACCAATGTCGAAGCTGCTTTTTCGTGCATTGCTAAGAATGCTATAAAAAATGAGCCTGAAGATGATGTGTGAGTATATTCATCATTTAACTTTCGTCATTTTTAGATTCCCTTTGTTTCCTTGTTAAAGCTAAAATCATCTAATCTCAACTCTCAAGGATAAAATGTGTAATAATTTGTTATACTAATTCTACTGCATTAATGGTCTGTTTGGTTATTGGTATTAAGTTATTGGAATGATTATGATATATAATGTAGTTTAAGCTCAAAAGCTCATTTGACAAGGTTTGTAGTCCAACTTGTCCTTAAACCTCTCATTAAAATAACACTAAAATTCATACCTAACCTAACGGGCGTTTGGTCATATGAGGCCATATTCATATACACCAACGCTATTAAATGACTTTCGCCTAGGCTCCTCGGAGGGGTTTGGTGGCATCCTAAGTATGCAACTTTAGCACGGTAAATACAATAGAAATGTGTCTAGGAACTATCAATAGTTTTGTTTGGTTCGAGTCGAATATTAACTCGCTGATTCATTTATCTATTAGATATCTTCCCGACACCATTGACATGTCCGGCGGGCAGCCACAAAGGTCATCAGGATGTGATTGCTAGCTTGGTTTTTGGTGGTTGATATTTTCTGGCTCAGAATCAAAAAATTCATTATCATCATCTATTAATTTTTGAAAATTTCCAGATTGTGTACATTTCTCAATAGAGTTGACATTATAGATCCTGTCATAATATTTATTTTTCTAAATTGTTGTGTTTTTATGATGTACAAGCCCTTCAATGTTTTGCAAGTGAGGTTTAAATGATACCCTTCTTGTTTCTCTCAAGTCATCAATTATTATCTATTGTATACTCTGTAGTCTGTATTTCAGTATGAATATTGAATGAGGTTGGAATTTGGAGCATATAGATTTTGATCATTATGTTTTGCAAGGTCAGTCTTTCTACCCTATTTGTTTTATGAAAAAATACCGTGAATAATATAATTTTTTGTTAATTTTCCTGTAATGCTACCAATTATTGATTAACCATGAATAATACCAACTTAAAGGGGTGTTTTCCTAGAAAATCAGAATATGTTAAAAATCAAACTATAGGTGATTATAAAACAAAAAAATTAGTATATAAGTTAATAAACTAAAGTTGGTATTATTCTAAGAAAATACCTTGTTGAGTTGGTATTATTCATGGTTAATTAATAGTTTTTGTAGGAAAATTAACAAAAAGTTGTATTATTCACGGTAATTTTTCCTTTGTTTTATGCTATGGTTGTTCACAAAATACTTCTATATATCTATTTGAAATTGCTATTGAAGGTGAGATTTGCCTTTAAAATATATCACTATCAATAGAACGAACAAACGTTAAAACATTAGTTCATCCATTTTACCTATAATATTGTATAATGATAGATATCTCTAAATTTAATTAGTTTTACAAATAGACTTGGAATTTGGACGTTATGACACGTAGCTGAGAGCGAGATAAAAATTCCTAAATAATAATCGTGATTTGTAAATCACTACAAAATAATAAAAAAAATAATATTAAAATAAACAAAATCAAAAAGGATAAATTAAAATAACAAAACTCTCACCCTATCACATTCTACCACATGAAGGTGATTTATTTACTAAAAATTTATGAAAGCGAGATAAGCTTGACGACAACCTTGAAAGCTGTCTACAATCAGTCCAAGTCAATTGGTTGGATTAGGAACACATCATTTTGTTTGTTTTCATACATCCTTTGTCTAATTCTTTTAAGATGTATACAACCATAATTCATAACCTTATCAATTAATAAAAGCAAAATATCAATGTAAATTATACATAATTAGAGTTGTTCAATGGGGCAGGTCGATCCAACGGGTTAAAGGTTGAGTATTATTTTAACAGGTAATTACCGGATTGGGTTGATAACGAGTCGGATCATTAACGGGCCTTTGTGTAAAAGGCCTTGCGGAATAATTATAGGAATTGGTTGTAAAAATTATTTTACCACTTTTCAATATTTTAAATGGTATTATTATATTTATAGTTGAATTGACCTAACATGCCATAAAGTATAATAAAAAAAATTATTTTATGAACTTTTAAAAATGGGTCAAAGTCGGTCGTATTTAAATGGGCTTGACCCGACTCGGCCCGTTTAACATTTGACATGACACATTCCTTAAACTAAAATAATTACACATGCCATAAACAAATGAAGTATATTATAATTTGTTAGCTTATTTTGTCATATTTTTCTTTAACAATTTTTTTTTTGAGTTATTCTATAACAAATTAATAAAGCAATTTTTATTTGTTATTGCAAAAAGCAACTTAACAATTATTTTTTTGGTTTTTTGAGAATATACAAGGCAATTTAACAAAATAAATTTGAGTTTTAAAAGTAAAAACATTAAAATTAATATGTTTTTGTTTGTATATGTGAAGTGTGATTGATTGTGTATTTTATTTTTTTTCCTTTGAAATCAATGAAATTAAAGGCTCTTCGTAAAAAACAAAATGTAATAAACTCTATCCCACCAGCTAATAATCAAGTTAATTTCATCCTTATTTTCCTTATGTTGAAAAACAATAAGAAAAACAAGAAGTATTTCATTATTTGATTGAACTCAAAAAAGTTGAATTCTTAATTCTAATTAGAATTTAAATATTATTTGTGTTTGAGAACATTTATTTCATTTCAAATTACGAATTTTAATTATAAAATCATAAATAAAGAGTTTAGGAATGACGAAGTATGGGTAGTCATTTTCAATTTTTCAACTTTAAGTATTTTAAAAATAATGGTGGAATCAATTCAAATTTAAATTTAAAATTTTTTAATTTGCCAAATAATAAATTGGAAAAATTACCATAAATAATACAACATTTTGCTTATTTCCCTACAATAATACCAACTTTTGATTAATCATAAATAATACCAACTTATTATAGTGGTGTTTTCCTACAATATACCTAATAAGTTAAAAATTAAACTATAAGTGATTATATGACAAAAAAATTTAGTAAATTAGTTAATAAACTGATGTTGGTATTATTCTAGGAAAAAACCCCCAAAATTAGTATTATTCATAGTTAATCAAAAGTTCGTATTATTATAGGAAAATTAACAAAATATTACTCCCTCTGTTTTCATATGTTCTTCTCACTTTCCCCATTTGAAAATTTTTAAAAGTTCTTCTCATTTAGAATCTTTCTATTTCAGTAACCAATAGAATTCAAGGAAATTATTACACTTACACTCTAATCTATAAAAATTAATTTAAATGTTAATTCCCAATGCATTTACTTTACATACACCCAATGAAATTTAATGATATTATTACACTTACACTTTAATCAATAGAACCTTTATTTTTTATATTATTTTACTCAACTCTCATAATATCTATTTTGTAATTATAGTTTATATTGGTTTCTTCCCAGATTCCAAATGGGAAGAACAAATGAAAACAGAGGGAGTATATTATTCACGGTAATTTTCCGCAATAAATTTACATCAATTTCAGATTTCCAAATAAAATTATCGTTCGGAAAATATTCCATTTTACACCGTGATTGATGGATACTGTTATCATAATGGATAATTCAATGTGAATATTCATTCAAAATTATTCCATTAAACAATCATTGAATTGATTTGTGTCACTCATTAATATTCACTCACCATGTATATCTTGCAGCAAATAATTTACTAGTTTATACTTCTAGCATTCTTTATCATTTCCATACCCACTCTTCAACCAAAACCCACCTCTAATCTCATAGTTTTATACAAGAATATTACCCTAAAATCAATCTGATTTAATTTTTGTGGGTATCATATAATAATCATAATGATTATGGTTTCATGGTTGCCAAAATGGAAGCTTTTGAGATCAATTTTAATGGCTTCTTTGAGCTTTTTGTTAGCCTCCATATTAGTTTCAGCTGGAAGAACCCTAAACTCCCTCAATAATCCCAGCTCTGCTTCTTCTGATCATCTTTCCCAATTTGTTAACTTTTTATGGCGACCTGATGAATCTGGTTACCACCATGTTTGGCCGGTAAATAATTCGACAATTTTACTTTTCTTCACTTATTTAATATGGACTTTTTTCACTTTTAGCTTTATTCTGTGGGTACCCAGAATCTTGAATCTTATGTTAATGCATTTTTTAGGGAAGTTTTAACATAAAAAACAAAATCCAGAAATGGGTTTCTATTGGTTGATGAATTAATTTCATTTTTGTTCTGATTTAATGGGATTTAATTCATTATTCTGTGGGTACCCAGAATTTTGAATCCTATATTGTGGGTATTATTTTGAAATGATTATTGGTTTCACAGGAAATCAAATTTGGGTGGCAAATTGTTTTGGGATCATTCATTGGATTTTGTGGAGCAGCATTTGGAAGTGTTGGTGGTGTTGGAGGTGGTGGTATCTTTGTGCCAATGCTTAGTTTGATAATTGGGTTTGATCCTAAATCTGCAACTGCTATATCTAAATGTAAGGGTTTAACTTTAACCTTGTTATATTCCAATTATGGATTCTGTCAAGAATTTTCCATATAACTAAGGTAGTTACTTAGCTAGGAATAGGATAATGCCAAAATTGAATACCCACAATTTATTTAAGGAATACCCCCTCTATCTCTTGGGGTTAGCTATAAATATACAATTGGAGTTTTCCGATGAAAGGGGTAAACAGAGAATTTGTAGAAATGCGTCAAGGAACCAACTCATTCAAAACCTTAAGCTGATAGTTGAGGCCCCATGATATGTTATATACTCTAACACGCCCCTTAGACTAGAGCTTTTTTGGGCTAGAACTAGAAGTGTGGATGATGCACATATTCCACTTTTAATTAGGGGAGGTTGGGATTTGAACCCGTAACGTCTTGTCGCATTGGCTTCTGATACCATGTCAAGGAATCAACTCACCTAAAGCTGATTACAAGGATGTGTTATATACCATGACAAAAGATTATGGAAAAAAAATAGAATTTTAGTGATTTTTAGGGGACGGAATCAAATGAATGGGTAGCAATTTACTTGGGATAGAGGGAGTAGTAAAGAATATGTAGGAATTTAAGGATTCTTGGTCAATTTCTTACATTTGATGGAGTACAAGATTGGAAATCTCTTTTACTGAAGTGCCTTTTTTCTGTATTTTCAGTGATTTCTGTTGGCTGAAATTGAAAATTTCTTGTTGGGATGATAAGGTACGCATTATATGACAGTCAAATATGATGTTCGGGTGATTGTTTGATCTTCAGGTATGATAACTGGTGCTGCAGTCTCAACTGTGTACTATAATCTAAAACTAAGGCATCCAACTCTTGATATGCCGATCATCGATTATGATTTGGCTCTGCTTTTCCAGCCAATGCTCATGCTAGGAGTTAGTATTGGTGTTGCTTTTAATGTCATTTTTGCTGATTGGATGGTCACAGTGCTTCTGCTCATTCTTTTTGTTGGTAATTCTTTGTTCATTGTGGTGTTACGACATGAGTTTTAGTCTTTTTTTGATAGTATGGTGGCGTGATCTGAGCTAGCCGACTTTCTGTAGGTACATCTATAAAAGCATTGTTTAAGGGTATTGAAACTTGGAGAAAAGAAACACTGATGAAGCAGGTAATTTGTGCATCTTATCCCCAATTCTCACTTGATTCTTATAGTGTTACAAGAAAATAAGTTAAAAATTTTACTTCAGGGGTCAATTGGAAACAACATCTTTGTTAATACTAACAAGGGTAAAGTTGCAGCGTCAAACCCCCAAACCCCATCTAGGTAGTCGGCAATGGGGTAATGGAATGGGATGATAGTAACTATTTCCTTTCTCCTTAAACATGGCTGTGTTTGATTGCAGGAAGCTCTTAGGCAGTATGCATCCAATGGTAAGTAAGATACTTGCATTGCGTAGGCATCACAAGACTATCGAGATTTAGTATCTTAGTTATCTGTCTTTCTAATCGAAAGCAGGTACCAATGGTGAAGCAGTGGAATATAAGCCCCTGCCTAGTGGGCCAAACAAGGGAAGAGACGCGGATTCTGTCATCAATAATGTTCGCTGGAAGGAACTTGGTCTCCTTGTCTTTGTATGGGCTGCGTTTCTTGTCCTGCAAATTTTCAAGGTCCGCATTCTTAGAATGCCTTGCTTATTCGTTCTCCTACGAGATCATTAGTTTTCATTACTAACTTCTCGAATACAATTCAAACAGGAAGAAACAGCCACTTGCTCAACAATCTATTGGGTTTTGAACTTAATGCAGGTATTTTCTATGCATTTCTTTGTCCATCTGCTTTTTTCCTGTTCTCTATTCGGATTATAAAATGATCATAAATGTATTCCAGATACCTGTTGCTGTTGGTGTATCCTCTTATCAAGCATTCAGCTTATACAAGGGACACAGAATAATCTCCTCAAAGGCAGATGTTACCACTAACTGGAAAGTGCACCAGCTTTTCTTATATTGCTGTTGCGGGGTATCAGCCGGTATCGTTGGTGGACTGCTTGGTCTTGGTGGTGGGTTTATTTTGGGTCCCTTGTTTTTGGAGCTAGGAATTCCTCCTCAGGTGAGACTTCTTTGTGTTATCTGCAGGGCCGTATTGGACATTTTTGGGGCCCTGAGCGAAAATGAAACAATGAGCTCTTAGAATACGAGGGTTATGCCTTATTTAAGTGATAATTGATAAACTATTAGTTTTATCAATTAGACAAAACACTAATATACCCAATTAACCTATTAACCTAGAAAATACAAAAAATTAAAAACATCGTTACTTAGTTACTTAAGCACAATGATTATCGATGGAAAATATACCAAATTATATCCACCAACCAATAACCCAAAACAAATAATTAGTCATAAAAAATTGTCACGAATGACATTAATGAAAATCATTGTCATTTCTTATATTATTACTTTTTTATAAATGCAAAAATATGCCACTCTTTTTCATTATATAAATAAAAATTAAATTATCAAAAAATTTAGCCCCCTCAAAATAACTGAACCCTGAACCGTCGCTCATGGTGCTCTTGTAAAAGAGTCGGCTCTGGTTATCTGTTCACCAGTTGTTCTTTGAGAAGTGTATATTTTAAGAGAATGCAACAGAAATAATGAAATCTATATCTAATTCTATTTGTTCCCGTATGTTACAGTAGTTGATATTGTTGATTGCCTTAAAATTTGAAGGTATAGGTAGCGAAGCAAACCCGAGTCCTGACCTTTGATATATCCTGCAGGTTTCAAGTGCTACGGCCACCTTTGCAATGGCCTTCTCTGCTTCCATGTCGGTTATAGAGTAC
This sequence comes from Amaranthus palmeri, assembly GCA_019776075.1. Taxonomy (NCBI): domain Eukaryota; kingdom Viridiplantae; phylum Streptophyta; class Magnoliopsida; order Caryophyllales; family Amaranthaceae; genus Amaranthus; species Amaranthus palmeri. The sequence goes on from JAAKBH010000303.1 coordinate 828,435, forward strand.
TACCTTCTCAAACGTTTTCCAATTCCTTACGGTAAACAATTGTCTTGCTTCCCCCCTCGTTTTTCCATATATGTTCTACTTAAACTCTGTATATTTTTTCCTGGAAAACTAAAAATTTTTCTTTGGACTTGTAACTGCAGCGCTTTACTTCATTTCTGTAGCGACTGTTGCTGCCATTGTTGGACAACATGCTGTAAGAAAGCTGATAATTATTTTGGGAAGGGCATCCATAATTATCTTCATCCTGTCCTTTACAATCTTCGTTAGTGCCGTCTCGTTAGGTAAGTTACTTATCCAACACTTCTGATGCTCTACAATCATCTTTGTAGAGTAGCTATCTACATAGACATGCAAACATCGAATTTTAACTGAAGTGAACTTATCGGCTTCCTGACCTGAAATGAGTTATTCGGATATGGCTTAGTTTTTTGTGTATTATGCTATGTTACTCGAACTCTTCATTTTGCTTCATTGTCCTTGTCCGATCCTTGATGCTCGAACATTGGTATGGAACTTAGACACTTCATTTTAGGTGTGAAATTGAATATTCAGACGTATGTGACACTTGAACACGTAACAATATCCGTCTCCAGTACCCAAGTCCAACTAACATAGATATGTTAGTCGGATTTGGGTACTTGTGTCAGACTTAAGTATCTTCCCAAGTGTTTGTCTTGTCTTATTTTGTGAAACCTTTCCATGATTATGGTCCAAATCGGAGTCTTGAGGTGTCATGCCAATGTGGAGTGTCAAAGTCTCAGTACCAATGTCGAAGTGTCGAGGACCCAACATGAGTACTTCATGAGTTAAAACGCCCAAGTAACAATTTTCATGCATATATTCTGGGGTTCTTATCCTCATTTTTTCTTGACCCGAGGGACTCCTTTTGGTCGTGCTCTCTTTTATGGGTATGAGTTGCCGCCGTCCTTCCCTCCTCAGACCCTGTCTATAGTTCTCTATGGACGGAAAACACTGGGTAGGATGATGATGATGATGATGATGTAAGGACTAAGTGAACTCATTGTACGCGCTATTTATAATTTGCAGGTGGAGTTGGCATCTCGAACATGATTGGAAGCATTCAACGACATGAATACATGGGATTTGAGAATCTTTGCAAGTACAAGAAATAAGTCTTTCAATCTTGTTATTGTTTCTCGAGGTAACACGACCTCTTGCTTCTTACGACATTACACAAATTCGGTTACATAAAGTTGTGTGTTTCTTCCTTGAGCAATGTTGTTGCTTGTTCCATAGATTTTTTTCAGGTACAAAGTATACCAATTCTTTCTGTATAAATGTTTTTTTCCTTTACATTTCGAAGAAAAAGCTGGGTGATGTATCTTAAGTAGTTGTTGATTGTTTATTCCCACGATTTCGTTGGGAACTGGCGAATGATTGATTATGTTCTCCGAATTCAGTGAAATGATAGTTTCAGTTTATGTTTGTGCTCAATTTCGTGTACTAAACTGGGCGACTCCATGGTTTTGCGAAGATCTCAACACGACCTATAGATTCGTTTTCATGATCGGATTGTTTTTCTCATTGAGCAATTTCTACCTCATGAGAATATGATCGAACGATGATTAGAAGCTCAAATTGTCCATATTTTCCCGCTTTTTTAGTTATAGAAGGCGGAAATATATATTCATATACAAATAATTCGTATATATTTCCTTTTTATGTGAGAACTTTTTGAGAAAAGTATAAAAATAAAAAAAAGACGGAGGATAACATGATTGTTCGATACTATGTGCATTGTGCGGTAAATGTGATTTGAGAATTCGACGTTGATAATAAATTTGTTGCATGTACGCTAACGTCACTTAATTAACATGAAGAATCAAACAAATAATTTTGGAATTGACAGATAATTTGTAGTCATTCATATGAATGTAGATTCCTTTCTTGTGCTATATTGTTGTAGATTCATTAATGAATAAAAATGAAGGTTCTAATATGTTATATTTCATTGCTATGTCCTGTATCATTTATGGGCATTGTTTATTCGGGTTATCGGGTTGATTTTGAGAGGTGTTTCGGATTGATGTCAAATCGGGTTTTTTTTATGTCCATATTGATTTTAACATAATAGTAAATTCATTTTAAAAGTCGGATGAAATTCGAGTTTAAACAAGGTTGGATAAATGTCAGAGATTGGTGCGTTGTGGTGTGTCAATGTGGACCCCAGGTAGTTGGACCAAATGCTATAAAATTGACAGTATGGGTGTAGTACCGCATGTTTAGGATTGGTGACAGCAAAGCAATTGGTCTACCAAGATTCTATGGATAAGCATTAGATTCATGCTTTTTTAAATAGAAACAGATGATGCCAGCAATTACACCATCATCATCATTAACCCAATATCCCGCTCGAAAACAGGATTTGAGTGAGGAAATATGACGGACAATTCATACTCGTACTCCTTTTACAGAGAATACTAGAGAACTACGGAATTTTAATCTGATGAAAGAAGACATAGAATTCGAGTCTCGATCCTCAAGTTAAGATGTGGATAGGTTTGACCAAAATAATTTTTTCCTGAATTTTTTTAAATATATATTGTACAATTTTCGTCCTTTCTTATAAATTATTTAATTATTTTCCACCAATAAGAATCTTCTAATAGTTCATACTAATTGAGTGATCAAATATACTGAGGTTTCCAACATTCAAGCTCTTCAAGTCTTTCGATTTTTAAAGTATAGATACAACGACCATTTTAAATTACATAAACCGACAAAGTTTTAAATCACTTAATATTCCAAAATATAACAAAGCTCCAAATCATACAATTAAATACATATGATGACTATACATAATTTTGGGAAAAAAAGATGTAACACATATTCTTGTAAGAGACCAACTCTAAATGGGGCGGTCCGTTATACATTTCTTAAGATATTGTAAGTAGACATTAAGAATGATGTAAGTAGATATTTAAGATTCTCAAAAGAAAAAGACATTTAATATATTGAAAGTAGGCATTAAATTTATAGCAAGTAAGTATTAAGGATAATGTAAGAATTTGTGTGTAAAATATGGTAAACGGGCATTAATCTCTGGACTTGAGATATGTCTCTCAAATAAACGGTCTCTCAAGAGACTAGGTGATCCGAACCTGTACCCTATAATCATAAACCCAGTTCCGATTTGAACCTATAAAATCCAAAAAAATGAATCTAAACCCTTAAATTAAACTCGGATCGAATCTAGATCCTTAAATGTCTACGACCCATGAGTCTCGACACCCGAAATAAGAACGAGGAAGAAAAAACAGAGGCCAGAAGCAAAGGGACTTATTCACTTGTGAGTTGATGGAGTAAAAACTTATACAGGGCCGGTCTTACGAGAGGGATCGTTTATACTTTTAGAAAAGCAAAATAATGATTATAGAATGGCTGGCTCATATAAGTGATAAATTGCAACGAAAAAACACCCTAATTTCCTATTTCAACAAAACATATCTAGGACTGACCTTGAACTTATAGCCCCTCTTTAGTAGAAGTATACCAACATCTGGCTCTCTCCTTTCGTCTCTCAAATAATCGAGCAATATAGGAGACAGACAACAAACAGCAATCAAAAATGGTGTTTTACTTCAAGGCTAGACCCGAAGCTGGGGATTACACCATCTTCATGGGTCTTGACAAGTATGAAAATGAAGAACTTATCAAATACGGTTTTCCTGAAGACATTTGGTAACCCACTTATTACCTATTTCTACCCCTTTTTATCGAATTTTTGTTTATGCTTTCTGGGTCTTCTTTGAATCTTTTGTTTTTAAGTTGATGGGTTTTATTCATAATTGATGATATCATTTGATATCTCAAATTCGGTTTTCTTGAATTGGATTTCTTCATTTTTAATTGATTACCTACTTAGTCTAGTTATGTTACCCATTGTCCATTTACCTTCAATTTTTGTGGGTCTAGAGTTTAGGGTTTTTTTGTTGCCCCAATTGTTCTTAAAATTATGGTACGGGTGTTTTTCGGAATAGGATTTGATGGGCAATTGAGTGATGTTCTTTTCTATATTGCTCTGCATAATTATGAAGTTAAGGGCTTTTTTTGATAGAGTTTTATCGCACATGATTCTTGTATTGGAGGTTCTGCAAGCTGAATTACTCGTGGATATGTTGAATTGAGGTGGAACTTGATTGATTATGTTGGCTGGAATACTGTAGTGACATGGAGTGTATGAAAATTTCAATCTTGATTGATTATGTTTTGTTCATTAACGTTTTGGATTGATAGGTGGTAATAAACGGTAGTAATGTGAATGAAAACTAATGTGGTTTCGGTTTAAATATCTTTTGGCTACCTTGATGGCCATGCTTGTCCAACTTCAATCATCTCATTTTCTGCATAAAATTCATTCTAATGCTTTACTATTGGGGGACGTGGTATTAGGTGATAATAAAAATTTGTAAACAAAATAACTTTTTTGATCAAAGATTCAATGCCATTTGTAAACAAAATAACTTTTTGTGACAAATATTCATTGCCATGGGAATGCCGTAGAACTTATGATAAAATTTTACACTATAAATCTTTTCCATTGCCAATATTTAATACCACTAACCAAATAGGCCGTTAATACTTTAGATTCTTTAGTAGATTGGTGAAAGGGCATTACTTTCGTTCGAATTGGAGTTGAAACGAGCGAGAGTCATTCAGATGAGCTACTTATTTGATCTTTATATGGTTGAATGAAAATTATAATGGCTGTTCTTGGCTTGAGGCAAATTCATTTGAGAATTCTGTTTGGGGGAAATGCCTAATATTTCATCTAATTGGATTATTCACAGGGGAAAAACAAGTGTCTTAGGACATATGTAAACGCGATAACAATAATGCAAGAGCCTTAATTCAAACAAGATGTACAATGCGAATTTAAACTAATTAGGCTTTAGCATTATTTTCTTGACATAGGGATTGAACTAGTGGATGAAAAACTGATTTTGTGATTTAACAGGTTCCATGTGGACAAAATGTCTTCAGCCCATGTCTATGTAAGATTACACAAAGGTCAGACAATGGATGATATTTCTGAAGGTTTATTGGAGGATTGTGCACAATTAGTGAAAGCAAATTCCATCCAAGGCAAGTCTAGAATCCTCTGTTTGGTTTGTTTTATTATTTAGTGATTAATGACTTATACACTTATGCCAGACTGTTCTGATTGGATAAGCTTAGCAATGTCGAGGGCACGTTATTGTGCTGCTGTGGCTGTGTTGCCAAACATAATTACCACCATAGTTACATGGAACGTGGAACGTAGTCACGTTTCACGATCCGGGAACTTTCATCCCCAATCACCATAGACCCAAATGGCCAAATCGTTCGAGGTGAAGTCCCGGTGTAGATTGTAGAAGACTTTTTAAAGGGCATTTTCGCCTTCAGAAAAAAGAAGGGAGTTAAAACAAGATAAAACCTAGAAAACTAGAAAAATTCAACTGAAAAACAATTTCTTAAAGCAAAAAAATCATTTTAATTTAATTTTCAAATATAATTTTTATACTTTTTCAAAAAAAATTTTTTTTTATACATAATGTATCTTGTAATCAATCGTTCCCGAGTCAATCTAGGTTGCGTTCCCTGTTCCCGTTCCCGTTCCAAACCAAATGTCGTTCCAAGTAACAATGATTACCAATTCTATTATTTGAATTTTTCTCAATGGTTTGGGTCGGGGAGAAAAGGGTGGTTATGAATTGTATCCGATGTATAAATCTTAGCTATGCACTGCATTTGGGCTCCTTTAGGCCTTTATTTAACAATCACACACTAAGCATGAGCAGTCTTTTAGCACTTCTATTCTTGTTTGATTCTTCAATTTTTATATGTGGGCGAAAAACGTGCTATATGTTTCTTGACATTGGTTGCAATGGTAATGCAACAGGCAATAAAGTGAACAACATTGATGTTGTTTACACTCCCTGGGCCAATTTGAAGAAAACTGCTTCCATGGATGTTGGTCAAGTTGGTTTCCACAATTCAAAATCGGTAACTTCTCATCTGGCTATCAATTGAGAACGCTTCATCTTTTTGCTTCACACATCCATTTTTGAGATTTACGTTTACCATAATTCAATTATTGTCGTAAATTCAGGTCCGCACAGTTCGAGTTGAGAAGAGAATTAATGAAGTTGTTAATAGACTGAACAAGACAAAGGTGGAAAGGACACCAGATTTAAAAGGCAAGTATTTTCTTTTTATAATAAAATGTGTTTCATTTTACTCGTTTTTCTTGCGTTATATTGTGGTTTTTCTACGTTGTAGCTGTTAACTATAAATATTGTGCATGCAGCTGAGCGTGAAGCATATGGCGCTGCTGAAAAGGCAGAAAGAAAAGCTTATCTGCGAGAAAAGGTGAGTACAGCCATTACTTGGATATCTTTCACATATTGATATTAGGCAATTTTTTTTTTACGTCATGCTTTCGATTTCCTGAAGTAACAAACATTTTGGCGTTTATCTCTGATGTACACGGATGAGGGAGCTTGAAGCCATGAGAAATTGTAGCTTGTGACGGCTGCGAAAGATTGTCCTCACATAAGTGGGCTTGCACACATCCCCGCTTTGTCTTTTTCTCGAATATGACACTATTAATTAATCGATATTAATAATCCAACGTTTCACACATCCATTGTGAATCATCCCAACTTTGGATTATCTTTTAATAAACCAATATATTTAAGTGTTTTTTACGTTGAAATGGCTCAACAATAAGAACAGACAGCTTTTATGTCTTTAACCTGCAAAATTTGTAGAATCTGTCGATTTTGCGATTTGACTTTACAATTTGATTTTGAGAGCAGCTATCGATACAGAATAAAATCCCGATTTAACAACCTTGCTTGGCAAACTAACGCACCCAAACTGAACTAATTGCTTGGCTTAAAACTGTATCCAAAATTAATTGAAGTACAAGCCTGAACAGGTTCTGATCCGTACGACATGTTTTCCAACTTTTATCGATGTTATTTATAGCTTGTGTAATATTTTGCAAATTTGTAAAAACTACTAATTCTTGTTATCGTATCTTGATGTAATTCAACTAGTCTGTTTAATGCTCTGCAGAAACGTCGAGAGGAAATGGAAAGGCTCGAGAAAGAAAGGCAAGCAGAAATGCGAAGCTACAAGAATTTGATGGTATCCGACAAGATGACATCTAACAAACAAATAGCTGCAACCGAGAAATCTTTGCAAGAGTTGGAAGATGATTTCATGTGAAGCGAATCCATAATTTTTGTTCCTGTGAGAATATGATGGCTAAGTTTTGCCATCTAATTGCGAGCTCCTACACAAATGTACTTAGGCCTGCCGCAATTCGATAATTTATCATCCTTTAAATGAAGATCGAGAAGAATGCTACATTGTATGATTGTTTGAGATGCGTATGATCATAGTTTGTCGATTGGATCGAGAAATGTTTTGTTGGCGCGTCAACTATGATTGTTCAGTGTCCTAGTAGTCTCGTACGCTAGTAGCATGAGTTGGTTAATTGCAATTCAAGGTTCGTCAAGGTTAGGCCAGCTCGTTAATTTGATCCAGTCTCGTTAAGTCATTACGGTTGACTAGCTTTAGAAAAATGTAAATCACGAGCTGGACATATCTTGTATAACGAAAACGCTGGTTGCCGAACTATTATTTCAGTGAAGTTAGCCGGAGGAGCATGTTTGGGTCTCGGCGTGTCTAGTGAGTGGTGAGGCCAATGCCGATCTAAGTTTAGTTAGGAGTCTGCTTGACTTGGTTCGCATAATATGTTTGGCGCTCTGACTTCATGTCAACCTCCTCATATTTAAACTTTTTTCGCAAATTTTTATGAGAGACGGTCTCTTTGAAGGATCATTTCTAATTAGGCCGACCCATTATATACTTTTTAATATATTATAAGTAGGCACTAAGAATGATGTAAGTAAACATTTAAGATATTGAAAGTAGGCATTAATGATACGACAAGTAAGCATTAAGAATACGATAAACATTAATCTTTAATGGGTTGGGCGGAACTGAACTCTTTTATGCTCTTTTTAGATTAAATTCTCATTAAGAGATTTGCATTTGGCCTAAATAACTTTTTTGGGATTTTAAAATTTAAAAGTGAATTTCACATAGTTTTACTTTTTATCTCTTGAAATTAACCTAATTTTTTTGAGCTTGTCTCATGAATTTTGCTCTAATCTAATTTTAGTCATGATTTATATTTTTTCTTTAATTTACATTCACACAATAACTTATCTTTTTATCTCATGGTCATCAGTCCACCATTCATTTTTGTTGGAAATAATAAACAATATTTAGAGAATAATTAGTAGAATATAAACAACAAAAGGTCGTATTATTAATATCAATTTTTCCTAAGTAATATTAGTCCTTACTTCTTAGTGCCTTTTTTTTATAAAGTTTTCTAAATATCAATAATAAAAAACAAAAACTATATTATATATTGTTTGTAATGCCTTAAGTTTTTACCGACTCTTTTTATCCATTGTTTTGGGACCTAAAAATTTTTGAGATAGCCCTTTTCACTTCATCCAATAAATAAAGCGTAATTCTATTTGAATTTTCTATTTGTACGTGTTTTATGGACTGACATTTACTCCTCGGGCAATATGCTTACGAGAAAGTCTTGGTAAATAACGGTTATTTATGAGGTTAATAAATTATTCTTATGTGGTAAGATGTAATAGAAGGAGAGTTTTGTTGTTTTAATTTATCTATTTCGATTTTGTTTATTTTAATATTATTCTTTTTGTCTTTTTGTGGTGATTTACAAATCACGGTTATTGATCAAGAATTTTTGTATGCTCACTGATTATTGAACACATTTTATCGTACTAATACCAGTGTCCAGTAGTAATACCGATCGTACATATTTAATTTACATAAATTCCTAATCAATAATCGTGATTAGTAAATCATCACAAAAGTCAAAAAAAATAAAAGAAAATAAAATAAATAAAATTAAAATAACAAAACTTACACCCTATTACATTCTACTAAATATAGGGCTATCTGATTTATTATCTTCACAAATAATAAATGTTACTCATCAATACCTTCGAATTTATTTGCCAAATTTTCCACAAGTTAGAAAATTCTTGGGACATTACAAGGTAGAAAATTCTTGACAGCTACTAATTGTTTGTATGCTTATTAATAATACAAGGTAGAAAATTCTTGGTACATTCATTAGTAGAATAAATTAAAATCGAAAAGAACGTATGTAATAAATGAGTTTGGCATTAACAATGAAGGATGAAAAGTAAAGAAGACCGAGTCACTCATATAATACCCCTCCATAATTCTCGTTTTTTTTTTTATAATTTTCAAATTTAATTTTAAGTCTTAATATCTCTAAATAAGCATTATAAAATTTTTTTTAAAAAATGTAAAGTTTATTTAAAAATCTTTATATTAAGACGAATGTAATGAGATATCACATAAATATATATATTTTATCATCTGTATATGTCTTAAAATTTTTAATTAAATCTCTCTCTAAAATAAAATATTGTAAACGGGAAGAACATTACGAAGAAGTATTACTTCCTTCGTTCTGAAATACTCACTATATTTTAATTACGTGCACTATTCATTGTTCAAGATTATTTTATATATTGCGACTTAAGTGTAAGTAAAAATATAGTCAAGTGAGATCTTATTTGAATCGTCTAATCGCATACTTTTATAATATTAACTTTTTATAATTTTTAGCTTTGAATAATTCAATATATAAATAAATTAAATAATGCATTAAATGCATAAATGTAGCAAGTATAATGCAACACAGAAATACTTACTTCCTCTATTTTGTTTTGTTTGCTACAAATGTATGGGCACACATATTAAGGAATTACTGTGCAATTATTAGGAGCATGTGAGAGTTTCTTTTTAGAATTTTTTTAATAGGAAAAATTACCTAGAATAATCCAAACTATTGATTAACCATGAATAATTCCAACTTTGAGGGATATTTTTCTAGAGTAGATTTGAGTAACCCGATGACCTGTAATAGTAGGTAATTCACTAAAAAAATAAATTAAATATTAATTTAAAATGAAAAAATATTTTTGAAAATTTACATAAAAATTCTAATAATAAAAAATCATAGATTTTTTTTTAACATTTCTTAGACATTTGATTTTAATTTATCTTTTTTTAAAAAAATTAAACTTAGTATTAGCATGTCATCCGGTCACCGCGTTTATTCTAGCAAAATGCCCCTCAAAGTTGGGATTATTCATGTTTAATCAATAGGTCGGATTATTGTAGGAAAATCGTGAATAGTTTGGATTATTCTAGGCAATTTTTCTTTTTAATATTATTTGATGAAAAATGAAAATAAAGGTTTGTTTAGAGGATCGGGATTCGGGAATATTATAAAGATTAAATAATGATATGTATAAAAGTTAATGAAGTATAGAGTAGGATAAAAAATAGGAATAGATGGAACTTTAAATGATTGGTTTTTTACTAAAAATGAAAACGTAGCAAGTAATATAATGAGGGTGTTTGGCAAATAGCTGATAGCTTATTATAGGGGTTGATTTGACCAGTTGATTATAGTAGCTGATTTGACTAGCTGATTTTATTATAATTGGTTTGACAAGCTGATTTTGAACCCACTGCTAATTCACCAAACATTATCTTTAGCTTGTTTGACCACCCAACCCTTTATTTATATCCAAATAAGCCAAAATTGCTCAATAAACTAATTTGCCAAACACCCTCAATATTAAACTTTCTAAAATAAAAAATATAGCGAATATTATGAAATTAAAAGTTAGAAAATTCTGGTACATTGACTAGGTAGCTATACAAGTCTATAAGGTCAAGTAATAGTGACTAGTAAGTAGTAGACTAGTAGTACCCAATTAACACTCCATTTGATGTGATGACCCAAGTTAGCTAGGTCTATATATAGAGGATGGATTATTATGTTAGTTTCAAATTACTTACAATTATTTCTATAAACTACTCTCCCAAGTCCCAACCAAAGTTATTAATTATATTAAATCAGCTTAATTATAAGATCAAAAAAATAAGATTTAGAGATGGTGTTGTTTTTTAATTATAAGTTGGTGATGTTTGCATCAGCGATCACTTTGGTGATCATACTTACCTCAAACACTGTTTTGGTTACATCGTCGTCTGAGTCTCACCATTTCGTGCAACACCCACAAGCTCGTCGTTTACTTTCATTAAAAGATGGTTATAATTACAGGAAAAATTTATATGGTGGTAAAATGCCACCAGGAATGGAAAAAGATGATTCAATAAAAACTGACAATGGTTTAAAATCAGAGAATGGTTCAGATGATAATAAAGAGTATGAATCTTCATACAAACGAGCTGGTAGTGTAACAAATACTCCTTCTGTTGTTGTTTTACCAATAAATACTCCTGGTATTGGAGGAACTGGTTCAACAAATACTCCTATTGGAAGAACTGGTTTTACAACAACGCGGAAAAGTTTAAATAATAAAGATAATTTGTCACACGTGCAGCCATTATCCAAACAACAGATCAGACAGTTGAGAAATAAATTATTAACGAAAGCTGGTAAGAAAATTATAGATCAAATTAGTGCTTGCCCAGTACTCGGTTACAGTCCGAAACTGATTCGAAATACGATCGATCAGTATTATTTTGAACGTGATGATCAGAATAGTTATGTGCATTGTATCGACTTAGAAAACTCAAACCCATTCAGTAGTTTGGAATCTTCTAAGAATTACGAAAGTCCTATTAACATCCAAGACTTGAAAATTGTAAACGCCTACGAACTCCTGCCTAACAACAAATATGCTTCTATTCGCGAAATTTATGTACCTAGCACCCTATGATTATCATTTATCCATCTATCGATCACCCCTAAATTTACAATGTAAGCTTTTATATTCAGTCATTGTTTCCCTCAAGTTATACTCCTTTTACCTATTATATGTTAAGTGTTGTGTATTTTTCTTTTTTATTTTTAGGGTTTGCATTTCTACTTTAAAAATGATGTAATCTAATATATATGTGTAACCTACTTATGAATTATGAATTATATATATGATCATGAATTATGAATTATGATCATGCTGATCAGCTTGCTTAAATAATTATGTAATTTTCTTTTTGTTCATATCTATATTTGCATCCTACTATGAATCCTCGGGCCGCCCATGTCAAATTTTCTTACCGTATCATATATTAGGATCGTTGCATTGATCTCCGTCCTGGTTAATATGAGATCAATGCAACGACTAATTAAAATGCTGATCGTATGAGTCTGTCTCGTCGTAGTTGTATTGGGTGTGTTGCTTTGGTCCTTATATTAGTTTGTGTTATTAATTATTATATATGTTGGTTTGGTTTGTTTGTATGCGACCTCCTACTTTGTATATTGATGGAGTTCTAATGAGTTATGAAAATTGTGTGTGTTTGCTTTGACTATAATCAACGTAATTGTCTTATTAATTACTCCGCTAATAATAATTTCTTTCACCCATATAAATCATTCAAGGAAAACAAAAATTACTGTGAATAATAAATTTTTTTATTAATTTTTCTATAATAATATTAATTATTGATTAACCATGAATAATACCAACTTAGAGGATAGTTAATTATCAATTTTTTTGTCTTATAAACACCTATAGTTTGGTCTTAACGTGTTAGAAAATTTCTAATAAAACACATTTTAAGTTGGTATTATTCATGGTTAATCAATAGTTGATATTATTGTAGAAAAATTAATAAATTAAAGGTTGTATTATTCACGATAGTTTTTTCATTAATTAATTCCTCCAATAGGTTTGAAATTATTCATGATTACTTAATATATTATATTATTGTCTTAAAATATAGTAACGTTTTACGACTCATTTTTTTATGGGAAATTCCACGTGGTAACCCTGAGGTTTTGGGTTTTCCACGTGGTAACCAAAACTTTTAAAAAATCCACGTGGTGACCCTGAGGTTTACATTATTGTTCCATCGTGACCTTTTTGCACATAAAAATGTTAGCAAATGTTAATTTCGAAGCTTTAAGGCTGTTATACGTCTATTTATGCGACTCACCATTTCAAATACTATTAGTTTCAACCTTTTCCCCAAAATATAAACTCCAACTCTATCATCTTTCATTCAAATCATATTTTTTGCTCTAAATCCAAATATGGTAGAGTTAAGGTCTATGTTTTGGGGGAAAATGTTGAAATTGACGATTTTTTAAATGGTGAGTCACATAAATAGGCGTACACCACCCTTAAAGCTTCGAAATTAAAGTTTACTAACATTTTTTTGTGTAAAAAGGTCACGGCGGAACAATTGTGTAAACCTCAGGGTCACCACGTGGATTTTTAAAGAGTTTTGGGTACCACGTGGAAAAGCCAAAACCTCAGGGTTACCACGTAGAATTTCCTTTTTTTATTTTTAAATATTGTATGACGAGAAATGAATGACTTAAAAGTTTTTTGTTTTTAATTTTTTGAATGACTTAGAAGTTACACTAGAATCTTCTGTCTTATTCAATTTATAGTCTAATTTAGTTTTTTTTGAGGTAAAATTTTAACTTTTAATTAAAATTTATGCAAAATTTGATATTAATTATTCTGTATTGAAATGAATCAAACATGATCCAACTTGATTATATTTTCACTTATAGATAATTAAGATCATACAATACAAATTAAGAGTGTTAATAAGGGCCTAAAACTAAATGGGACAAATACATTGAATAAAGAGAATATAATTAATTACAAATACTTATTATAGACGGTCTATAGCATAGACGGGTGTAATAGACCAGCCCATTTTTACACTTTCTAAAAATAACAACTGAAATTTTCATTGAGCTGGACTGCAGAGAATGCTGTCTAGCTATGCCTAAAATTAATTGATGTTTTCAATACTTGCTCCCTGTGTCATGATAAATGTGCATCATTAAGAAAGGAGAAGATTTTTATGAAAAAGTGGATACTGATATATTCGATCCGATCCCATTTAGATCCGGTAGCCCGATCCACATTTGCACAGTTATTCTTATGGATTTTGTTATCACAAATTCTTGTGAGAGACGGTCTTTTTGAAAGACCATCTCTAATTGAACAGGCCCATAAAGATAAATATAGAGTAAAAGTAAATATTAAGCCTTAATGGACTGGGCTTAAAACACGTCTTTTAAAAAGACAGTCTCTCAGGAGACTAGCTGGTTTGTTATAAGTATGTTGATTTTTTATGTGATTATGTTAGAGTATATAACATACTTGGGCCTCAGTCATACCATGTCAAGGAACCAACCCAACCAAAAACTTAAGCTTATGGTTGAGGCCCAAATATATGTTATATAATCTAACAGATTATTAAGACGTCAAAATAAAACAGCAAGTCTCCTGAAAGACCGTCTTTTTGATAGACGCCTCTCAGATCCATCCATTAGAGTTTAATTTCTACTCTTATTCTATATTTTTTTTATGGGCCGATTAAAATTGAGTTGGTCTCTCAAAGAGAAGACCGTTTCTCACAAGAATTTGTGTAAAATTTAAAATGCTATTCAAGCTTATCTCACTAGGTTTTTACATACTCTATAGGTTTTAATATTTTAATTTATTTTTATTTTTTATCAAGAGTTGTCATCTGATATATGAATCATAGTAAAATGTTTCCATAAAATCTCTAAGTGAGAAAAAATTTTTGGATTTCATGATCACAAGGTCCCACAATCAAAAATACATTTAAAAATAAAAACTAAGTGAGTAAAATAGGGCTAAAGTAAAAAAGTAGGAGGGAGAAAGTAGTGAGGAATTTTTTTTTCTTTTTTCATTGATGGGATAAATTACATTAGTAAATATTTCTACACAAAATTTAATGCGATAGAAAGAAAAAGTGTAAAGAGAGAATGATGAGAAAATTTTTTTCAATCACCATTGAGAGTGCTTCAAGAATAAAATTATTGGAGGTCATGTTCCGTCCTGCGCCCTAACCATACATAACGCATTTTGCCTTATTAAAAGATAGATAAAAACAAATTAAAAAATAACATGACGTAGCAAATTGACAATACCTTGAATATTCAAAAAAAAAAATGACAATACCTTGATTTCATCATCAAATAGCTGTTTGGTATTGGAGATTGGAGACCAATAAATGATGACCTAGAAAAATGAGTTAGTATAGGTAAATAACGATTATTTATGAAAGTAGTAAATTATTCTTATGTGTCTTAATTTTATAGGAGGGCTTTTAAGATTTTTATTTTATTTATTTTAATATTACGTATTTTGTCACTTTGTGGTTATTTACAAATAATCGTTATTGATTAAGATTTTCTTTCCAATAGTACGTAAGGAAGCTAAAATTATTATTTAGATACCGCTAACTAAACCACATTAAACAACTAAATTATTTTCAGTATAAAAAACATAATGATGTATACCAAATGTTGATGTAATTACCTAAATCAGCAAACCAAAGGATATATGTGACTAACTTTTTGTTTCCAATTGATAATACTACCTCCCATGCTTGTGGATTAACAAGAGCAAAGTGGGCTAGCCTACAACGCGCTAAATTTTTAAGGAAAAATTACCTAGAATAATCCAAACTATTTATGATTTTCCTACAATAATCCCATCTATTGATTAACCATGAATAATCTCAACTTTGAGGGGTATTTTCCTAGAGTAAAATTGGGCAACCGGATGACCTGTTATAGTAGGTAATTCACCAAAAAAATAAATTGAATATTAATTTTAAATTAGAAAATATTTTTAAAAATTTACATACAAAATTCTAAATAATAAAAAAATCATAAATTTTTTATGAACATTTTTTAAACATTTTTTTCGCCATTTAATTTTAATTTATCTTTTTTTAAAAAAAATAAAACTTGTTTTAGCAAGTCATCCGGTCACCGGGTTTACTCTAGGAAAATGCTCCTCGAAGTTGGGATTATTCATGGTTAATCAATAGGTGGGATTATTGTAGGAAAATCGTGAATAGTTTGGATTATTCTAGGTAATTTTTCCAATTTTTAAGGTCTAAAAATTTATTTTTATGTGTATAAGTGATATTTTTGACGAAGTGATATTAATTTGAATTAATTAAAATATAACTTACATTTTGCTAATAAGTAATATTAATTCTTAGTGCTCTACTGCTCTTTTATAAACTATTTTAAATATCAATAATAAAAAATAAAAAGTATATTATATTATTTGTAATGCTTTTTTATAAAGTATTTTAAATATCAATAATAAAATTTACCTCATTGTATGATTGTTTGAAATGCGTATGATCATAGCTTGTCGATTGGATCGAGAAATGTTTTGTTGTCGCGTCAACTATGATTGTTCAGTGTCCTAGTAGTCTCGTACGCTAATAGCATGAGTTGGTTAATTGTAATTCAAGGTTCGTCAAGGTTAGGCCGACCTATTATATACTTTTTAATATATTGTAAGTAGGCATTAAAAATGATATAAGTAGACATTTAAGATAGTGAAAGTAGGCATCAAGGATACAACAAGTAAGCATTAAGAATAATGTAAGTAGACGACTAGCTGAACTCTTTTATGTTCTGTTTGGATTAAAATTCTCATTTAGACATTTGCATTTGGCCCAAATAACTTATTTGGGATTTTAAAATTTAAAAGTGATTCACATAGTTTTACTTTTTATCTCTTGAAATTTACCTAATTTTTTTGAGCTTGTCTCAGGAATTTTGCTCTAATCTAATTTTAGTCATGATTTATATTTTTTCTTTAATTTACATTCACACAATAATTTACCTTTTTATCTCATGGTCATCAGTCCACCATTCATTTTTGTTGGAAATAATAAATAATATTTAGAGAATAATTAGTAGAATATAAACAATATTTAGAGAATAATCAGTAGAATATCTTTGATTTTATTCTAGAATAAGATTTTAAGTATTTAGGAAATTATGTAATATTTAGTTTCCTTATTTCATGGCATATCTTTTGTATTTATAGCGGGCATTTGCTTTCTTTGATTGTTAAATGAGAATGAACCGAATGAATTGATTCTAAAACCCAAACCAAATTATTACACTTTGTCATTAATTTTATCAATTTTTTCTACTGCCTTGTAATATTTATTATTGTTTTTATTATTCTCGGATTTTATCAATTTTTTCTACTTATCCTTTAGTTTATCTTTAAATGTTCTTCTAGTTTAACATAATAGATCTTATTGTTAGCAATAATTTTCACCATTTTTTTTGCCTATCATATTGGATAATTTCAATTGATTTTGACGCAACTAATAATGAAATTTATTCAATGCAAACGAGTACATTATATTTGTTCACGTTATTACTCGCAAGGACATAAGTGTATTAGGTCAAAAATAATAATCACAATCACTATAACGAAATAAATTTTAACCTATTTCCTTGGAACTACAACAAAGGAAATTAATTAATTAAGTTTCTTCCTTTGTTTGTATGAAACCATCTTATTATAACATATACTTCATATTTAAGTTAAATAACTAGCCTAACCAATATAAAATACTAGCATTGTTGGGATTTTGTGACTCGAACCGAGTCTAAGGTCGGGTATAAAGATGAGTCAAGTGTGGGTCAAAAAGGTTAGACGCGCGGCGGCGCGGGATGCGGAGTTCTCCGCGGGATAGGCTTCACTGACCAAGTGCGCGGGTGGCGTAATACTCCGCGGTTTTATGTAGTGGGTTTAGTGGGTTTTGTTCCAATTTCCAAGGGAGTTAGTTTTCATTATCTTTGACCGGTATTTTTTTTTGAATAAATCTTTGACCGGTATTTGAGTGACTTATTGCCCAAGTTTCTTTAATTGGAGTTTATTATATAAGCACCCCACTATGAGGAATTAACGTGAGGCAAAAATACAAAGAGAGAAAATATTCAAGAGAGAAAAATTTTGGAGACCATTGTTGTGGTGTCTCGTATTCATCTTGTAATCTCCCAGTTTATAGTGAAAGTTTATTCTCGGTGCCGGTGGACGTTGCTATCATGTTGATAGTGAACCACGTTAGATTTCTCGGTGTGATTTTCTTAGAATGTTTTTTTATTTTTTATTTTTTTTGTGGTTTTGTCGTTCAACCATATATTTGTTTATCTCTATTTTCACTTAAAATAAGATTAATCAAGAAAATGAAAGAATAATATTATTATTCATGAGTTTAAGTAAGAACCATTATTAAATTCAAATACTAACTCTCCAAAAATATTCAATCCAAGGTTAGGTTAAGAGATATCATAATATTTTATTTACGAAAAAAAGGCAAAAAAAAAGAATAGTTAAAGAAAACCGGATATTAGATACCCGATTTTCGAAAATTCGTGACCCGGATCCGAATCCAATTCAACATTCTAGTTAATTGCAGGAATAAAGAACGAAAAAAGATTCAATTAGACTCATAAGAAAATTGAGGTAAAACATCCAATTCTTGTGAAGAAACCCTCAAAATGAAATTCAACAATTTGAGTTGAAATCTATACCAAAAATTAGGAAAGATGATGAAGATTAATGTGCGTAGAAGAATGAAATCAGATTTGTGAAACAAAAAAACAACTAATCTGATTTTGTTATTTAATGACATATGAACAAGAAGAATAAATTACTAGCCATGAGTAATCTTGGATAAAGAAAGCCTTTCTTGTTTGGTATGACCGGATATATGGAGACTCTTGAGTATTTCCAACAAAAGAAGCTAGTTATTTGTTTGTCTCTCTTAATTAATCTCTTCTTTCTCTTCAAGTTTCTGCTTCTCTGTGTCACTTATCTTGTTTACACTTTGTATCACTTCTGGATCTTCATTTGTTCCAAAGAATTGAGAAAACACACAATCTTTATTGTAAATCTTGCCTAGAGACTTACACACAACACATTCTTTTTTTAAAAAAAGAAGTGTTGGAGACTTTAAAATTCTTTTAACTTCTCAACTCTAAACTGTTTCTCAATTTTGTTTACTAGTATATAATGAGGAGTTATGTAACAATGATAAATATCAAATATTATCTTTTTTTCTTCTAAATTTATTCTTCTAAATTTATTCTTCTTTGTTCACTCTTTGTTCTTCAATAAAGAAATTGTTATTTTATCATTTGTAACATGATAATTGAGCGGGATTAATTTTCTTTCAACACTCTTTTTCACCATTTTTTTGGGTCAATAATCTTAACCAAATCTTGAACCTCTATGACCAATTTTTCTAAATAATTGATACCAGAGACTCGTAAACAAAACTGACAGACAATTTGGAGTTGAGAAGTTCAAGAAATTTTAAAATCTCCAAAAAAAACTTTTTTTAAAAGAAGAATGTGGTGTGTGCAAGTTTGTAGGCAAGATGTACAATCAAGATTGTGTGTTTGCACAATTCTTTGGGAAAAATGAAGATTATCCAGATGTGATACATAGTGTAAACAAGATGAGTGATACAGAGAAGCAGAAACTTGAAGAGAAAGAAGAGATTAATTAAGAGAGACAAACAAATAACTAGCTTCTTTTGTTGGAAATACTTGAAAAGTGTCCATATCCGGTCATACCAAACAAGAAAGGCTTTTCTCTATCCAAGATTACTCATGGGCCATGGCTACTAATTTATTCTTCTTCTTCACATTTCATTTAAAAAAATCGATTTGTTGTTTTTTGTTTCACAAACTTGATTTTATTTTTTCTACGTACATTAATATTCATCATTTTTTTTTTTGAAGTTTCCAAGAATCACCAAATTATGAGTCATCATGAAATTTGTGGTCTTAAACAATAATTTATGAAAGCGTTAAGACAATAAATTTTAGACTCGGATCCAAACTCACTGGATTTGATAGGTATTGGTTCTTATATGATTCAAATTGATTGAATTATTCGTATTTTTCAAATTCTTACTTGAGACCGTCTTTACAAAAGACGTTTCAAAATTGGGCCAACTAAAAAAATAATTATATATACTAAAAAAGGAAAGTGGTTTGGGCTTTTGAGAGACGTCTTTACAAAAGACGGTCTCTTCAGAGAGTACTCAGTATTATTTTTACATAAAGGTTTTATTAGTACTAAAATGAATTTATGGGTTGTATATAAATTTAAATTGAGTCCAAATAAATATAAAAGCAGGTTTATAATAAACTTAAAATTAAACTTGAATTGTATAATATGTCGGGTCTAGATCGGATTTGGTAGTTATGAGATGGGCCTAGATCGAGTATATATGGATCGGAAAACCCAAGATCCAAACCCAGACCCATTTTTTTCTTTAACTCAAACCCAGACTCTTTCGAGGTATCGTTGATGGAGGATCTGAGATATTGCCTAAAATAAAACCTTCTTCCGACGATTTTACGCCCGTCGCCGGGAATGTGGGGTTGAAGTGCTGGGGAGAGTCTGGGGCAATCATTAAGAAATGCTGTATCTGGTAATAATACAAAGGTTTTATCATGTTTCCGTCTGGTTTTATTAATTATTAGTGTTGTGTATTTTATATTTTCTTTAAATTGATCCATCTCTTACGGTCCGTTTGGTTAGTGGTAGTAAATGGTGGATTGGTGGTAATGAAAATGATTTATAGTGTAAAATTTCATCAAAACTTTCATGTGATCATTCCCATGGTAATCAAACAGTGATCACAAAAAAGTTTTTTTGTTCACAAAAAGTGGTCTCCGGTCACAAACTTTCAATAATCTTAACTAAATCTTGAACCTCCATGACCAATTTTTTCAAATAATTGATAATTGATACTCATTTTGAGAGACTAGTAAACAAAATTGAGGGACAGTTTAGAGTTGAGAAGTTGAGGGAATTTTGAAGTCTCCAAAAAAAGAATGTGTTGCGTGCAAGTCTGTAGGCAAGATTTACAATCAAGATTGCGTTTGAACAATTCTTTGGAACAAATGAAGATCCAGGTGTGATACACAGTGTAAACATGATAAGTCGTATAGAGAAGCAGAAACTTGAAGAAAAAGAAGAGATTAAGAGAGACAAACAACTAGCTAGCTTCTTTTGTTGGAAGTACTCAAAGAGTCTCCATATCCGATCATACCAAACAAGAAAGGCTTTTCTCTATCTAAGATTACTCATGGCTACTAATTAATTCTCCTTGTTCATATTTCATTAAAAAATCGATTTGTTGTTTTTTTGTTTCACAAATCTGATTTCATTCTTCTACGCACATTAATCATCATTATCTTTCCTATTTTTTGATATAGATTTCAACTCAAATTGTTGAATTTCATTTTGAGGGTTTCTTCACAAGAATTGGGTGTTTTACCCTAATTTTCTTATGAGTCTAGTTGAATCTTTTTTAGTTTGTGTTCTTTCAATCAAGTAGAATGTTTTGTCTACTAAATGATGAAATAACAATTTCTTTATTAAAGAACATAGATTGAAAAAGAGTGTTTTTGCCTCTTCTTTTTCTTCAAGTTTCTTCAAGTTTCTACAATCATAGATTGGAAGGCCTTTCTTGTTTGGTATGACCGGATATGGAGACTCTTTGAGTATTTCCAACAAAAAAGCTAGTTAGTTGTTTGTCTCTCTTAATCTCTTCTTTTTCTTCAAGTTTCTGCTTCTGTATACCACTTATCATGTTTACACTGTGTATCACATCTGGATCTTCATTTGTTCCAAAGAATTGTGCAAACACACAATCTTGATTGTACATCTTGCCTACAAACTTGCACGCAACACATTCTTTTTTTTGGAGACTTCAAAATTCCTTCAAATTTTCAACTCTAAACTGTCTCTCAAAATGGGTATCACTAACACTACAAATTAAAAAAGGCAAAAAAGTTGAAAAATCAAATATCCATCAGTTTTGTTTATATTTGCGACCCAAGTCAGACAATCTACATTATCCAGTTTCCAAAATTCGGATAAATTTTCTGTTTAGAAATTAGATCGGATATTTATGCACCCCAACTCCTAAGTATGCAAAGCCAAGTAGTGTAAAATTACACCCAAATCTAAGGGTAAAGAAATTAGAAATTATGGTATATGGTACGGTGTATATATGCAGAGTGCAGACCACATGCATGCTAATTATAGGTTCAATACCTGGGTATTAATACTATTACTATTACTATATACTCCCTCCGTTCCTTTTTGATGTTTCTATTTGGGTTTTTCACCAAAATTAAGAAAAGTGGTATCTTTGGTGGTAGTGGGTATTATTTTAATTATATAGTAGTGGAAAGTAATGATTTTATTGGAAGCATGAGAGAAAAAATAATTAAATAATAGTGTAATGTAATGATTGTATTAGAAGTATGAGAGAGAAAATAATTAAATAGTAGTGTGAAGTAAGGAAAGTGGGGTTTTAAGGGGTAAAAGTGGGATAAAAACTTCCCAAAAATGGAAAGTATTCTAAAGTGGAAAAACTTATGGAACTGCCCGTTTTAGTAAGGTGGAAAAACAAAAAGGAACGGAGGGAGTAGTATGTAATTACCTCAACCTAATTAATTAAGAGGTGATTAATTAATGAGTTAAAACATTTAAAGTTCCACATATTGTCTACATAATATCATCTTCATCATCATACTATTCAGTGTATCCCGCTCAATGAAAAATTATAGACAGAGTCTAGGTAGAAAAGGACGGCGACAACTCATACCCATAAAAAAGAATGCAGCCAAAGGAGTCCCCCCGTAAAATTGTCTACATAATATGTTGCACACATTTTTTTTTTGGTCTTATTCTCTTATGAACATGCAAAAACTCCTAATCAATAACCGTAATTTGTAAATAATCACAAAAAGATAAAAAAGATAATATTAAAATAAGAAAAATCAAAAAAGATAAATTCTTACCCTATCACATTTTACCACATAAGGGTTATTTATTAACCTCACAAATTACCGTTATATACTAAGACCTTTTCATGAACAAGTTACAAACCTTTTAAAAATTCTTAATTTTTTTCTATAGAGTAAAAGTATTACTTAATCATTTGTTCCCTGAGTTTGGTATTAAGGGTTCTATACAAAAATTAAAAAATTATTTTGGTACAAAAAAAATGATGATACACCAAATATTAATTGGAATTAATTGAAATACAACTTACATTTTTTGCTAAATAATATTAGTTCTTAGTATTTTCTTATAAAGTAGTTTACATATCAATAATAAATAACAAAAGGTGTATTATATTGTTTATTATGCCTTAAATTTTTACGGATCCTTTTTATCTTTTGTTCTGGAACCTAAAAAAAGGGATATCCCTATAAACCTTTGTTATTACTTATTTATTAATAGAAACACCTCACTCAAAAAATTCTCACATAAGAGGATAAAGTGTAGGTATTATTAAGTAACAGGTAGAAACTAGAAAGTACTTCATCAGTTTTGTTTTTGTTGCTATGGACACGGAAATTAAGAAAAGAGGAGCATAACATATAAAGTGTAATTATACATACCCTTTATTTTTTCTTAATTGAAGAGGAAAAAAGTTATTAGGTATAGAGTAGGATAAAAATAGAAGTAAAATAGATAATTATATAATTGTTTTATTACTAAAAATAAAAATATAACAAATAATATAAAATTGTCAAAAATAAAAAATATAACAAGTATTATAGATCAACAGACGATCTAATAACATTACTTTCCCACTTTTAAAATTTCTATTTGTACGTAATTCATGCACCAACATTTACTTTTCGTCTCTCTGTTCGCTGATTATTATTGAACACGCTTTGGCGTACTAATCCCAGTGTCCAGCAAATAATACCGATCGCATTTCCTAACAATTACCAAACTGATTTCATTTCCTCCTTTCGTCCTATTAAATTTGCATTAATTTACATTTAAATATGTTTTATTTAATTTGCATCATTTTTATTTTTGGACCATAATCCATTATTTTCTTTTTATTTCATCCACATATTTTAACTTTCTTCTGATCTCGTCCATACAATTAATTCTCTCTCTTCATTTATTAACACTCTCTAACACCAATTTCTCTTTGATGCAAATCAAATAGGAAGGAGTAGTACAAAAATTCCTAATCAATAACCGAGATTAGTAAATTACTATAGAAAGACAAAAAACTAATATTAAAATAAATAAACTTAAAAAGTTAAATTAAAATAACAAAACTTTCACCATATCACATCATACTACATAGGGAAGATTTAATAATCTTACAAATAACTATTATTCACTAAAACCTTCGTATTTAACTTAATTCCTGGCAATGTCATGACACCTATTCGTCAATACATTTAATTTATTTGCCAAGTTTTCCATAAGTTGTAATGACTTGATCAATGGTTTGTATGATTATTAATAGTACAAAGTTGAAAATTCTTGGCACTGCATGCATTAGTAGAAATTGAAAAAAAGTATGTAATAAATGAGTTTGGTATTAAGATGAAAGATGGAAGTAGAAGAGCGAGTCATACATATAATTACCCCTCTATTCTTTCCAATTATTTTCGTTACTTTTTTACAATTTTTAATTCAAATTTTGAGTCTTAATATCTCTAAGTATCCATCAGAAAAAATTATAAAAAATATATAATAAAAATGTTTATATTAAGACGAATCAACGAGATTTCACATGAATATATTCTATCATCCGTACACGTCTTAAAAATTTTAATTAAATCTATCTCTACAATAGAATATACTAATTGGAAGAACATTAAGAAAGAGAGCAAGTATAAGTTAGAAATTTCTTGGCACATTCCCTAGCTATAAGTCTATAAGATCAAGTAATAGCTTAAATAATTTGCTTCAATATATATTTTGAGTTGTATTGTCTTTTTAATTTTCCTTCTTTTTGATATTGATTTTTATACTAATACTTCTTCTTCAGCCCATTAGTTCCATTTAGCTTTTCACATTTGTCGAGACAATATTTTAACTTATAGTATCTCTAATTGTTCTTAATTAAAAATTATAATTTAATAGATATTAGTAATCTTTTTATTGAGACGAATCAAACATAATCCAACATGACTGTGTTTCAACTTATAGATTGACAATAAAAAGAAATTATGGGTGAACAGTGAATAGTGACAAAAATAATAAAATGGGACTATTGAGTAGAATTGGAGCGAGTATGAAATTGCACTTGTTATATCTTTCTTTTGATCTCATTTACTTTTTTGTTTAAATTTTAACCGCACAAATCAAGCATTTTCTCCGTTTAATATCACATTTATTATATTGATACTGTGTTTGGATATTTCCCTAAAATTTATATATTGGTTGCGTATACATTAAAACCGCAATCAATTAGCAGCTCTTCTACATATAAATTTTATATGCGTATTAATACTGTGTTTGAATAGTGCGTGTTATTTTTGCCAATGTTGCAACTAATATGGAACGGAGGAAATACATGATTTCTTTTTGAAAAGGTCTTAGTAAAAACTAATCACTCTTATGTGGTAGGATTTGATAAGGTGAGAGTTTTGTTAATTTTATTTATCATTTTAGCTTTGTTTATTTTAATATTTACTCTTTTTGTCTTTTCATAGTAATTTACAAAACAAATTAATTTTTGTTGTTGGATATGGGACCCGCGATTTAACAGCACTAGTGTCTAGTGCAGCTGAAACAACTAGGGGTGTGCAAAATAAGACCGGACCGGCGGTCCGGACCGAAACCGGCTAAGACCGGACCGGACCGGGTGCATCCGGTCCGGTCTCCGGGTCTTACTTTTTCCCAATTCCGGGTTTCCGGTCTAGACCGGGAAAAATCCGGGTTGGACCGGATGAGACCGGATGTCATAAAAGTTATTTGGAAGAGGAGTAATATTTATAATTATTATGTATATATTTATTTTAAAGGACTTAAAATTTTTTTTTTTCAACACAAAATAATTTTTTAATTCAAATATGTTAATTTTATAATAATTAATTTGCTAAATTAATTTA
This sequence comes from Amaranthus palmeri, assembly GCA_019776075.1. NCBI lineage: Eukaryota > Viridiplantae > Streptophyta > Magnoliopsida > Caryophyllales > Amaranthaceae > Amaranthus > Amaranthus palmeri. The sequence goes on from JAAKBH010000303.1 coordinate 854,305, forward strand.
AAATATTTTATTATTCAATTTATTTTTTGCTAAAAAAAAATATTTCCGGTCTAACCGGTCCAAACCCGGACCGGACCGGATCCGGTCTTAATTTTTTGGGATTCCGGTCTTCTGGTCCAACCGGTTCCGGTCCGGTCCGGTCCGGATTTGGACCGGTGAACACTCCTAGAAACAACTAGTGTACTCGGATTCAACACGCGGATGAGCTATCAATAATAGAGCTACGCTAAAGTCCTTAAACAGCAGTGACATTTTCCCTCACAATATGTCACACTCAGTAGCAAATATGTATTATGGAACGGAGGAATTATATATATATAGTATGGATTAGCTCATTACAAATCCATTATAAATAAAATTAGTCTCTTGCTTGGTATTTTATGCTTATTAGTTTCCTGTTTCCTCAACGCAGCAATTATATTATTAGCTGGCCTGGGTGTTGAAATAATTAACAACAAAAAATGAGGTTGAGTCTGGTTCTATGGCTTTTTATTGCTGCTGCCACCATTCATTTTTTTATTATACGTACCGAAGCGCTAGACGCGTCGGATGTGGTTGATGTACTCAAAAATGTCTATAGGAATTTTAAAGACGTCAAAAGCTTCAAATATTGGGAGAACGGCGAAGCCCTGCAGTGGGGGAAGGATGCGGCGCTGAATCAGGATCAACTAAATTCAGTTCTATGTCATCAAGCAAATGATTTCGTTAACTGGTACCATCAGATGAATTTTGTGACTCCGGATCAGCGTGTACCATATAGTTCATACCAGACAGTTTCGCAGTATATCAACGACAATTGTCCTACTCCCTCCTCCAATTCAGTTTACTCGTCCAGCAATTCAGTTTACTCGTCCAGCAATTCAGTTTACTTGTCCAGTTTACTTTTTGGTTACTATTCACTAATCACTCTTAATTTGTATTTTGTTTTTAATCTATAAGTTAAAATATAGTCATGTAATCGATTAAATATCGTTGATGGATCGGATCTCTAGCTTTGGTCCTTAATTAGCTTGTATGTGTTGTGTTATAATATATGTTGCCGTACGTACGCCTGGTTTTACTAATAATTAGTAGTGTTGATGTTGAGTTTGTATTGTTGGAGGTCTTATGATATTTATGAAGATTGTGTGTAATGTGTTTTGCTATCAACATAATTGTCTTATTAACTACTCCACTTTCTTTCACCCATCTAAATTAATTAAGGAAAAAATTACCGTAAATAATATATTAATCTTTTGTTAATTTTCCTACAATAATACTTAATTATTTATTAACTATGAATATATAATACCAACTTAGGGGATATTTTCTTAAAATAATTTACCCATTTTTTGTCTTATAATCACCTATAATTTGATTTTCAACATGTTAAAAGATCTTCTATGAAAACACCGTACCCTTGTAAATTGGTATTATTCATGGTTGGTCAATAATTAATTGATATTATTGTAAAGAAACTAACAAAAGGTTGTATTATTTACGATAATTTTCTATTAATTAATTACTCCATCAGGTTCAAAATTATTTATGATTACTTAATATTATATTATTGTCTTAAAGTATAGTAACTTTTTAGGACTCATTTTTTAATTTTTAAAGTATAGCAAAAACAGCTCCTTCATTAATGGAGTATGAAGATTGTGTATGTGTGTTGCTATATATGAATTGAAGATTATCTTATTACTTTCTTTCACCCTTCTAATTGAATTTATTAAGGAAATTACTTCGAATTATAATACAACATTTTCATGATTTTCTTATAATAATCTCATCTATTAAACTAAGCATGAATAATTTTAAGTTTAGAGGGTTGTCTAGAGTAACCTTGGTAGTCCGATGACCTGCTACAGTAGGTAATTACTTGAAAAACTAAACTGAAAATTAATGTAAAATTAGGAAAAAAGATTAAAAAATAACATAAAAATTTCTGAATAATAAAAAATTTGAATTTTTTTCAACAATTTTTTTGTTCCACATTTTATCTTAATGTATCTTTTCTTTAAAAAATTGACATAGCAAGTCATTAGGTTATCATGTTCACTTTAGGAAAATACTCTTTAAAGTTAGGATTACTCATCATTAATCAATTAGATAGATTATTGTAGAAAAGCCATGAAAAAATTAAATTATTCTGAGTTATTTTTCTTTAAATTAATTACTCCATTAGGTTTAAGATGTTACTTTATATAAGGAGTACATTATTTCTAATATTTCAATTTATTTTTATTTTTAATTAAAAGTTGACGCGTGACATATGAATCATAGTAGAGAGTTGTAGTTTTTATTTAAATTTGATACAATGGTCGTATTTAGTGAATAATTAAAGATAACAGTACAATTTTAATTCTCAACTATATCGTACAATAATTGTCATAATTAGATAGAAGTACTCTACAAAATTTTCAAAACTTGCAAATTAAACTTCTGACTCCATGACTAGGTCAATGGTAAAATATAAGTAGATGATCAGTATATATATACTGAGTACGGATCGGAGTATATTGTAAGCTTTGTCAAAATTAGATAATATAGTGTTTGGGGACAAGAATTTCATTTTAAATTATAAATTTCAATTATAAAATCATAAATGATGCAATAATTATCAAATTTTCAATTTTAATAACAATGGTGGAATTTTATTTAAATTCTAATTTGAAAATTTTTAATTTGCCAAACAATAATCAATTTTCAAATAAAGCATTGTTCCCAACATGGCATTATACTCTACAAAGTTCACTATAGCTAACAAAAGCTAAAATTCTAGCAAAATATAATTGAGTAATTCTCTATGATGGCCTAGCTTATTTTATACTCTAATATTATCTTCCGTATAGCAAATTTATAAATATATCATATTTAAATTTATTTTAACAATAAAAAATATTGGGGCAACGCCCCATCCAGTGCCCTAACCTACGCATTTTACCGTAGAAAAACAGATAAAAAAAAAAATTTGCTTTACGCCTTAACGAAATGGTGATACTTCAATTTCACCTTCAAATAGCTGTTTGTGTAGTAAATCATAATACGAAAAGTAGTGAGGGTTTAATCTATTAATACTGAACTTACATTAAATTATCAATGAGAGGAACACATCTATCTATACAAGAAATTATGACTAAAATAAGAAAATAAAATATTAACCTAAACAAAATAGAAAATAAAATAACATTAATGTCTTAAATATAAAAAATATCTTAACTCTCTAAAACATGGAGTATATAAAATTTTCACCTTATCGTATTCTAACACATAAGGGTGATTTATTATCCTCACAAATAACTGTTATTTACTAAAATCTTTTACAAGTTAATTAGAAAATTCTTGGCACATGCATAAGTGTACTACTACGTACAAGGTAGAAAATTCTTGATAGCTAGTCATCCATAATGGTTTGTATGATTATTAATAATACAAGGTTGAAAATTCTTGGTACATTCATTAGTAGAATAACTTAAAGTAGAAAAAAAAAACGTGTGTAATAAATGAGTTTGGCATTAACAGTTAATGAAAGATGAAAAGTAAAGAAGACCGACTCATACATATAATACCCGGCACCTCTATTATTCTCGTTTATTTAATATCTCTAAATACGCGTTATAAAAAATTATAAAAAATAGATATGATAAAAACGTTTATATTAAGACGAAAATAATGAGATCTCACATAAATATATATTTTATCATCTGTATATATCTTAAAAATTTTAATTAAATCTCATTTTAAAAATATAATATTGTAAAAAGGAAAAACATTAGGAAACATGATTTTCCTCAATTGTAGGAAAAAATTTCCCCACCCTCTCCCTAGCGTAAATTTATACCTAAAATGAGGGAACTATTGCTATTTTATCCATTTTTCATCACAGTCTAACTAACTTTCACCTCTTTAACAATCAAATTACTTTAATTATCTAACTAACTTTGTTTTTTTTACTTTGACTTTTATTTACCTCTTCAATATTTACACACAATACAAGCAGACTCTAATAGTACATTAGTACGATTATCTTAGCTTCCCCTTTTTAAGAGTTTTATGGTCTTTTATAGTAGAATTGATCAAAGGATTCTCACCTCTTAATCTCTGTTCTTATTTCTATGGACAAATTTCCTAAAGTACCTAATAAAAACAATATTTCTCAAAATGTACCTAATAAAAAAGTTGTGTCAAAAAATACCTAATAAAAATTTTTCTTTTTCTAAGAGTACCAAGTAATGTTTTCCTTTAGTTGGCCGTCAAATAATAGAACAAAATTTTTTATTAGCAAAAGTATAGAGACAATAACATTAAAAAAATATTAAAAGAAAGCTAGTGGAAAAAATATGAGAGTCAAAATTAATAAAAAATATTTTTATAAAATTAGTTGGAAACATGTGCAGACCATAAAGAATATATAAATATTAAAATGAAGTTAGTGAAAGATATAAAGATATACTTCCTCCGTTCTTTTTTTACTTGCAACATTGTTGACTTCGATACTATTCATTAAGCAAATTAACTTTTATATTGTCGGTAATCTAAAAGTTAAAACATAGTCATATGAGATCTTGTTTGAATCGTCTCGATTCAAAGTTTATTAATTTTGAGTTTTTATAATTTTTCGATATGTATAATTAGAGATATTAATGATTCAATTCGTACATTGGGGAGTGTGAAAAAGCAAATGGTGCAACTAATATGGAATGGAGGAAGTATTATTTAAGTCGCCCCAATTCTTTTTCTCTCTTCTGTCTCTAAAAAAAACCCTAATATCTATAGTTAGTTTGAGGCTATCATCAATCTTTAAAGAATGATGGTAAGCCTCTAATTTCTCCCTTTTAAGTTATTTTAATATGATTAGAATAAATTTTTCTCCTCTCCCTGTAAGAGAGTTGTTCTACCCATCATTGGGTTGATTCTACCCATATATTAGGTTTTGAAGTCTCTACTTGTGAGAGTTTGGAGTTATGAATTTTGGTCTTTAGTTGATTTGTTGGTAGAGATTAATGCGAAGATGCAGCAGACACCAAAATTGCAATTATCATCAACTACATCAAATTCAATTCTATCTCAAGACTACAACAGATCGAAAGACCCCCTCGTAGAAGGCTGTATCATCAAACAGCGATGTGGTAGATGATATTCAGAATTGTTTGATCTCATACATAACGATCGTAGTTTTGTTATATTTGGTTTTTGTTGTTATGTACTTGCTAATTTTTATCTCTGATGTAGATGTCGTATGACTCTTTATTAATGAATCAGGTATCAATAAAAAAAAGTTAGTGAAAGATATAAAGAGACTACCAGCATTATTAAAATATTAAAATAATGATGAATAAAGTTATTTTTGTCTAAAATTTATAATATAAATAAAAAATATTTTTATGGGAACAACAAATGAAACACCTGAAAATGGCAAATAAAAACTTCTTTAAAATAAGGAATGGAGGAAGTTGGTTTTTTAGTTTTTACATTATTATAACGGATAGTTTTGCACCACAACTCCTAAGGTAGCGAAGTAATAACATTTTTTGAATTTTCTATTTGTACGTGTTTCATGGACTGACATTTACTTCTGGGAATTTCTTGGCACATTACCTAGGTATAAGTCTATAAGGTCAAGTAATAGTGATGACCCTAGCTAGCTCTATAAATAGGAAGGATTATTATGTTAGTTTCAAACGCAACCCATACTATTATTATTACTCCTATTACATATACTACTCCCAAATCCGATCATCCCAACCAAAGTATATTAAACCTTATATATAAGATCAAAAAAATTAGAACATGATGTTGTTTTTTAATTATAAGGTGGTGATGTTTGCGTTAGTGAACACTCTGCTGATCATAACCTCAAACACTATTTTGGTTACATCGTCGTCGTCTGACTCTGACCAAAATAATAATAATAAGGCTGATCATCATCATCACCACCACCATTTCGTGCAACACCAACAAAGTCGTTTACTAGGCGAATTTCCGTTAAATGGTGTATTAAATAAGGGGAAAGATTTTATTTCAAAAACTCTAGCTGGTTTAACAAATACTCCTATTGGAGCTGGTTTAACAAAGGAAAATAGTTTATATGATAAATATAAATTTTCACAAATGGTAAAGCCGCAACTAGGGATGGTCACGGGTCCAGGACCCTGTTGGACCCGCCCCAGACCCGCCCCTTTTTTAAGGGTCTGGGTCTTATTTTTTGAGACCCATCGGATCCGGGTCGGATCTGGAGCCAAAAAATTATTTAACGGGTCCGGGTCCGGGTCCAATATCTGGACCCTGGACCCGCCCCTTGGACCCTTATAAATATGAAATTGTCTATTTTTATTTGTCTTTTACATATGAATTTTGCCCCCAGCATTTTTTTCTTTTTATATAATCATAATATATATGAATAATATATATGTTACTTGCTAAATGCTAACCCTTGGACCCTTATTTCATGGACTCGAATTAGTGTTTATAATAGAATTTAGCGTATGTGGGTAACACTATGCGAGTTTAAATGTTAAATTAGTATTAAATATTTGTAAAATACGATAATAACTCTCTTACAAATATACGAAAATTATAATGACTTACAAATATTTAAAATTTGACAAATCCAAGAGACTTTTTTTAGACCCACTAAGGACCCATTAAGGACCCTAGACCCATCAGATTCGAAGGGTCTGGGTCCGGGTCTGAAAATTTTGGACCCTTAGGGTCCGGATCCGGGTCTGGATCTCAAAAAATTAAAAGGGTCCGGGTCCGGGTCTGGTTGGACCCGCTCCAGACCCGCCCCATGACCATCCCTAGCCGCAACAGCCATATTATCCCAGACAAAAGATTAATTATTCGCGAAAAAAAGTTGAAAAGAAAGGTGCTAAGGAGGCTTTTGATGAAATTATGGATCAAAATAAGGAACAGAAGCTTTGCCAAGTACTCGGTTACTATTTGAAGATTTCAAATGCGAATCAGTATTTTGATCGTGATAATCAGATTACTTATTATGTGGATTGTCATAAGTTAAACAACCCTAACTATGCTATTGACATTCTAAAGGCTCGTTACCCACAAATAATTCCATACGATATCCATTCAATGAAATATGTAAACGCCTACCAACTCAACACATACCCTTATATTAACCAAATTTATCTACCTATTGACCTATGATTAATTATCATTTATAGATAATCAGACCCGGCCCGGCCCGGCCCCTAAATTTACATTGTAAGCTTCTAAATTAAGTCATTCATGCCCTCAAATGACACTACCTATTACCTAATGTTAAGTTCTATTTCGTGTTTTTTTTTTTTTTTTTTTTTTTTTTTTTTTTTTTTTTTTTTTTTGCATTTCTACTTTTTAAAGGATGTAATGTAATATGTATGTGTACCCGGCCCTACGTACTTATGATCATGCTGATTGCTGATCAGCTAGCTTAAATAATTGTGTAATTTTCTTTGTTCCTATCAATTTGCTTCAATTTATATTTTGAGTTGTATTGTCTTTTTAATTTTACTTCACTTTGATATTGATTCTTATATACCTCCTTTTCAGTCCGTTAGTTCCATTTAGTTTTCACATTTGTCAAGGCAACAGTTTAACTTTTAATATAATTTAATTATTCTTAATTAAAATTTTGATATAAATAATCTTTCTATTGAGACGAATCAAATAAAACCCCACTTGATTGTGTTTCAACTTATAGATTACGAATAAAATAAAAAATTGTGGTTGAGCAGTGAATAGTGATAAAAAATAAATAGGACTAATGAGTAGTATAGGGGCGAGTATGAAATTGCACTTGTTATATCTTTCTTTTGTGCTCATTCTTTTTGTTTAAATTTTAATCGCACGATCAAGCATTTTCTCCGTTTAACATCGCATTTATTATATTGATACCGTGTTTGGATACAAATTTTAGAGAAAGGAAAAGAAGAGAAGGGGACAATACGGAAGGAAAAAGGAAGGGGACGAAAGGGATGGAAAATGAAGGGGAGCGAATGGTAGGAAAAGTTTTCACGTTTCATACTTACTCCGTTTTTTTTACTTGCACCATTTTCACTTTTTACACTATTCATGATTTGATAGTATTTTGCATAGTGGGGCTATTAAACGATAAAAAAACCTAGTCATATGGGATTTTTTTTATTCGTCTCGTCGAACACATTCATAATATCAAATTTTTATAATTTTTAGTTGAGTATAATTCTTGATATAAGCAACCCGATAAACGCATTGGACTGCGTAAAAATATGTTTGGGTGCAAGTAAAAAAAAAACGAAGAAAGTACTATATTTGTTTAAGAGGGAACAAAAGGGGATGAGGAAGAGAAAATTTATTTTAACTGAAAACGCGTGATGTGCGGTAGCTTAACGGTTCAAAATCATGCAAATAAATCAATAAATTTTTTTTTTTAGTTAAACAAATCAATAAATTTGTCTAACTCTAACTAATAATTAATAATCACGGTACACAAAATAACAATATGATAGAAATTATTTAACAGTTATTAAAACAATTATCTTAATAGCTTCCGCGTGTTTAACACTCGTTGTGATTTTTACTTTTTAGTATTCCTATTTTTAATTTTAATTTTTTAATCGTGGTCAATCTTTTAAATTAAGGACTCTTATATTATTTTTATTTTTTAAGTGTATACCATCTTTACGTTTTCTAGAACTTTTTTTAAGCTTATTTTCCAAACTATTTGGAAAAATAAGAGTAACCCCAAACTAATTTGGAAAATAAGCTTCAAGCAAAATCGCTCGTGGGAGCAGCGATTTCATATCTTATTGGACTGGTGAATGGGTTTAGCGATTTTGCTTGAAGCTTATTTTTCAAATTAGTTTGAGGTGACTCTTATTTTTCCAAATAGTTTGGAAAATAAGCTTAAAAAAAAGTTCCGTTTTCTAGCTTGAGTGGTATATATACATGTGTTTCTTTACTAATAATAAAAAAACCACTTTTATGCAAGAAAAGCAAAGGTAAATTGCTCATATTAAGCAATTTCTTACCTCATTTCAATCTCTAATTACCTTATACTCACTCCAATTCTTTTAAGTTGTCTCATTTAGTTTTTTGACACTATTAATTGATCACTCTTAATTTGTAATTTATTCTTAATCTAAACGTTAAAATATATATAGCTAAGTGGGATCATGTTTAATTCGTCTTAATATAAATTATATAATTTTAAATTATACACAAATAAAAATATTTAAAACTGAAATAAGAGGTACGTATATTGCATTGTAACGTTAAATTTTTAGAATAAAGAGTATAAGAAAATATCGGTGGACGGTGGAAGTGGGCAGTGGCAGAAAGACACTTTGGATTATTCATCATTTCGATACGACAACAGAATAAGATGCCATGCAAATTGTTGCAAGGAATAAAAACACTATTTATTATCACTTTTAATTTATTTTATGATTAATTTTTATTTATAGATAAATAAATAACCAAGTGAAATCTTATTTAATTCGCATCATTACAAAGATTAGTAATATTAAATTTTTATAATTTTTTATGACTCATAGTTAGAGATATTTAGGATTGAATTAGTTTATTGAACTGCGTAAAAATGTAAAAATATTGCGTTGAAGTGTCCAATATATGTTATCCACATGTGAGTTGTCCCACATCGAGGAGTAACTCCTACTATCACCAATTGGTTTTAGTAATGAACTTTCTTTTGATTAATATGTAGACTACCGTAAAATCGAACATTTCTTTAGTTGGATATGGGACCCGCGATTTAACAGCACTAGTACTGCGCATGCAACTGAACAAAGTAATGTACGCGGATTCAACACGCGGATGAGCTATCAATAATAGAGCGCTACAAATCTAGAATCCTTAAACAGCAAGCAATAGCATGCACTAAGATATGCTATATATAGTACGTAATGGATTAGCTGCTATAGCTCAATACAAATCCAAATCCATTATAAATTTCTCCCTTCAAATTAGTTGAACTTTAGACACAAAAAATGAGGTTGAGTCTGGTTGTATGGCTTTTTATTGGTGTTGCCACCATTCATTTGTTTACTACAAGTACCGGAGCCGAGTTAGGTGGTGTTGAAGAAGCTTTGGACAGCTTATTGTCTACAATAAATAAACCTTCGTTCAAAGAGGGTGCTAGTCATGCTTCGGAGATTGGGCAAGTTGATCTATCAACTGTATGTGGTCATGCAAGGCTTATTATTGATTCGTACCAGCATCCTACTATGAATCCCCGGGGTGCCCCTGTCACATTTTCTTTATACCAGAAAGCTTTGAACGACATCCGCGAAAATTGTCTTAATAACTAGCTAGCTAGGTATCGTACCATCAGGATCGTTGCATTGATCTCGATCTTGTACATTAAGATGAGATCAATGCAACGACTAATTAAAGTGCTGATTGTATGAGTCTGTCTCATCGTAGTTGTATTGTATTGGGTGTTGCTTTGTTTGTTTTCATTATCGTTAATGGACCGGATCGATCTCTAGCTTTGGTCGTTTCCTTAGTTTGTGTAATTATATATGTTGGTTTGGTTTGTTTGTACTGCCACCTAGCTCCTACTTTGTATATGGATGGAGTTCTAATAATGAGTTATGAAGATTGTGTGTATTTGTTTTGCTATCAACATAATTGTCTTATTAATTACTCCACTTTCTTTCACCCATATAAATTAATGAAGGAAAACAAAATTACCGTGAATAATACGGTTTTTTATTGATTTTTTTATAATAATATCAATTATTGATTAATCATGAATAATGCCAACTTAGGCGATGTTTTCTTAAATTAATTGACTAATTTATTATTGTTTTGTCTTATAATCATCTATAATTTGATTTTTAACACGTTAGAGATTTTTTAAGAAAACACCTTTTTAAATTGGTATTATTCATGATTAATCAATAGTTTGTATTCTTGCAAGGAGAAATTAACAAATTATAATTGTATTTACGATAATTTTTTCATTAATTAATTTACTCATTAGGTTTGAAATTATTTATGATTACTTAGTATATTATATATTGTCTTAAAGTATAGTAACATTTTTTTTTGAATAACTTAGAAGTTATACTATAATCTTCCGTCTTGTTCATATTAGTTCAGATTTTTCTTACGTTTCTTGAGGTAAAATTTTAATTTTTGAATTAAAAAATTATGCAAAAATTGATATTAATTATTCTTCGTTGAAACGAATTATACATATAATCTGATTATTAAATATATTTTAACTTATAAACTATTAATTAAGATCATACAATACAAATTAAGAGTCTAAATGCGACAATGAATTAAGAGAGTAATTGATGGATGTTTTCAATACTTAATTACTCGTGTCATGATAGATATGCATCATTAAGAAAGGAGAAGATTTTTATAAAAAGGTGGATACTGATTTATCCGGCCCGGTTCAGATTCGGGTTCAACCGAGTAATGTCCACACCGTTGGTCCGATCACAGTTTCTTATGGATTTTGTCTTTCTGTATGTTGATTTTTTATGTCATTATTAAGAAATCAATAAAATTTAGGAAAAATTTCTTTAAATAATGTAACTTTTAAACTTTTTCCTATTAAAAAACAAATTAAAAAATAACAAAGCGGTAACGCATTTTGCCTTATTAGGAAAAATTGCCTTATTAATTCAAATTAGATTGTTCTAAGAATACAATTATTGGAGGGCATGTCCAGTCCTGCGTCCTAGCTAGAGGTGTTTATTCAGGTCATTGGGTTGATTTCGAGTCAGATATTTCGGGTTGGTTTAAAATCGGGTTTTGTGTTCACATTAGTTTTTACATAATTGTGGAATCCATGTTTAAGTCGGGTCAAATCGAGTTCGATTATAAAATCGGATGTCTATCAAATCATCGGATTTGTTTTGAACACCTCTATTCCTAACCATACATAACGCATTTTGCCTTATTAAAAGGCATATAAAAACAAATTGAAAAATAACGATGACGTAGCAAAATGACAATACTTTGATTTCATCACCAAATAACTGTTTGGTATTAGAGGCCAATAAATGATGACCTAGCAAAATAAGTTAGTATAAGTCAATAATGATTATTTATGAAAGTAGTAAATTACTTTATGTGTCTTTATTTTATAAGAGGGTTTTAAAATTTTTATTTTATTTTTTTTCTTATTTTATTTATTTTAATATTATATATTTTGTCACTTTATGATTATTAGGATTTTCTTCTAGCAAAATATAGTGATCATATTGTAACAATAGTACGTAAGGAAGCTACAATTGTTATTTAGGGACCGCTAACTAAACTACATTAAAAAAACTAAATTATTTTGGGTATAAAAAACATAATGAAGTACCAAATGTTGATGTAATTACCTAAATCAGCAAACCAAAGGGTATATATGAGTAACTTTTTCTTTCCAATTGATGATAATACTACCTTCCATGCTTGTCGATTAACAAGAGCAAAGTGGGCTAGCCTACAACGCGCTAAATTTTTTAAGGTCTAAAAACTTATTTTTATGTGTGTGAGGGATATTTTGTATTTGTACGTGTTTTATGGACTGACATTTACTTCTCGGCAATATGCTCACTGATTATTGAACACGCTTTATCGTACTAATACTAGTGTCCACTAATAATACCGATGGCATTTCCAAATTAAAAATACACTACCAACTGCATACAGATTTAATTTACAAAAACTCCTAATCAATAATCGTGATTAGTAAATCATTAAAAAAAGTCAATAAAATATTAAAATAAATAAAATTAAAATAACAAAACTTTCACTCTCATATAACTGTTATTTACTAAGATCTTCTCATATAGTTTAATTCTCGACAATCTCATGACAGGACGCTACTCATCAATCATAATCATCATATCATCATAACATATACTAAAAAGAATGTAAAATGCCAAGTGTCTCTATTCTAAGACACTTGTCATGTGGATTTTTTTATTGTATTTCAATGCTAGATATTGGCTTACTTGGTCATTAAAGTTGATCATCATGTTATTTATTGCCTCAAAAAAATTAATTAAATTGAGTACACGATTACAGTCCGAAACTGATTCGAAATACGATCGATCATTATTATTTTGTACGTGATGATCAGATTAGTTATGTGCATTGTATCGAGTTAAAAGACCCAAACCCAATCCTTAGTTTGGCATCTTCTAAGAATTACCAAAATCCTATTAACATCAAAGAGTTGAAGCTTGTAAACGCCTACCAACTCCTACCTAACAACACATATGCTTATATTCACAAAATTTATCTACCTAACACCCTATGATTATCATTTATCCATCTATCGATCACCCCTAAATTTACAATGTAAGCTTTTACACTATAAAAAATGTTGCAGATAGCCACGCTTAAATATGCAGTTAGGCACGCTTATATGTGAGGCTGATGGATTTAGCCACGCTTAAAAAAGCGAGGTCTGTGCTTGTGTGGGTAAATTTTAGGCACGCTTAATAAGCATGGCTAGAATTACTCATTGCCACGCTTATAATAGTGGCTGGTGGTACGTATAGCCACGCTTAAAGGTGTTGTAACCTATCCTCACTTAATAAGTGAGGCTAAATTATTTCATAGTCAATTACTTTTGCTTGTGTTTTCAAACACATTATAAGCGTGGCTAATGAGTATAATTGACATTTTAAATAATTTTTGAGGTAAATTATTATTATTATTATTATTATTATTTATTTTTATTTATTTTTTTTTTGGTGTACTGAAGCAGTATCTAATGCCATTACCATTGAATCATCCATCTTTCCAAACAAAGACAAAAATAGGTTAAGTCTTCAAAACTTAACAAAGAACACAACCAAAACATTTGATAACCGAGAACACAATAGGCAAAACCTTCTAATATCCTCCCTTAAGATCATTGGTAACATCATAGGGAATTGGTGTGACAGTTTTGATGGTGGCACTCTCGACCAAGAATCCTGGCTTAGGACCCTTGGGTTGCCTCTTGGTGCTGATTACTTCACCTCTGGCCTTTGCAGCAGCCTTAAGCTCATCGTTCTTCTTTACCTTTGCTTGAAGTCCTCCTGACATCTAGAAGATTGAAGATGATCGATGTGGACATGAAGTCTCTTTGCAATGATTTTGTTGCCAACCTGCTTGTTGACCTCAACACCGATGGCACGCTTAGTGACATTCCAGTCTCCAGACACGGCACATGAAGCAGCCAGCAGCTTCGCAACAGGGGCACACAACAGCAAAGTCAGCATCAAAATACCAGCAACAGGTAATCATCAGAGGATCAGCATGCAACAGAGCCAACTTTGAAAACAAGGCAACATCAAGAAAATGGGGCAGCAGAAGTGATCAGTGTGGCAGCAGCAAGACGGAGACAGCAGCATAGCCTCACGACAGAAAGAAGCAGCACCATAGAATAGCTGGTGCAGCAGCAGCTGTTAAAAGTGGGCAGTAAAGGTGGATAAAGGAGCACCTTGCAGCAGCAACATTGAACCAAAGGAGCACCTGAGACAGCAAACTAGCAGGTACCAGCAAACAATCATAAAAAAAAACATGAGGCAGCAATCAAAAGGAAGGGAGCCAGAAGCTGATCTGCACACAGCTTCGAGGTAGGGCAGCAGCTCAAAGGGGTAGAACAGCAGTAATCAGCAAATAACAATCATCAACCAGCAGTAACCAGCAAATAAATCATCAAAGATTAGGAATATATCAATGCAAATAATTAGTAGTTTTCCATGAACAATGGCCAGACTCAGAGTTAATACAATTTCCAGCTAAGTTTGGTTCAATAAAAAAGTTGCATTCTTAAGAAAAATAATTAGTAGGACTTAATGCAAATGTCACTCAAATTAGTGTCAACCAGTCATTGCACAATGCACATGGTTTGAAAACTAATCCTAAAGGCTAAGAAAATGTCACCCAAATTAGTAGGACTGGTGGGTGGTTGGTAGAAGACCATGATTGGCTTCAGGGTCCAATGGCAGTAGTTAAAGGATCTCTATACGTAATGAGCCATGGCCTTATCTACAAGCATGAAAGTTGTAAAAGAAAGATCATTTTTTGTAGTGTTATATTCAGTCATAGTTGCCCTCAGGTTATACTCCTTTTACCTATTATTAATGTTAAGTGTTGTGTATTTTTCTTTTTTATTTTTGGGGTTTGCATTTCTACTTTAAAAATGATGTAATGTAATATATGTGTAACCTACTTATGAATTATGATCAGCTAACTTAAATAATTATGTAATTTTCTTTGTTCCTATCTATTTGCATCCTACTATGAATCCTCGGGCCGCCCCTGTCAAATTTTCTTTATACCAGAAAGCTTTGAACTACATCTACGATTATTGTGATAATAACTAGCTAGGTACCGTACCATTTGGATCGTTGCATTGATCTCCGTCCTGGTTAATATGAGATCAATGCAACGACTAATTAAAATGCTGATTGTATGAGTCTGTCTCATCGTAGTTGTATTGGGTGTGTTGCTTTGTTTGTTTTCATTATCGTTAATGGATCGGATCTCTAGCTTTGGTCCTTAGCTTGTGTTATGATATATGTTGGTTTCGTTTGTTTGTACTGCGACCTAGCTCCTACTTTGTATATTGATGGAGTTCTAATGAGTTATGAAGATTGTGTGTGTGTTTTGCTATCAACATAATTGTCTTATTAATTACTCCACTTTCTTTCATCCATATAAATTAATCAAGCAAAAGTAAAATTATCGTCAAAAATACTGGTTTTTATTAATTTTTCTACAATAATATCAATTATTGATTAATTAACCATGCATGAATAATACCAATTTAGGCGATGTTTTCTTAGACCAATACCAACTTTAGTTAATTAACTAATTTATCATTTTTTTGTCTTATAATCACCTATAATTTGATTTTTTAACATGAAAATACCTTTTTAAGTTGGTATTATTCATAATTAATCAATAATTTGTATTATTGTGTAGAAAAATTAACAAGTTAAAAGGTAGTGTTACTCACAGTAATTTTTTCATTAATTAATTACTCCATTAGGTTTGAAATTATTATGATTACTTAATATTACGTAGTAACTTTTTAGACTCATTTTTCTATTTTTAAATATTTTATTTGTATGACGAAAAATGAATGACTTAGAAGTTTTTTTTTTTGAATAACTTAGAAGTTATACTATAACACTACAAAAAAAATGCAAGTTTCCGACTACCTGAAATAGTCGGAATTCAGTCGGTATAGAGCTATACCGACTAAATTCCGACTATTTTGGGTTAGTTGGCATAGATTGGTCGGTAAAGCGTTTTAGTAGGAAAACAGTCGGAATTTTCCGACTAACTTGGTTAGTCGAAAATTAGTCGGAAATTTCCGACTACCATTTAGTCGGACATTGGTCGGTAAGCACTATTTCAGGATTAAACCAAAAAATGAAAAAAAAAAATATTAAAAGTTTTACCGACCAGATTCCGACTAGACCAGTTAGTCGGAAAAAAAAATTAAAAAAAAAAATATTTTCGTAGTATTTGTACTACATCATACCCACGTGGCTCACCCAGTCACGTACCCTCGTGGCGCCCGCGTGGACACCCTCACACAAACAGCCTACACCCTCCTCTAATGCTACTAGGAAGGTTTGAACCTGCAACCTCATGCATATGAGATAAATGCTTCACCACCAGACCAAGTGTTGACTAGTGATATTATTAGCTATTGTATTGAATTTATAACATAATCACACTTCTTTCATTTATTATTATTATTATTATTATTATTATTATTATTATTATTATTATTATTATTATTATTTATTATTATTATTATTTTTTTTATTATTATTATTATTCTTATTATTATTATTATTATATTATCCATTTTAGTGTATCAGACTATCAGTAGTATAGTATTAGTCGTATTAACATAATATTAGTCGTTTTTTTGAGATAATATTAGTCGTATTAGTGTAGTATTATAATTATTATTAGTTGTATTAATATATTATTAATATATTATTAGTTATATTAAATAAGTATATATACTACTCGTATTAGTTTATATTACTTCGCTACCTCGTATTAGCATAATATTAGTCGTATTAGTGTAGTTTTAGTTGTATTATTATATTATTCGTGCATTATTAGTTAATATTAGTTATTATTATTGAAGAGCTGTATTAATTATTATTAGTTATATTAGTGCATTATTAGTACTTTATTAGTTATTTAGTCGTATTAGTATATTGTTATTATTATTGTTATTATTATGAGTCGTTGTATATTATTAATATATTAATAATGCAAACTATACTTTTCCAGTACCGACAAATTAAACTAGTAAGATAAAAAATAAATTAATAATACAAAACTATTAGTATAAAACAAAATTTTAATAAAATAACAAAATATGTATATTATTAATTGTATTTGCATAGTATTACTGTATTAGCAGTCGTATTAGTACTTTATTAGATATTTAGTCATATTAGGCGTATTAGTTATTATTAGTTGTATTAGTATATTATCATTAATATTATTAGTCATTGTAATAGGTAAACCAATTCCTTGTAATATATTAGTAATATAGTATTAGTCATATTAATGTAGAATTAATATATTATTATTTGTATTAGTATATTATGTTATTACTCGTAATATGTTATTAATTAATTGTATTAGTATATAATGAGTCGTATTTAATGTATTATTAGCTTATTAGTATATAGTTAGTCATATTATTGTATTATTAGTCTTACTAGGTGCATTATTAATCTATTGACGAAGAACAAAATCATAAACTTGATGATGATCAAAATCGTAAACTTTGAAAAGAGATCAAGGCTTAATTAAGAAAATAATTAAAAAGAAAAGCATGAAAAATATGAAAATCCCAAGTTCTTAAGCTACTCTAACTAAAATGCATAAAAGTAATCATGACCCACTAAAAACTAATAAATTCTAAAATGCATAAAAATAATCATGACCCACTAAAAACTAAATGATAATCCTCCTAACTCCTCTAATACGTATGTTTTCACTTCCAAAATCCATGATAAAAGTTTACCGACTAAATTCCGACCGAAATTTAGTCGGAAAATGGTCGGTAAATTTTCCGACTAAATTTCAGTCGGAAAATAGTCGGAAAATAATGAGTAACAAATTTTATTTTTTTAAAAAAATTTAAATTTCCGACTAAAAACTAATTTAGTAGCAATTTAGTCGGAAATTCTGACTAACTCCTGCCAGTCGGAATTTAGTCGGAAAATTAGTCGGTAATTCCGACTGTTTGGGGTTAGTCGGTGGGTTTTAGTCGGAAAGTTGCATTTTTTTTTGTAGTGTAATCTTCCGTCTTGTGTAACAAAAACACTAGTTGCCGAACCATCATTTCAGTGAAGTTAGCCGGAGGAGCATGTTATTGGGTCTCGGCGTGTCTAGTGAGTGGTGAGGCCAATATTGCTGATCTAAGTTTAGTTAGGAGTCTGCTTGACTTGGTTGGCATAATAGATGCATACTCTTCTCTTTCTCTGATGTGGGACAACTCACATGTGGGTAATATATCGGTACTTCAACAATATATTTTTTAATATATTTTAAATAGGGATTAAGAATGATGTAAGTAGACATTTAAGATACTAAAAATAGGCATTAAGGATACGACAAGTAAGCATTAAGGATAATGTAAGTAGGCATTAAGATACGGCAAGTAACCATTAATCTTTAATGAGTTGGGCTTAAGATACGTCTCTCAAAGAAACGGTCTCACAAAGACTAACTGAACTCTTTTATGCTCTGTTGGATTACATTTTCATTTAGAAATTTGCATTTGGCCTAAATAACTTTTTTGGGATTTTAAAATTTAAAAGTGAATTTCACATAGTTTTACTCTTTGTCTCATGAAATTTATCTCATTTTTCTTTTGAGCTTATTTCATGAAATTTGCTTTATTTTAATTTTCGTCATAGTTTATATTTTTTCTTTAATTTACATTCACGTACACAATTAATTTTCATGGCCATCAGTCCACCGCACACTTTTTCTTTAATTCTCGGTTATTTCTAGTGCAATGGAACCAAATAAATATCCTTTAGTTTATATTTATTTGTTCTCCTACTTCAATATAATAGATCCTATATATTGAATAATTTTCAACTAATTTTGACGCAACTAATAATTTGAATAATCAAATCATTCTAATAATGAAATTTATTCAAGGCAAATTACGAGTACATTGTATTTGTTCACAGTCATTACTCGCAAGGACATAAGTGTAGGTCAAAAATAATAATCACAATCAGTGCGCAACGAAATAAATTTTAACCTATTTCCTGGAAACTACTCCAAAGAAATTAATTAATTAAGTTTCTTGTATGAAAGGATCTTTGTATAACATACGCTCCATATTTAAGTTAAATAACTAGCCTAACCAATATAAAATACTTCCGCCGTTTCACTATATTTTCTATATTTGAATTTTACGCAATTCAATGTAATAATGTTAATCATTTATATATTAAACTATACACATCTAAAAATTATAAAAACTCAATATATTGAAAGTATGCGATTAGACGATTCAAACAAGATCTCACTTGACTATTTTTTTTCTTACACACACTACAAAAAAAGTTGCAAATACCCACGCTTAAAAATGTATTTAGGCACGCTTATATGTGAGGCTGATGGATTTAGCCACGCTTAAAAAACCGAGGTCTGTGCTTGTGTGGGTAAATTTTAGGCACGCTTAATAAGTGTGGCTAGAATTACTCATTGTCACGCTTATTATAGTGGCTGGTAGTACCTATAGCCACGCTTATAGGTATTGTAAACTATCCCCACTTATTAAGCGAGGCTAAATTATTTCATAGTCAATTTTTTTGCTCGTGTTTTCACACACATATAAGTGTGGCTAATGAGTATAGGTATATTATATTATTATTATTATTATTAATATTATTATTATTATTATTATTATTATTATTATTATTACTATTATTATTACTATTAGTATTACTATTAGTATTACTATTATTATAATTATTATTATTATTATTATTATTATTATTATTATTATTATTATTATTATTATTATTATTTATTTTTGGCAAATAAATTTTTTTTCATTCACCACAAAAAACCAAAATACATCAAAATCAGTTGCAATGCAACTATACTCAATTAGAAGGAACTATACTCAATTAGATGTTATACAATCAGTAACACTAGCTAGCCAAGAGTCTAGTTTTGTACACCAAAATGGATATGTAGACAATTTGAGGCCTAGGGGGAAAAGCGCTATACAATCAGGTTCCTGGGGAAAAAACTACACCACAAAAACCAGTAGCAACTATATATACTCAATTAGAAGCAGCACCTAGCAAATCCTATGTAATCATTCACAACCAGTAGAAAAAAAAAGGCTCAAGAGAACAGCCCCTAAATCAGACCAGCAGTAGCTCAAGAAGAGATCAGCGAGCAGCAGTTTGTGTACACCAAACCAGATCAGAGATCAGTGATCAGCGAGCAGCAGGCTGTGTAGACCAAACCAGATCAGAGATCATCGAGCAGCAATCTATAAAATAAGTTTAAACAATAAATAGTGACAAAAACTCTTATGTAGCGAATATTTCAGAACGGAGGAAGTACTAGCATGTGTACACATGCTATTTTATTTTAAGATCGCCGTATTCAAAAAAAGTCTTCACAAAAGTAAAATTTTTTTATTTGTACTCGTTAGAATTCAAAAATTGGCTTGGAGAACCCGAGCAAAAAAGAGATCAAAATGACTAATTCACTTACAATTTCAAAGAAAATTCACTATTAAAAAAAGGAAAAATTCTAAAAAACTACCTTATCTATACCTATTTTTTAAAAAAACTACCTTTTATAAAAATGCTTGCAAAGAACTACCTTATGTAATACATTGTTTTGCAAAAGACTACCTAATGCTTAAATCCGTTAGTTGACCGGCAAGATTAACCATTGACCATCACGTGAGAAGCACGTGAGCTATTAAAAACCCACTTTTCTCCTTCCTTCCTTGAAATGTCGACACACACAGCAACATCCCAATTCCCAAGCTGTGTATATCAAATACCAAATACCAAATACCAAGCTGTGTATCAAGCATTTGTGCATATCAAGCACAGCCCCGGCTCTTAGCAGGAGCAGTAGGAGCGACTGCTCCGGGCCTCCGATTACGAGGGGCCTCATCTGACGATGACGAAGAGGAGACAATAGAAACTGGACCATCAAGCATTAATGGCTGTTTCAGACGTAATTTCATTCTCAATCAATGGCTGTTCGAGACGAAATTTGGCATTCTCTATTCCTAATCATGTCTGTATGCAAGGAGGATGAAAATAATTGGGTCTACTGGACATAAGTAGTACTTTGGACAATACTCTGTTTATGAATTTGGCTTGAAATCTTACTTGCCATCTTACTTTGCCTACTTCAAAAGCTTACTTGCCATCTTACTTCATTTTTTTTTTATTAGGAGTATTTTTATACTTTTATGATATTTTAGCTTAAAATTTTTTCACAACTTTCATTTTCTGTTCACTTGAAATAAGAGTAATATATTTGAGTCTTTTTAGTTTCCAATTTTTTTTCTTCTAAATATAATAATTTTGAGATAAAAATCAAGGAAGGAAGGAAGATGGAAGAAGTGAATTGGGATGTTGCTGTGTGTGTCGACATTTCAAGGAAGGAAGGAGAAAAGTGGGTTTTTAATAGCTCACGTGACTTTCACGTGATAGTCAATGGTTAATCTTGCCGGTCAACTAACGGATTTAAGCACTAGGTAGTCTTTTGCAAAACAATGTATTACATAAGGTAGTTCTTTGCAAGAATTTTTATAAAAGGTAGTTTTTTAAAAAAAATGGGTATATATAAGGTAGTTTTTTAGAATTTTTCCTTAAAAAAATCATTGATTAGACTAGAATTTTCTGTTCAAGTTTATAATGATGTTAGTTGTCTGTTCTCTAACTTCAATACGGGACCGGGGAACACGAAGAGCGATTACCCAAGGCTCTAAAAATATATATTTTCATATAAAAAATTTAAAATAATTAAATAATTATATCATTCTAACAAAATTTAAATTATTTAGGAATAATTATTTTTTTCTATGTAATATTAATTATTACAATTTTTATAAAATAATTAATTATCAACAATATAAAACAAAATAGTACTCCTATTAATTATTAGAATTTTTATAAAATAATGTTTTAAGAGTCAATTTCATTTTTCCTCTAGTGTCGAAAAATACACCCTAACTAGGGATGAGCACGATTCGGGTCTAGCGAGACCCAGATCCAGACCCTAATTTTTTTTGGATTCAGACCCGGACTCGGATCCATACGGTCAGAAAATTTTGTCCTGAATTTTTTTGTCCAAAACCATTTCATTTTTTTTGTCCTGAATTTTTCTAAAAATATATTATAATGTACAATTTTAGACAATTCGCATAAAATTATTTAAACATTTTCGACTAACGAGGATCTTGTAATACTTTATACTAATTGAGTGAAATATATGAAGATTTCTAGCATTAATATTCTTATGCCAAAATATTTATCAAGTATTTAATTTTTTAAGTATAGATACATTGACCACATTTTAAATTACTTAAACCGACAAAGTTCAAATTCATGTAATGTTCAAAAATGTAACAAAATTTCAAATCAAACAATTAAATAATACACATACATGATATAGCTTATATACTCCCTCCTATATATTCATAAAGAATGAGAAAATTTTCTTATTGGGCCAATTCGCTGAAAATGTCTCATTTCTATTTTTGTCATTCTTTTTTACCCTTTTACCTTTACTACAACAACACAACAACATATAAATATCAACATCCTTTATGGAAAAAGAGAGTTTTCCACTCACTTTTAAGTGGTCCCCCAACCCAAATGTCTGATTCTCTATGAATAGAAGAAAGTAAAATTTTTCAAAAAAAGGTCAATGGATCGAATCTAGGTCGAATCTGGGTCTCACATGTGTATTTCCAGATCCATAGAGTTCACAAAAATAAGTGGACCCAAACTAACCCTTAAAATTAGAGTCGGATCGGGTCTAAATTCTTGAAATCTAAGACCCATGCCTCCCTAGCCCCAAGGCCCTAAGTTGAGACCTAATAATGGTACGGTTTACTCGGTATAACACGGTTAATTAGGTGAATAGTACTGGCAGAAATAAATGAATAGTCCAAAAAGAAAGCTGAAGTTCCACTATAAATAAGTCCCTTAGTTTCCTACAATGCAAATGCAATCCACCAAAATAAGATCATATAACAAAAAATGAGGTTGAGTGGCATTATATGCGTTTTTATTATTGCTGCCATCATTAATATTAATATTTTCATTATAAGTACCCAAGCTGCTGCTTTGCCTACTGGCGCATTTGAAGGTGTCGTTGAGCATATTCCTGGAGCTTCTGTTTATTCAGAAGGAAGCGCATCAACTAACCCATTTAAAAAGAACATGAATAAGGTGGGGGAAACGGGGAGGGAAGCGGGGTCGTTAATTAATGCTGCATGTGATAATACAAAGGTTTTATCATGTTTCCGTCTGGTTTTATTAATTATTAGTGTTGTGTATGTACTCCAAAAAGATCACCTCCTTTATTGACGGACTTCATCAATTTAATTACAAATTAAAGATTGTATTTTATATACTTTCTTTAATTTTATCCATCCATCTCTTACCGTCTTAATTAAGTGCGTCATACTATATTAATTATAAAAATAAGCTAATTATGTATAAGTTGTACGTTCTTATGTACTTGTTTGTTTGTTTGTATTTGTTTAGGGAGTATTATTATTATTATTATTATTATTTTTCCGTCTGATTTTATTACAATTATTGTTTATGTATGCAAAATGGAGTTAATTAATTAATAAAATTATGATGATTGTGTATGTGTGTTGCTATGAATTGAAGATTATCTTATTACTTTCTTTCACCCTTCTAATTAAATTTATTAAGAAAATTACTTTGAATAATCCAACATTTTTATGATTTTCTTACAATAATCTCATCTATTGACTAAGAATGAATAATTTTAAGTTTAGAGGGTTTTCTAGAGTAAACTTGGGTAATCCGATAAACTTCTCACTCCATGACTAGGTCAATGGTCTGTAAGTGATTATTATCATAGGTTAAAATATAAGTAGATGATCAGTATATATATACTGAGTACGGACAATGTTAATTCTCAACTATATATATTGTAAGCTTTGTCAAAATTAGATAATGTAGTGTTTGGAGACAAGTATTTCTTTTTAATTTATGAATTTAATTATAAAATCATAAATGATGCAAGATTTGAGTGATCATTATCAAATTTTCAATTTTAATAACAATGGTGAAATTTGATTCAAATTCTAATTTGAAAATTTTTAATTTGGAAAACAATAACCAATTTTCAAATAAAGCATCGTTCCGACATGGCATTATACTCTACAAAGTTCACTATAGCCAACAAAAGCTAAAATTCTAGTAAAATATAATTGAGTAATTCTGTATGATGGCCTAGGTTATTTTATACTCTAATATTATCTTCCGTATAGCAAATTTATAAATATATCATATTTAAATTTGTTTTTATTTATTAACAATAAAAAATATTGGGGCAACGCCCCATCCAGTGCCCTAACCTACGCATTTTACCGTAGAAAAACAGATAAAAAAAACAAAAATAAAAAATTACAATACGCCTTAACGAAATGGTGATACTTCAATTTCACCTTCAAATAGCTGTTTGTGTAGTAAATTATAATACGAAATTTGGTGAGAGTTTAGTCTGTTAATACAAAACTTACATTAAATTATCAATGCACCTCTATCTAAACAAGAAATTATGACTTAAATAAAAAAATAAAATATTAACCTAAACAAAATAATAGAAAATAAAATAACATTAATGTCTTAAATATAAAAAATATCTTAACTCCCTAAAACATGATATTCTCAAATAATATTTTTATTTTATTTTACTTTTTATTTTCCTACAGTTTGGTATTGGAGACCAATAAATGATGACCTAGCAAAATAGTGATCATATTGTAACAAAAGTAAGGAAGCTAAAATTGTTATTTATAAGGGACCGCAAACTAAACCAGATTAAAAAATTATTTTAGGTATAAAATTAAACTAATAATATACCAAATGTTGATGTTATATTACCTAAATCAGCAAACCAAAGGGTAAGGGTATATATATGAGTAACTTTTTCTTTTCAATTGATAATACTACCCCCTATGTCTGCTGATCATTAGCAACCGCAAAGTGGGCTAGCCTTCAGAGCCCCGAATTTTTTAAGGTATAAAAACTTTTTTAATATGTGTAAGTGATATTTTTGACGAATTAATATTAATTTGAATTCATTGAAATATAACTCACATTACTTGCTAAGTAATACTAATTAATTAATGTCAAGGAAATGGGTTGCAAATTTATTTCACATGTGAGATTAGGGCTGAAAAAAATTTGATGTCAACAGTAAATTAAATTTGAATTTTAGTATTTAGTCTGGTCAACGTTTAAAAAGTCTGGTCTGTTTTTTATTTAAATTAAATTACGGTTTACTTTTTGGTCTCGACTGTCTTATTTTTCAGATTAGACGGGACCGCAAATCGTACTATGGTCGAAAATCATAATTTTGAATTTAAAAAATTAAGTTGCTACCTAGATATTTTAAGATGTAGTTATTTTTATATAGCAATATATACTTGAATGATGTTGTTGTTATCAACTAATTACAAATTATTATTTTTATTAATTGTAGGTGTGAAATATTTGCATAAATACATGTATTAATTTGGATACAAATATAAAATAAAAACCGTAGACTAGACAAGACCGAACCATTTTAAAACGGTTTGGTCCGATCCAGTCTGGTGATATAAACAATGCGGTCCGGTCTGGAAAATTTTCAGAACAAAATTTCTAATTTGGTCTGATTTGAGTATTAGACCAGTCCAAACTAGAGCTGTTCATGGGCGGGTAGCGGACCGGGTAGCACCTAAAATTTCTACTCGCGGGCTCAAATATTTAAAAGCCCGCCCGCATTTGCGGGCATATTTTTTTGTCGCTACCCGCCCATTTTTAAAGCGGGCGGGACCCGCGGGTAGGCGGGTATTTTTATAAAATTTAAAACATAAATCATATTATAAAGTTAAGTTTTTATAAGAACAAACAAAATATAATACGTTATCTAAAATACTCTAAATATATATAAAACTCTCAAAATACTCAAATTGCATGAATATTGAATATAGACAGTGGAGTCGGCTACTTGTTTGAACTTTGATAGTCGATTGCTTGAGTGCTTTGAGGGTTAAAAATATTAAAGTCTAAAAGAAGTAAACCTTAAAGCTAGTAGAAAAGTAATAAACTAAAGTTGGGTATAGGTCATGTAGTAGTATAGTTTAATATTTAATAGAATTAATTATTTAATAAATAATATATTAAACCAAGCGGGCGGGCGGGTATACCCGCGGGTATTTCTTTGGTGTCGCTACCCGCCTGTTTGTTGGCGGGCGGGTATTACCCGTTCAAACTTTAATTTTTTTTTGAAAAATGTTGTCTATGCCTGCCTGTTTTTTGAGCCGGATTGGACGGACCTAGCGGTAGCCCATGAACAACTCTAGTCCAAACTGAATCGTGTTTTGTTCACCCCTGATGTGATATTGTACTGTGATTATTATTTTTGACCTACATTTATGTCCTTGCAATACCGTGGACAAATATAATGCATTCGTTTGCATAGAATATGTTTCACCAAATTTAAAATAAGATAGTGTTATTGTAAGATTATCTCTTTTTGATTAGCTATATTGTATTTGAAAATAAGTATTCAATTTTTAATTATAGATTTTAATTATAAAGAATAATTTGTGAATTACAGCCGCAAAATTTAGTCATTTTGTGAATTACAGCCGCGAAGTTTTTTCAAGACTTAGATGTTATATAATAGGAGTTTGGTATTCTTAGAAAATGCCAACGTACCTATTGATAGGTTCAGTGTGGTTTAACTTATTGCAATCCACATAACTAATCCTCTGATAATCACATAAAAAAGAATACTGATTGATCGTATTTGGAATCGGATACGGATTGTAACCGAGTACTGGGCAAGCACTAATTTGATCTATAATTTCATCGACCACCTCCTTAGCGGCTTTCTTTAATAATTTTTTTATCCAATAATTAATCTGTTGTTTGGAATAATATGGCTGTTGCTTTTCCACTTTTTGTGGAAAGTTATGAAAAAAAATAAACAAGAATAACTGAATAATGGAGGGGGTATTATATTTATATGTATGAGTCGGTCTTCTTTACTTTTCATCTTTCATTCTGTTAATGCCAAACTCATTAATTACACACGTTTTTTTTCGACTTTAATTTATTCTATAAATGAATGTACCAAGAATTTTCAACCTTGTACTATAAATAATCATACAGACCATTATGGATGACTAGCTATCAAGAATTTTCTACCTTGTACGTAGTAGTACACTTATGCATGTGCCAATTTTCTAACTTGTAAAAGATTTTAGTAAATAACAGTTATTTGTGAGGATAATAAATCACCCTTATGTGGTAGAATGCGATAATTAAGGTGAAAATTTTGTTATTTTAATTTAGGAAAATTTGATTTTAAAGGTTCGAACTTTGCTTCATTTGCTTCTAAAGGTTCGAACTTTCGTTTATCCTAGAAAGATTCGAACTTTAGGGGTCATCTTCATTTAAAGGTTTTTTATGGATTTTTTTGGGTTGATTTTGGATTGATTATAGGTTTTTATGGGTAAAAAACCCATAATCAACCAAGAATCAACCCAGAAAAACCTATAAAAACCCATAATCAATCCAAAATCAACCCATAAAAACCTTTAAATGAAGATGACCCCTAAAGTTCGAACCTTTCTAGGATATACGAAAGTTCGAACCTTTAAAAGCAAATGAGGCATAGTTCGAACCTTTAAAATCAAATTTTCCTTTAATTTATTCATTTTAGTTTTGTTTATTTTAATTTATTTTTTCTCTTTTTATGGTTATTTATTAATTGATTATGAATTTTTATAAATTAAATCTGTATGCATTTTGTAGTGTATTTGTTTGGAAATGCGACCGGAATTATTAGTGTATTATGAATTTTTAAAGGAATTATTATGAATTTTCCTTTAAGATCAAATTAAATCTGGTATTACCGTATTATTAGTACGGTAAAGCGTGTTCAATAATCAGCGAACATATTGCCCCGAAGTAAATGTCAGTCCATGAAACACGTACAAATAGAAAATTCAAAAGTGGGATAATAATGTTATTACTTGCTACCTCCCTTAATATTTCTCCGTTTTAATTTACTTGCAACATTTATTTTTTTACAAAGTCTAATGCACTATTTCAATTTTTATTATCTCTAATTGTATATAATAAAAAAATCATCATAAATTAAAAGTGATTAATAAATTATGCTATTTTTTTCAAATGTTACAACTATAATATGGAACAGGGGAAGTAATACCTACACTCCATCCTCTTATGTGAGAACTTTTTGAGTGAAGTGTCTCGCTATTAATAAATAACAGAGGTAAACAGAGCTATTCCATTTATTTTTAGGTCTCAAAACAAAAGATAAAAAGAATTATTCATCATAGAGAATTACGTGGAAATCTAATGTTTTAACTCATTGTATTAATTAATCACCTCTTAATCAATTAATTAGGCAGAGGTTTCTGGCTAATTAACGATCGAGGTGTCCAAATGTGTAATTGGGAATTAGATGTATAGTAATTATGATGTGCAAATTTTATTTTAACCGCAAGCGCACGGTGTACGTGTAGTCGCGGGTCGAACACAAGGAAGCTTGGACAAGAAACTTGGTAATTTCGATTGATTATATTGCTTAGGGAGAAAAAGGATTGATTGGTTTGTAAGCTAACAACTAAGAATGCAATAATTAAAATGCATATAAGCTATATGATGATGAAATCCAGGGTGTCGGGCATCTCCTAAAGTCTTGCATGATCTAATTCTCATTAGTGTCTATGAAGTGTAGGATTAATTGTGTGATTAAACTTGATCTTGTTAATCTCAAACTCTCGCTCTGTTGATTAACTATTAGATTTAGACCCTATTAATTCAATTCTCACGCGTTAACTTTATTGAACGAATTAATAAGAATTTAACTAAAGTTTACCCTAAAGCAAAGGCGATCCCAATCTCACACGCTAGTTCTATTGAATGGTTCGACAAAGCATATTTAATTTAGGGTTAATTAGCACAATTTAATCACTTTAATCCATAGTTTCATAGACACATCCAAGAATCAATTCATACTTAACTAATAGGTTCAAACCCTAACCCTAGAACATGGATCTACTCACTAGACATGGTGAATGCAATAAGTATTACTTCAAATGCAATGCTAAGCATGAATGACAATGAATTAAGAGTTAAACTAAAGCGAGCAATGATGAAAACTTAATAACAATAACAATAAAAACTAATCAACAATGATAATGAATAAATTAACTCTTGTATTAAAGGAAGATTAAAGAACAACTATTTAAAATCTAACAAAGAAAACTTAAATTAATACAATGGATTAAGAACAAAGGAAGTTGAAAGACTAAAGAAAAACTTACAAACTTGAAGGATGATTAAGTCTCAAAGGCTAGATTGAAGAACAATAATTTAAATCTATTGCTAAGAGTAATTAAAAAAAACCCATTCATGAAAACTAGAGGACAAACTAAATAAGAGAAAGAAAAAGGAAGAGGAAACCCTAATCAGTCATTAAGATGCTATTTATACTAATGAGGCAATTTAACCCTAAGCCCAATCAAAAGACTAATTATCAAAATTCCCGTGCAAAAACAGAAGCATGCAGCCGAGTCGGCTGCCCATAACAGGACAGAATCGCCGACTCGGCGGTTAGGACTGGAAAACTGCAGCAACTTCAAACGATCGCCATTTCTTGCTCGGTTGTCGAAATCGGACATATAATATACCGTTGGAAAGCTCTTGAAGTCTAGTTTCCAATGCCCCAAACCTTGCATTAATACAATATTCCTATCAAAAGTTATGGCCAAAAGAGTAGACATGTATCAAATTTCACCTCAAAATAACAACACTTCCTACTCTTTTGCTCTTTTACTCCTCATGCCTTGATAAAATTGATAGCTTGATACGTTATTTGAACTTTGCAAACACAATTAGCACCGAAAACCCACAAAAACAACTCAAAATACCATAATTCACCCGTTTTCCCATACTTAGACCATGAGACACCGAAATAGAGTGAAACCGAACGAAATGACCCCGAATCGCCTTCAAAACACCGCAAAGGAGCATAAAAATACAAACGATTAGTGCAAATAATTGCACTTATCAAATTAGTAATAGTAATACCCAGGTATTGAACCTAAAATTAACATGTCGGAATTGCGACTAAATTTCTACTATGCTGGCTTGTCGGAATTGCGACTAAACACCTACTAAATCATAGTTAGTCGAAATTCCGACAGATTTTCCGACTATTTTAATTTACCGACCATTCTGAGCCGACTAACTGAGGGAAACAACGACTATTTTAGTTGGTCGGAAAGGTGCAATTTTTTTTGTTGTGGCTTATATACCATAATACCATAGTTTCTAATTTCTTTATGCTATGTTTGGAAATGTACAGATTTCATTTGTAAATGTGGATTTGGCTCAAATTAAGTGTTTGGCAAGTAAAAGATTTTCAAATGTGGATTTGAGTCAAATCCACCAATCTTTTAAAAAATGGTTAAAGATAAGTATTTGAGAATCACTTCCCTAAGCTTGTGATTCTCAAATTCTTATTTAATGAATTCATAATTCAAATCTACAATTTCAAATGAAATATTTGTTCCCAAACGCAACCTTACCGGGTATTGGGTGTAATTTTACATTAGTTGGCTTTGCATACTTAGGAGTTGGGGTGCAAAACATATCCGATCTAATTTCTAAAGAAAAAATTTATCCGAATGTTTAAAACCGGATGATTCGAATTGCCTGACTCGGGTTGGGATATAAGCAAAATTGATGGATATTTGATTGTCCAATTTTTTTAACTTTTTTTTGTAGTGTTAGTGATGATAAGATATTGTTTGCGATTGACCAAAAAAAAGTGCTCATGATTGATTCAATGAGGCATTTTACCATAATTTTTCATTATAATAATCTAAAACTAAAAACCTACTCCCTCCGTCCCTTACCTCAAGAAGTTTTCATTTGTCATTAATTTTTAGGTGTTGTATTTGTTTTTTCCATGAAGAATCTTTTTATTTATATTACAAATATTAGACAAAAAAATTTTATCCATCTTTTTTATAATATTTTAATAATGCTTGTAGTCCCTTTATATCTTTCACTAATTTTAGAAAAATATTTTTTATTAGTTGTGATTCTTATATTTTTTCAATAACTTTCTTTTAATATTTTTTAATGTTTATGTACCTATACTTTTCGTGATAAAAAATTTTGTACTCTTATATATGACATTACTTGGTATTCTTAGGAAAGGAAAAATAATATTATTAGGTATTTTTTAGAAAAAAAATTTAATAGGTACATTTTGAGAAAAATTGCTTTTATATTATATACTTTCTGATGACAAATTTTTCATAAAAATACGAACTCAGAGATTATGAGGCGAGAATCCTTTGACCAATTCAACTATATAAAAGACCATAAAACTCTTAAAAAGGGTAAAATAATTGTATTAATGATTTTCAGCGTCTTCTTAGATTGAGTGTAATATTTAGAGTAAATAAAAGTTAAAGTAAAAAATATAAAGTTAATTAGATAGATATTTAAAGGAATTTGATTGTTTAAAAGGTGAAAAATTAGCTAGTTAGACTGTAATAGAAAATGGATAAAAATAACAACTAGTTCTCTTATTTTGGGATATAAATTTACCCTAGGGGAGGTTGGAGAAATATTTTTCTCCAATTGAGGAAAGTCATCCTTCTTTTCTATTATCATTTTTAGTATACTTTCATTCTACATCTTTTACAATTATTTCAATTACTTAATTTGCATCTCTAATTAATTATCTTTGTTTTACTCCATCCGAATCTTTTTAGTTGTCACATTTTCTTATTTGGCAAAATCATATTAATTGTCCAATTTTCTTTTTTGTCTATTTGTTTTTTTTTTTACCTAAATACCCTCACTTTTCCAATTTCCAATATCCAACTACCACATTTACAATTAATTTAATCAATTAAAATATCCAACTACCACATTTTAAATGGACCCCACACCACCCTTAATAACCATAAGAACCCAAATGGGACATCTAAAATGATTCGAAGGGAGTATTAGTTTAACTTTTTACCATTAAATATTTACTCTCAATTCAAACAAGACTTCGTTTAAAAAGTACTCTCTCTTATTCATCCTACTTGGCTTATTTATCTTTTTCACGAATGTCGAGATAACATTTTCACCTTTAATATCTTTG
The DNA here is from genome assembly GCA_019776075.1 of Amaranthus palmeri. NCBI lineage: Eukaryota > Viridiplantae > Streptophyta > Magnoliopsida > Caryophyllales > Amaranthaceae > Amaranthus > Amaranthus palmeri. The sequence goes on from JAAKBH010000303.1 coordinate 886,753, forward strand.
TCGGTTTATGTAATTTAAAATGTGGTCAATATATTTATACATCAAAAATTAAAGACTTGATAAATATTTCGGCATAAAAAATTAATTTAATGTTGGAAATTTTCATATATATCACTCAATTACTATAAAAGTATTAAAAGATTTAAATTATACACAAATATAAATATAATAAAACTGAATTAGTACATTGAATAAGAGATACGTATATTGCATTGAAACGTTAAATTTTTTTTAGAATAAAGAGTGTAAGAAAATATCGGTGGACGGTGGGAGTGGGCAGTGGCAGACAGAAACTTTGGATTATTCATCATTTTGATATGACAACAGAATAAGCTGCCATAATAAGCGTGGAGAGTAATAGTAGACAATACTTCCTCTATTCTAAATTGTTGAAAATAACTTAAATAAACTAATTTAATTGTTACATTTGTTTTTTCTAACTATTTATCGATTTCGTTTAATTTGTATTTTATTTTTAATCCATAACTTAAAAGTTACTTCCTCCGTTCTTTTTTATTTGTCCACTTTACCTTTTGCACGCATTTTTTTAACAAATTTAAGTCTTAATATCGCTAAGTACGCATCATAAAAAATTATAAAAATTACATATTAAAAAACTTTGCATCAAGACAAATCTAACAAGATCTCACATGAATATATTTTATCATCAATATATACTTCAAAAAACTAATTTAAATTTCTCTCTCTAAAAGTGGACAAACTTAAAATGAACAAACAAAAAGAAACAGAGCGAGTAATATAGTCATGTTAGATTTTGTTTGAATTGTCTCAATGCAAGGAATATTCTTATTAACTTTTTATAATTTTTATTCTTAATTTCTTATCAACTTCTAATGCAAGGATTATTTTTATCAAAGGAGGATAAAAAGGATTATTTTTATCAACTTTTCATAATTTTAGGTAAAAAAATCATGACTAAAAATAGTTGTAAATTAGAGGAAATATTTTATTAATGATATATTTTATCCATGCATTAAGACCAATCCCATTGGTGTAGATTTTTTTTTATTTTTTATTTTTGAGATAATCGGTGTAGATATTTTGTTTGAGGGGAAAGTTTTTTGTGATGTTTTTTCTCCCTTTGGTACGGTAAAAACTCACAAAAAATATTGCAAATGTTTCCAAAAAATCTCTAAGTGAGTGAAAATTATTGGATTACATCACAAGGGACCCACAATCAAAAATACATTTAAAAATAAAAACTAAGCGAGTAAAAAGTAGGGATAGAGTAAAAAAGTAGGAAGGAGCTAGAAAGTAGTGAGGAAATGTATTTTTTTTCATTGATGGGATATATTATATTACTAAATATTTTCACATAAAATTTAATGTGATAGAAAGAAAAAGTGTAGGGAGAGATTGGCGTGAAAAATTTTTCACTCACCATTATTGAGAGTGCTCTAAGAATAAAATTATTGGAGGACATGTCCCGTCCATGTCCCATAGCCTGGGCGCTAACCATACCTAATGCATTTTGCCTTATTAAAAGAAAGATAAAAACAAATTAATATTCTTGCTGAAGTGATATTAATTTAAATTAATTAAATATAACTTACATTTTGCTAATAAGTAATATTAGTTCTTAGTGCTTTTTTATAAAGTATTTTAAATATCAATAATAAAAAACAAAAGGCATATTATATTGTTTGTAATGCTTTTTTATAAAGTATTTTAAATATCAATAATAAAAATAAATGGAATAGCCCTGTTCACCTTTGTTAATTATTAATTGCGACACTTCACTCAAAATGTGTAGGTAGAGATGGCATTGAGTCGGACTCGGCTCGGATTATACATACTCTGACTTTGCTCCGGATAAGAGTCAAACTTTTGTTTTCAGTCCACCTCTACTCGGAGTCGTATTATGCATACTCCAAGTTTGCCCCGACTCGGACTCTCGGATCTCCAACGGAGTCGGATGCAGAGTCGGATTATTATCAAACAGTATCGTTATGATATTGCACTAATGATTTTAAAGCATACAAAATAACAAAATATATTTTTGATAAACAATTTAACAAATAAATATGTGCTTTAATTTAAATTCAACTTTAACAACAAAAATAATCCTACAACTAAAATTTAACAAAATTCTCTTATTTTGATTTGGCGTATTTTATTTCTCTTAATTCATTTGTCTTATCTTGATTCATTAATCTAAATAAAAATATCAAGTACTTTTTCAAAATCGAAAATTGCAATTAGTATAAGAGATAGCTTAAATTAGTCACATTTAGCATTTTAAAGGAAACAAAATATTAGTGTTAAAGTCAAATTCAAAGTCGGATGTTCTTAAAGGTCGGAGTCGGGTCGGAGTTTGGGATTTTTAATTAATACGGTCCAACTCCGATCCGTCCCTAACTCGGACTCGGATCGTAAAGTCGGAGCCGAATGACTTTTTCCTCGGACTCAAATCGAATTATTTTCCTCGTATCAAATCGGACTAGGGTCGGATTCGGACTGAATTGCCATTCTTAGGTAGATATTATTAAGGAAGGGAGGTAGCAAGTAATAACATTATTATCCCACTTTTGAATTTTCTATTTGTACGTGTTTCATGCACGACATTTACTCCGGGGCAATATGTTCGCTGATTATTGAACACGCTTTACCGTACTAATACCAGTGTCCACTAATAATACCGATCGCACTTCCAAAATAAACAAAATTAAAATAACAAAATTTTCACTCTACTACATTCTACCTAATAGAGGCCAGTGATTTGTTATCCTCACAAATAACTATTATTATTTATTAAAATCTTCTCATTTTTTTTAATTCTCGGCAATCTCATGAGAGGGCCCTACTCATCAATACCTTTTAATTTGCTATCCAAATTTTCCACAACTTAGAAAATTCTTGGCACATGCATTTGTGGAAAATCGAAAGATGAAAGCTAGGTAGAAAATTCTTGGCACATGCATTAGTACTTAGTAGTACACAAGGTAGAAACTTCATAAAAGCTACTAATGGTTAGTATTATTATTAATATTACATGGGAGAAAATTCTCCCAAATTGTTATAGTTCACCACCTTTTTATTTTATCGTCACCTCTATTTTAAATTAATCGATTAAAATTATAAATTCTCTATAAAACACTTTAAATTCACTCTATAACACTTTATCACTCTAAAACTCACTAAATCCACAAAAGAATTATCGTAGCTAAAGATTTGGACTTCTAATTGTTACCGAAAAAATGAAAAACATAATTACATAAATGAATAAATAGTATAAATAAATTAAGTAAATTAATAAATAAATAAATAAATACACAAATAAAACATAAACATAAATAAATAATTATATTAAAAACTATTAAAATTAAATTAAAATTTTTAAAAAATAAAAAAATAATAAGGTTCACTCGCACAAAACGTGCGAGTTGACCGTGGTCAACTAGCTCGTTTTGTGCGAGTTGACCATGGTCAACTAGCATGTTTTGTGCGAGTGACTGTTCTACGTCTTTTTTTCAATTTTTTTTTTAAAAAATTTTGAAATCGATTAATTACTACATAATTACATAAATGAATAAATAATATAAATAAATTAAAACAAAAAAAATAAATAAATACACAAATAAAATTAAACATAAACATGAATAAATAATTATATTAAATAGTATTAAAATTAAATTAAAATAAAAAAATTAATTTTTAAATAATAAGGTTCACTCGCACAAAACGTGCGAGTTGACCATGGTCAACTAGCACGTTTAATTTTGTGTGAGTGTGACTGTTCTTCGACTTTTTTTGAATTTATTTTTATTAAATTTTGAAATCGATTAATTATTTAACCGAATTGTATTCATTTTCGTTTTGGTTCTAAATTGTTCTTGGTTCATTATGGAACGGAGGAAGTAACTTATTGAGTGTACAAGTTAAATATAACAAGTATTAGGGAACAGAAGAAGTAGTTTATAACGGAGGAAGTAACTTAGAAATTTCTTGGTACATTTACAATAATTACAAGTCGACCCAAGTTAGCTAGCTCTATATATAGAGGATGGTTTATTATGTTAGTTTCAAATTACTTACAATTATTTCTATAAACTACTCTCCCAAGTCCCAACCAAAGTTTATTATATTAAAGCAACTTATAAGATCAAAAAAATTAGATTGAGATGATGTTGTTTTTAAATTATAAGTTGGTGATGTTTTCATCCGCGATCACTTTGCTCATCATACTTACCTCAAGCACTGTTTTGGTTACATCGTTCCCCTTTAATTTGCTTCCAAAGGTTGCTGATAGTTTTGCACCAACGGTTGGAGGCCTTGGAGCTGCAAAGGGGAAAGTTGGTTTATCTTCACAAATACTGAAAAACCAACCAACAAAAACTCCTTTTTATTTTGGAGCTGGTCGATTACCAACACTGGGGAAAAATTCATATAATAAAGATAAATTTTCACCAGTGCAGCCATTATCCGAACAACAGATCAGAAAGTGGAGAAATAAATTATTAAAGAAAGCTGCTAAGAAGGTGGTCCATGAAATTATAGATCAAATTAGTGCTTGCCCAGTACTCGGTTACAGTCCGAAACTGAAACTGAATACGATCGATCAGTATTATTTTTTCCGTGATGATCAGATTAGTTATGTGCATTGTATCGACTTAGAAAACTCAAACCGATTCAGTAGTTTGGAATCTTCTAAGAATTACCAAACTCCTATTAACATCCAAGACTTGAAAGTTGTAAACGCCTACCAACTCCTAATACCTAACAACAAATATGCTCATTTAATTCGCGAAATTTATCTACCTAGAACCCTATAATTATCATTTATCCATCTATCGATCACCCCTAAATTTACAATGTAAGCTTTTATATTCAGTCATTGTTTCCCTCAAGTTATACTCCTTTTACCTATATATTATGTTAAGTGTTGTGTATTTTTCTTTTTTTTTTGGGGGTTTGCATTTCTACTTTAAAAATGATGTAATGTAATATATGTGTAACCTACTTATGAATTATGATCATGCTGATCAGCTAGTTTGAATAATTATGTAATTTTCTTTGTTCCTATCTATTTGATGCTTCAATATATATTTTGAGTTGTACGTGTTGTCTTTTTAATTTTACTTCACTTTGATAATATTGATTCTTATACTACCTCATGTTTAGGCCAACTTTTATTAAAACTTATTTTTGAAAGTATTTAGAAATATAAGATCCTCCCCAAACTAATTTGAAAAATAAGCTTCAAACAAAATCATTGTTTACAACAGCGTTTTCCTACCCTATTGGGCTGAAGATTGGGTTTTGACCAGTTAAGGAAAGTCGTTGTTTGGCAACTTTTTAATTTCATTCGATTTGCTTAAATGACTACCGTTTCACTTCTTCTTTACTTCAATTTTTCGTTTATTTTTTAATTCCAACAATCTTTTTGGTTTAAGTTGAGTTATTTCGTTGAATTTGGTTTTGTTTGTTGCTTTTTTGTAACTGATCTTATGGAGTATTTTGATCAAACTTCTCAAAATATCTTTCTTTTTGTTTTTTAGTTACTTTTTTTAGGTTTTTGTTGTTTAATCTTATCAGAATCAGGGTGTATCTATTTTTTAAAATAATTTAATTTGGTATGTGAAATCCTATAATTAAAAATTCTAAAAAGTTGATATTTAAATCTTTGTATTAAGACGAATCAAATAAGATCTCACATGGCTGTGTTTCAACTTGTAGATTAAGAATATATAAAATATAAATTATGAGTGATACGTGAATAGTGACAAAAATAAATGAGAAAATTGAATAAAATAAGAGCGAGCATATGAAATTGCACAGCTTGTTATATCTTTCTTTTGTTCTCATTAATTTACTTTTTTGTTTAAATTTTAACCGCACAAATCAAGCATTATTTTATTATATTGATAGGGAAGGAAAACAAAGGGAGTGAATGTTAGGAAAAGTTTTCACATTTCATACTATTCGTTTAATTTATTTTGTTTGTTTTAGAAATTGTTAAAGCATATAACATATTCTGGGGCCTCAACCATCAGCTTAAGCTTTTGGTTGATATGGTTCCTTAACAATATATCATCGATTTGTTGTTGATGAATCTCTTTTAAGTTAATTAGCTTGTAGTTAAAAATGTAGTAATAAATAATCATCAAGAATATTCGTTCAATGTATCAATATTCAATAAATTAATTTATCTCTACGCCTAGTTTTATTAATTAGTGGTAGTGTTTATGTTGAGTTTGTACTGCGAGCTTCCTACTTTGATGGACTTCTTTAATTATGATTTATGAACATTGTGTTGCTAAAACATAATTATAATTGTCTTCATCCATCTAAATTATTTATTTATTACTCTATTAGGTTTGATATCGATGATTACTTAATATTATACTCCCTCTGAGTCAATCAACAAATATTAAATGCTTTACTGAGATTGTTTTCTAAAATATAAAAAGTTTCCCTGTCAATAATAGAAAAAAAAAGTGGGGAAAAAATTCAATTTTAATAATAGTGTGACACGTATCTCAAGTCGTTTCTTCATTAGAATATTTTATTTTATCTTTTTTGTCTTAAAGTAGTAATTTTCTTAGATATTTCTAATTTTATAAATGTTTTATTTGTATACTGAAAAATGAATGACGCAAAACTTATACTCCCTTCTATTCAAGCTAGTAGTCTTATTTATTTTTTGTTAGTATTTATTTATCACTTTTAATTTGTATTTTATTTTTAGTTTATAAGTTAAAAATAGTCATGTGAGATCTTGTTTGATTCGTATTAATGCAAGGCCAAGGATATTAATATAACATGTTGTAATCTTTACGTTGTTGATACATTGCCTTCTGCTTCTGTGCGTGGCTATTGCATTCTGTTATGAGCTGTATTATTTTCTTCTTTTCACTAAAATGTTTGTTACATTGTATATACTTCCTACATTAAAATTTTCACGCAATTCGATCAATGCATTATTTTGTTCATTTATATATTAAATTATACACATTTAAAAACTATAAAAGGTTAATATTATGAAAGTATGCAATTAGACAATTCAAAGAATTAAGATCTCATTTGACAATATTTTTACTTACACATTAGGCTTAATGTATAAAATAAGCTTGAACGGTGAATAGATTTAAAACTGAAATGTAGCAAGTGTTTCAAAACCGACAAAGTATAAATCACTTAGACACCTATTCTATAAATAGGTACTATTGTATATACTAATATACAGCTGTGTGTTGAATAATAACAACTTACACCATCCGTTCCCTATTGATGTTCTCATAGGGAATGTTCACGGGAATTAAGAAAAGTGGGGTTTTTTAGATAGTGACGATATTATTTTATTGAAAAATAAATTTGATGGAGGAAAAGTGGAGACCACAAATATTAAAAAAATATTTAAAAAAAGTTAGTGGAAAAAAATATGGGGATCACAACTAATTAAAAAATGTTTTTATGAAGTTTGTGGGAAACATGTGGGGACTATTATGAATATAAAAATGTTAAAATGGAGTTAGTGGAAGATATGTGGCCCATAATTAATATTAAAATATTAAAATTAGGATGGTTGAGGATATTTTTGTCCAAAATTTGTGATATAAATGGAAAGATTCCTTATGAGAACAACAATTGGAACACCACAAAATGGAAAGTGGGAACTTCTTTAAGGAACGGAGGGAGTAACATTCTAAGAGGGTTCTTTTGTTTTCTCTCTCTAAGCCTCCTTCTCTCAACTATTATTGATATTGTTTCTTCTTGCTCAACAATACTCCTGTAGCTTACAATGGAGGTTCTAACATAAATAAACATTTATTTAAAAATATTTAGAAATATTAGGTATAAAATACTATCTCTATTAAATGATGACCTACCCAAATAGTGATCATATCGTACCAAAAGTAAGGAAGCTAAAATTGTTATTTAGGGACCCCAAACTAAACCATAATCCCGTGCCATTTAATTTGCAATATTTTTTATTTTGGTCTATTCTAATTAATTTGCATTATTTCTATTTTTAGATCATGGCTCATCATTTTCTTTAAATCTCATCTATACATTTTAACTCTCTTTTAATTTCATCCATACAATTCATTCTCTCTCTTTATTTATTAACACTTTCTTAAATTTTACTTATTTTCTCTTTGATGCAAATTAAATAGAAAAGATGAGTATTAAACAACTAAATTTTGATTTCGTCTAGTTTTACGATTAGTACGACTAATTAATTTGTACAACCTTATGTTGTATACCCTCATCAAATACTCAAATCTTTATTACAACATAACATCAATATGAGCTTCTCTTGAAAAATCCTTGTCCATTTATTATGGGTGGAAATCACTCATAGAATATAATGTTATCATATTATATTTTTGAACACTAATAATAATTAATACATCCTCTGTCATGTTTGATTTACATTAAAGAGAAAATTGATGTTCTTTAAGAAAAAGGTGGATGCTAGTAATAAATAAAAAGAGAGAATCAATTTATATTGGATGAAATTAAAAGAGAGTTAAAACGTGTGGATGAAATTAAAAAAAATAGTAGGCATTATTGTCCAAAAAAATGATATAAATTAAGTGAAACGGACCAAAATGACAAATACTGCAAATTTAATGGTGCGGTGGGAGTACAATTATCTTAGTACCCTTGTTTAAGAGTTTATGGTCTTTAATAGATTTGCTAAAAAAATTATTCTCACCTCTCAATGTGTATTCTAATTTTTTTTATCTCAATTTGATTGACGACGACCCTCATTTATAGTTGTTTTTTTTTTTCTAATTTATAATTATTTATTTTTTTTGAAAGTGAAGGACCATCTTTAATTATGTTTTGTAGAGTGGCATAGATACATGTGTTTTGTTACTAATAATGGAAAAGGAACACCACTTTCATGAAAGAAAACACAAAGGCTAACTGCTCATATTGGGTAATTTCTTATCTCATTTTAATCTTTTATGCTTTTTTGGAAACTTAAAATTAATATTGATAGGAGTTCAAAGTTTTATAATGTCAGGAAACAATTGGAGCTTGGTGCAAAAGAGAATATTTTATTTATGGTATTAATAAAACTTTTAATGCTATTCAGCGTTATGTAATTGCGCCAATTACAATTGTATCAATTAAATATGTTAGCTATCTAATTAAGTGTAGATTATTATTGTTCAACATGTTAAGAAGAAAATTGAATCGCTATGTTTTATTTTAGAATACAAATCGTAACATTATGAAAACGACAAATTAAACCACCACTGAATATTACGTAAACTACTATTTTATCGAATAAAAATATTTTTTATTACATTTATAATCACATTCATTACTTATTAAACCACTCACAATTACTACGCCGATCATACCACAACTGAATGGTTTTTACCCACTTCTTCCATTTTGTCTCATTAACGGTTGATATTAGTTGATCATGTGCACTTTTCACTTTTTCTTTAAAGAAAAGTGAATATAAATTGCTTAAAGTCGTTATCTTGGAAGACATGTGTTGAGTTATGATTCCTTTATTATACTGTTAAAGTCACATTTCTCCTAAAGAACTTTCACAAAATTAAAAAAAAACAATAAATATAAAAGAAAACAGAGGCAAGTAATATTTTTCAATATATAAGATAAAGAAAAATTGCATAAAAAAACCTCTATATATTAGAATGAAAACACCTAGAGAAAACTCATCAAAACAACTTCAAAATTAATCAAATAACTTTCCAAGAAATAAAAAAATGAAGATATATCGTTATGGCTCCATGGATGGTCGTTTCTTGAACTTATTTTGGATCATGATCGTGATCACATCCATAAGTTCAAGAGTCGTTTTTTGTGCTAGAGCACATCCTCCTACAGGTTATGGTTATGGTCATGGTCATGGTCATCAGCTTAGAAATGGTAACGAGAAATCGAGGCGTCTATTTTCAATGGTGCAGCCATTTGAAGTGTTATGGGGACGTCTTAGGACGTTTGCTGAGACTAAAATGTCTGGTATTGGTGCTGCTTCTAAAACTGATGGTCAAAAAAGTAATTTTTCTTTTGGACCCGATTACATGATGCCTGGCATGGGCGAGGATATGGATCCGGGTTTTGAATATGCCTATCCACCTTATTTTAATTAACACTAAAAAACGTAAAAATAGCAACGACTAAAAGCGATGAAAACAAGGTCATCATGGCGGCAGATTTATATGGATAAAAAAATATTGATAAAAAACTGAGGATTTTAGGATGAATTATTCGTCCTAAAATCCTCAGTTTTATGGTTTTTATAGTAGAATTAAGTTTTAGTGCTAGTGTACTCTATTAGAGGATTTTAGGAGGAATTAAGCTTACTATATATTAACTATAAGAGTATGTATTTGTGTTGTGTATATAATGTTACATGTATGTGTATGCATGTACGTAGCTATGTATACTAGGATATACTATGTGGTTTATTAGTTATTTAGCTAGAATGGATTACCTTGTTGCTAAAAGTACTCTATTACAATTTACAATACGCGACTTATTATTTTGATAGGATAAACATTTATAGTTTTCTAACTTTAGATTATAATGGCGATTATGGTTACATAATCATTTAATTATGAGTACTTATTTTTTTCTTTCAAGGGTCAACTGAATGTAATATCTTTAATTCATTAACCACTAACATTTTAAAAAAAACGCCAAAATTAGAAAATTGGCCCCTAATCCGGCGGCATTTAGCTTAAAACTGGATGTCAGATCCGAATTATCCACAATTACACATTTGGACATCTCGCTATAGTCAGAAACCTCAGCCTAATTAATTAAGTGTATCTTATATTTGGGTAATATCATGTATGAGTAGTAACAATACATAAAGTTAGTATTATGCTTAATTATGATTAAGTTTAGAAAAAATTACTAGGAATTACCAATTTAAAGGGTATTTTTCTAGAAAAACCCTAATATGTTAAAAATCCAACTATAGGGAATTATAACACAAAAAAATTTGTAAACTAGCTAATAAACTAAAGTTGGTATTATTATAGGAAAAAATACCCCTAAGTTGGTATTATTCATGGTTAATTAAAAGTTGGTATTATTGTAGGGAAATTTATAAAAAGGTTGTACTACCTCTGTTAATTGTTTTCTGCAACTTTTGCCATTTTTGTCCGCTCAAGGTTATTTGCAACTTTCCTTTTTTAGTAAAAAATAACCAATCTAATTACCTATCTCATCATTTTCTCTCTCCTTTAATCACCTATCCCATCATTTTCTCTCTCCTTCTTTTTCCTAAATTATCTATCCCTACTTCCTCTCTCTTTCTTTCTCTCTCCTATCTTACCTTTAATTACATTACCCCACATTCTCTAATTTTACTTTAAGAAAAATTGCATTGGCAACCGCAATTTGTACTACGGTTGCACAAAACAATTAACGGAGGTAGTATTATTCATGGTAATTTTTCCTTAAGTTATGATTGCATATTTGTCTGTAAAAGAGGCGATTAATGAGTTAAAGACATTATCTATTTGTCTCTAGATAATACTACCTCCTATTCAGCCTCAATGGCCCATTTAGTTTTTTGGCACTATTCATTCATCACTCTTAATACGTATTATACTCTTAATCTATAAGTTAAAACATAATCATGTGGGATCTTGTTTGATTCGTCTCAATACAAGGATTATTAATATCAAATTTTTATAATTTTTAATCTAGATAATACAAGGATTCGTCCCAGTGAGAAGGGTCGAACGCATCATAGTGGAGGGCAAGAGAAGCCGGGAAAGACCTAAGAGGACGTGGGAGGAGCAGATTAACAGCGACCTGCTCGAACTACACCTCTCTAAGGACCTGACCAGGGATAGAGCCACATGGCGGCGCCTTATTCACGTCCTAGATTACTAGACTAGTTTGATACTGTTCTGTGACTTTTGTCATCGCTTTTCACTTCCTTTTTTACCTATATCGCTTATAGGTTTTTTTTTTTTTTTTTTTTTTTTTTTTTTTTTTTTTTTAATCCCTATGCTTGGCTAACGTGGGTGTAAGATGCAGGTTTTCGGATTTTTGCAGGTCCTATCCTTGAAGACTCCCCTAGAGCCGAAGGACTCTTATGACCGCCCTCTCCTTATGGGTATGAGACGCCGTCGACCTTCCTTCCCCAGACCCTGGCCATAGAGTATCTATGTGCGGGAACACTGGGTATGATGATGATGATGATGATGAATGTGAGATGTTAAAGGTTAAAATGTTGTCTCGACAAGAGTGAAAAAAGTAAATGAGATATTTAGACTGATTAAAAAAAGTATATTGCACACATTTTAAATTTTATTTTTCTTATTCTCTCAACAAGTTACAAACCTTTTATAACTACTTTTATGTTCCCTGAATTTGCTACTAAATCCTTGTTGCAATTTTTAAAAATGACAATTTAATGTCCTTGTTGCAATATTTGTCTCTAGATAATGACTTCACAAATTTATAGTTTATAGTTTTTAATATCAACTTTAATGTTTGAGTCATTCAACTTTAAAATTGAAATAAGAATTTAATGTCCTGCAATTGGTCTTTTATGTCTTAAAACTGATTTTTTAAGTATGAAATTGACCTTTTAAGTTATAAAACTGTCAAATTTTATGAATTAAAATTTCAATTTCAAATCTTTGAAATTGGTCTTTTAAGTCTTAAATTGATTTTTTAACTCTTGAAATTGATATTTTAATTTGTAAAATTAGTAAAAGAAATATATACAATTGGACCGACCCAATAAAACACGTCTCACAAGTGAGACGATCTCACCCAAGTTTTTGTGATAAAGATTTTAAAATATATTTGCCATATCGAAAATTTGATATTGAATTAAAGCGTATAAAAGCTTTACCAAAGTATTATCATTTTTTCACCTCTTTAATCCTTCTGCTTATGAACATAAAATATGAAATTGAATATCTTAGAGTATATAACATATTTTGGGCCTTAACCATCAACTTAAGCTTTTGGTTGAGTTGATTCCTTGACATGGTATCCTCTTGTTACACTGGCTTCTGATACTATGTTAAGAAACCAACTCAACTAAAAGCTTAAACTGATGGTTGAGGCCTAAGATATGTTATATACTCTAACATGTTCCATTCAAAATGTCCCATTTTCTTTTTGACAATAGCGTCAAAGCACTCTTAATTTCTATTTTATTCTTAATCTATAGTTTAAAATATAGTCAAGCGGGATCTTGTTTGATTAATCTGAATGCAATGATTATTAATATCAACTTTTTATAATATTTCATTATGTATAATAATGGATTATGGATATTAAGCATCGCATAAGTGGATTAGATAGTATATAAAAAGATAAATGAAACATTTTGAATGGAAGGAAGGGAGTATTACTTCTTAGAGTTTTTATTTATTTTTGTTATTCTCTTTTTTTAATTGTTGTTTTTATTTGTTGGACAAAAATTATAAAAAAAATATAAAATGACATGGTATATTAAAAAAATTACCGTTGAAGCCCCACCCGCCCCATCAAAGTTCCGCCATTGGTCTCATTGAAATTACTACATATCTTCCCAAAAAGCTTTCATGTAGAAAAACTTAAATGTTAAAAGTTCATAATATTTGCCATTAATAATGTCTTTTGGGAGCTCTTTTTCCCATCTTACGTACACTATTGAGAAATATTTCCTAAAGAGCCGTCCACGCACGTAGGATGATTCACAATTTTTTTTATTTATGCTTTAGATTAAATCATTATCTCAAATGACGATTTGATATTATTTTTTGGCAAACCGCAATTTAAGATGGAAGTTTAATTTAAACTATAATTTTTAGAAAAAAAATCTAAAAGTAAATGGCCATTTATTTAAAATTTTATAATGAAAAAATATTAGGCTTAGTGAAAATTTATGGGCCAAAATTGCTATATTTATTTAGTTGAAACCATAGGCATGAAATTATTTTATTGAAAATTTAGAGTACAGTTGGTTGAAATATTTCTCATGAAAGGCGTCTTATTAGAATGTTGAATGTGGGTTCGACACCAGATAAGAGCATTTAGCTTTAAACTTAATTTTTAAATTTATCTATTTTCAAGCAAATCTTTATCTTAAATAGAAAGTTTTTCTTTTATACAAATTGTCATCTAATCTTCAAACTATTTAAATAAAATATTAACCTACATAGATAATATAGCGGAAAATATAATTTTTGTTATGTAAAATGAAAATTATTTTGTAAAAAACATAATGAAAACTGAAAATAAATTAAACTCAGAACTACAACATATCAAAATGTAATTATTATAGGAGTATTAATATATTGTACCAAGGCAACTCTCATTATTAAATACACCAATATAAAGAAAAGCGTTAATTAAGTTGGTACTTCACAGTTCTCAAAAAAAAAAAAAAAAAAAAAAAGTTGGTACTTCACATGTATGGACTAGGTCAAATGGCCAATGATTTGTATGTTGACAGATTTTTTATTGAACAAGCTGTACAAGTTGCACGTAATGACTAGCTACGTCAAATGGTCAATAGTTTTGCGTGTCAAGTATATTTTATTTATCTAATCGTCTTTTTAGAGACGTATTTATCGTATTCTTAATGTCTACTTATATTATTATTAATGTTTATTTATCGTATTCTTAATGTCTACTTATATTATTATTAATGTTTATTTATCGTATTCTTAATGTCTACTTTCAATAACTTAAATGTTCACTTACATCATCTGAATACCTACTTACAATATTTTAAAAAATATATAATGGGTCGGTCCAATTAAAGATGGTCTATCAAAAAGACCATTTCTTACAAGAATTTGTGTTTTTATTTTAGAAGTTTTTGCATCTACCACTAGCTAGGTGATTGAATGTTTTATTAGAGTTGAGTATAGGTTTATTCGTCAAATTCGACTTATTCAGCAAAAAATGGGTGAGTTTGGATAATAATTTTGAAAAAAAAATTAACATTTGGACAGGTTATACATGCCCACTAATTTAAGCGGGTGGTTAGCGGCATAAAACAATATCCACAGGTAACGACCACCCACTTATTTTATATAATATGCAATTTTTTTAATTTTTATTGTAAAATTATATGCGAAGATACAACTCTAAGTCCATAGTTTTAAAAATTAAGATTAAGACCGCTACGAAAGATGGCTAGTAGTGGCAAAAAAAAGTCTGTAATAGCGGGCAAATTGTTGAAAGATTGAGTCCACAGACATATTTTATAAGCATGTTTGATCCGCTACTAAGAGCTTTAATTTGTATACATATTTTTTATTGTACATGTTGCACGGAATGACTACCTAGGTCAATGGTTTGTATGTTGACAATATTTTATTGTACAAGTAGTACAAGTTGCGTAATGACTAGCTAGGTCAATGGTTTACATTAATTAAGGATTAATATCACCCTCTATAAATAAAAAGGATTTGCAACGCTAAATATACCAAAAACAATTACTACCAATTGTACGTATATCTCATCAAATCAAACAAAAACAAATTAAAATAATTATGAACATGAATTGCTTTTCATCCTTCTTGTTTAAGGTCCTCGTGATCTTTAGTTTCATGACCACTCTAATAATAAGCTCATCAAACATTGTTTTGGGTGCACGCTTTACCCGGTCGGACCAACAATTGATGCAACAACGTCGTACTTTATTACTTACGGGCGTTGTATCTGGTCTAACAAAGTCGGCATCAAAAGTGGTAAAGCAACCAGTAATCAAATCAGCTCCGACAAAAAAATTCACGAAAGGTGTTGAGACGGGTATTGATATTTCTGATCGAATTAGTGAACAGAGTACTTCGCCATATTGCCAAGTACTCGGTTACAAGTATGAGATTTTAAATACGAACCAACATTATTTTGTACGTGATAATCAGAAGATTAGTTATGTGGATTGTAATTTGTTAAACAACCCTAACAATGCTGTGGCCATTTCTAGGATTTATTACCCAAATGATCTTTACGACATCCATTTAATGAAACTTGTAAATGCCTTCCAACTCCAACCTACCAACACATACGTTAATATTGGCCAAATTTATCTACCTAATGACCTATGATTATCATTTATCACCCCTTAAAATACATTGTAATCTTCTTAATTGAGTCATTTATGCCCTCAATTTACATTACCTAATGTTTAGATCTAAAAGGTAAAGGACACTCCCATTATTTCGCACAAGGCAGGGTCTGGGGTGTTTTCTTTTTCCCGAAAGATTTACCTAATGTTTAGATTTTTGTTTTTGCATTTGAAATTTTTTTAATGATGTAAATGTAAGCTAGTTATGATCATGCTGATCAACTTAACTAATTATGTACTTTTTTATCCTTTTAATTTGCCTCAATTTCCAATTTGATCAGTTTCGTATGTTGCATTTGCGATCTTTCTTTTGATTTTAATCACACATTTAAACTTTTTTGTAATTTTATCCACACAATTTAATTGTTTTCTTCATTTGTATCACATTTATTATATTAGCATTATGTTTGGATAAAAATTATAAAAGGAAAGAAAAAGAAGAGAAGGAGAAGGCATAGAAGGCAAAGTGAGGGGATGGAATGACAAGAAAAGAAAGGTTTTGTTATTGTTCAAGAAGGAAAAGAAAAAGAGGGAATAATAGGCAAAGTTTTGATCTTTGTTTAAGAGGGAAAAAGAAGGAAGAGGAAGAAAAAAATTATTTTTCTAATTAAGGAAACTAATCTCTTCAAATTTGCATGATTAAAATGGTAAGAGTAGTTTTGAAATAATTTTTCTGTTACACTTAATTTGCATTATTTTTCATTTTAGTTCTTTTCATTTAATTTGCATAATTTATATTTTTGAACAATGACCTACTATTTTTTTTTAATTTCATCCATACATTCTAATTCTCTTTTAATTTCATCCACACCATTTATTTTCTTTCTTAATTTATCACCATTATTAACTTTTTTTTTTAATATACACATACACTTTCTCTTTAATTCAATTCTAATGAGATATTCCAAACCAATACCCATAGTTGGCTCACTATAAAAACAACAATATATCATTTCGAGTAAATAAATTGGGTATATATAATAATCTATAGCAAATAGCATAAACTATTGGGATGAGTTATCCCACATCGAAAAACAAAAGATGGTGTGCACATTTTATAAGCTAGTGGAGACCTTCCCATTGTCATATGGTTTTGGGAAGTTATATATCTCCTTGACTTATGAAGTGTGCACCTCGTGTCTCCCCGTCAATGTGCTGGCATTGACAAAAAGTACAGCCTAATTTAATACTATATTTTTCTTTATAAAGTTCTAAATTATTGTAATAACTGAACTTTCAAGATGTTTTGGCTAATGAATTGATCCAAAAACCAAAATAAAATATTAAAACAGCAATATAATTTTAATGGGTATATAATAAGTTGAAATTAAAGTAGAAATATTTGGTGAAAAATAAGTAGTAACTATATTGCATTATCCTCTATCATCTATGTACGCCATTTGCATTGAATTAATAATATACATATTTGGTGAAAAGGGAAGTAATATTAATACATCATTTATTTGTGAAATTTGTAATGAAATTATAATAATTATTGTTGAATAATGAAGTATAAATAAATTATTAGTTGTATGATTTCTATTAAAATCACAAGATACTTTTATTTTAAAAATATATATACATTCAATATTATTCTCATCTCTAAGAGTAGTTGTCGAAATTTAATAATGATCGTAAAACTTTTTTTCAATATTATTTGTGAAATTTAATAATGATCGTCAAACGTTTTTACCAGTATTTAATGTCGAATATAATTCTTTAATCAATTTAATATTCAGTCTAATTCTCAATAATGATTGTTATGACAAATTCGAAATTTCTACCCAAAATTAAACCTATTATTGGTTTAACTCAATTTCAAAGTAGAAGATAAATTGCTTTTTTATTTTTTTATTGCAAGTTAGGCGAGAAAAATAAAGATTAAGGTGACAATTGAATACAACACATTATTGGAAAAAACAGTACTTACTCCAACTCAGATAAACTAAACATGAGAGATATTATCTGTTTTCACCTAATTTTATCTATATCTTAGCTATACAAATTGAATCATCTTTCACAAGTTTTCTGTACTATAATTAGAAAATATGCTAAAATTATACATCTTAACTTATATATAAGTTCTCACCAACCACATAGTAGTCATCATAAATCTCTCACAAAATCATAATAAAATCAAAAACTATTCAAAGTCCATAAATCACAACATATTTCCTAAGCTAAATCATCATGAAAGTTTTCCCTACCTTAATAATATGGGCTGTCATCTTAACCCTAACAACTTTAATGATCAGTTCGAACGTTGTTTCTGGTGCACGATCCTCACTTTCGGAGCACAAAAATCATCAACATCAACAACAACAAGATTTAGGACGTCGTGAAATGCGAATGTCAGGACAAAATATAAAACCAAATAAAAATAAAAAAGGTCAAAAGTTATGGGGTAATTCCAAAAAAGGATTTAAACAAGGGAAAAAAGGTGGTAATAATGGTAAACAAAAAATGCATGACTATTTTCAAGATGTAAAACCAGTTTGGGGTAAACATTTTCGCCCACCCCCTCATCGTGATGTATTTTATGGCCGACGTGGACCCGCACGTGGGACCAAACTTCCTACTTGTTTTTCAATGTTCTGCTAAGTCAACCCTATATTATTTTTTTTATTTATGTTGGTCAAACTAAGCCTAGCTATGTATAATAATACGAGTGATGATATTTACGGCTTTTAGGGTTGCACATAAAAATTAATAAATTTTACTGAATATCAATAATTTTAGTTTTCAAGAGAATTTAGTATAGATATTGGGAATAATTCATATTTTTTGTAGTCATTTAATCCCAATAGAAAGAATTAATGATAAATATGTTATGTTTCAAAGCAAAAATAATATTAAATTACATTATATAAAAAGAAGAGTATTTCTAATATACAACTCTAAGGGTTGTATATATCATTTTGTAATAATATATGTTGGTTTTATGTCATTAAATTGTTTATCGTTAATTGTTATGTTCTTGCTCCATGACATTGAGTTTGTATCGTATGTCTTAAAATGTTTTTGTTTATTTGAGGACTCGTTTTGTCATTGGATTAAATGCGCGGGAATTTAATTTTCTTGCTAATTTTTTAGGAATTAAATCCATAGAAATTTTAAAATTACACGAGAATTGGAATTAAAATTATCGAGAGATACCATTATGATTAAATTTCTTAGGAATTTTAAATTTTTATGTTAACTGCTAACCAAATGTTATTCATTTTGACATACCATCGAAAGTTCAAATTTCTATGCTAGTTTCCGTTGATCAAAGAAGTTCTAAGTCAAATGTTACAAACTCAATTGGAGTGAGAGAGTAATTAATTATGTTAGATATAAAGTGTTATTTAATTTTATTTTAAGATTCGTAAATTGTATGTTAGTTATATGATGTTATTATTCTCTTGAAAACGTACATATAAATATTTATCAGTACTTTTTTGGAAAAATTACCTTAATTAATCCAATAATTTTATAATTTTTCTACAATAATTTTATCTATTGATTAATCATATACTATAATCTCAATTTTAAGATATTTATTTTGAGTAAACTTGCATATCTAATCTCTTGCTCTATTTGGAAATTCACCAAAAAATAAATTAAAAACTAATGTAAAAGTAGAAAAAAACATTTTAATGCACTTTAAAAATTAGAAATTTTTTTCATAATTTCTTAAATATTTTTCTCAACAATTTATTTTAATTTATCTTTTTTATTAAAAAATTAAACTTGTTTAACAAGTCAGTTTTACTCGATGCAAATACTTCTAAAGTTGGAATTTTTCATAATTAATCAATAGGTGAGATTATTGTAAGAAAATCATAAATATGTTCGATTATTTTAAATAATTTTTCCATTTTTTCAAAATTCTAAGACTTATATTTATGATTGAGCAACTTCTAATTTCCGAACACAGCCTATAGGAATTCGACTCAGGAATTTGCTTTCAAATGAGTGCCAGTAAGAGGAGAATTCATCCATTAACAATCTACTACAATCTTTTGTTATCATAACAAAGTTTACATCAAGTGTTCGCATACCACATTTCGAAGAAGTACCAATTCTATGTCGAAAAGTTACGTGCCAAAGGTACTCATAAAACACAAAGCAGGAAGACGGGAATAGTTCTATTCTACGACAATCCACTTGATAATACTCTCTATTCAACTTCGGCCAAGTAGTCATCAATTTCCGCTGGTGTTAGAACTCTGCAAATGAAGTAGAAACAATTAACTTTATGCGTAAAGGAGCAAGGTTTTCGACATACTCGTATAAAGTACAAGATAACAGAAATTAGCAGATAAAAAGACGATGGTTAAGGCTGGCTGGTAGCTGTAAGACCGCTGCATCCCCTATATCATTCGCCCTTTCCTTAATCTCAAAGAAAATGCCTATCAGATTACGAGGCGTGATAACTTAGACCCAAAAACAAGATATCCCGTCCAAATCTATGCCATATACAAGATCAGCCTTCAACAAAAAACTGTTGCGTTGTACAATGCGCAAACTCCATATGATGATAAATTTTATCAATATTTTGTTGCATTGCTAATCATAGAGCATTTCTCATATTTGAATAAAACATCAACATTATTAAACTTCAAACAGAAGCCAAAAGTTCATTGGAACAGGCTATCATACTTGATTATTTGTGGTAATTGACTTGGCATATAAAGTAATAGAAATGCACAATGGTAAACACACGATGCATTTGATATAAAGATGTAGAGCCAAGGAAAACACAAGAAAGTACGCACCTGAACTTTCTGTCAGTGCCGATGATTCCAATCTCAATATTCTTCCCTGATATTTGGCCCTCAAAACTGCATGATACACAACAAAAGTTCCAAAGGAAAAAGTAAGACAAGATCATAAACCTTAGAAAGGCTGCATCTACTAGGACTTCAACTGCATGAGTCTATCCCTTTTAAGTGTCTTTGTGCTAGCTTTTTCATCATTCTGCGAGCTAATTCATCATTGTGCTAGCTAATTCAACTAAGGTGACATCGAACAGAAATAAGTTTAAGCATCATGTTATTGTCATCACGCATCATCTCAAATTACAACTAACACCAATGCATGTTCGGTTCTTCAGATATTGAATGTGGGCTTTTAATAAAGGTTTAAAAAGATGCCAAAGTTCCCAAGTTTAGCTTCCTTAAGATTAAATGGCCACAACTTCCTTCATGAAGCACACAGATCCGCATAGCACAAGATGAATGCGATGCACTGCACTTAGCACCACTGTGATAGTATAAACTTAACACCATTTGCAAAAAAAAAAAAAAAAGGAAATAAAGTTCCCTTCTTGACCTTTTAAGCATCCACTGCAATTACTGTAATATGATAGGTAATAGGATCATAGTGCAAAATGCAGTCACGGTCGCAATCGGGGTAACGGAACGGTGATGGGTTTTTTAACACCTAAATATCAACCGAAATCAGATTTGAGAGTCTTTTGCCTCGACTGCTCGTCTTCTCACAGCCAGATATGTTACCTTTTAGCTATGTATTTGCAGGCTGTTAATTTTTTTTCACTGCGGTCCCATATTTTGCTTATCCGTAAGCAAGAAGTTACATATATTACAGGCCAGAGGGTGCAAGCAGCAAGATTTCAATTTCTTACCCTTCTTTCAGCGTCAAGATAGCAGTGTGGACAGCATCATCGAGTTCCATATCATCAGTATACCTACATATAAAAACGAAATCTTCAGCCACTGCAATTTATCAATGAACTGATAATATCCAAATGTCAAAACGTAGACCACTAAAACGTTAGAAAGCCACAGACAATGCAATGTACTTCAAATAAAAAAAAAGTATACTGAATGACCAGAGAAACCAGTTTCCATGAGTATTGGATACACTAAGGATATGCCCACCATAACAAACTATCTTGATTTCAAACGAGGAACTAATTGTTATCATATATTATTAAGTATATGACAAACAAGATACTAATTTTGAAATATGCTGTTTTGAAATATTTTTATTTTCATAAAACAATTCAACTTCATTATTTTTTTAGCAAAAGAAAAAAGAGATACAGCAACAAAGTCCACTCGATAGTGCAATCACATGTTATTTTTCCGCTGAATATGACAAACTTTTAAACGTACTTTTATCTCATACTCATAAGTTACTTTTCCAGGAACAACTCGCTAAAAACTCTGTTGGTGTGGAAAAGAGAGATCTCTTGTTACATTCTTCTCATCATAAGTTTTATAAACTACGTAGATCCAACTGAAAATCTTCTAACATGATTTTCCATAGCAAACATACAATTTCATAATGCCAACTTGAATAATTAAGTAATAAAATTTGAGAAAGATCTAACAATGGCATGTCTTAAATGGGAAATTCACTAACAGAGGGAAAGAGGGCAATATTGGCAATTGAGAATGAAATCTGCAAATAACTTTATTATTTTATTTGATTCAAAGCACCCATGTCAAATACACAACATCCTACTTTAATAGAAAGTTTGGACAAGACAATGAATAGACCAAATCCAAACTTCAAACCTCTAAGTGAACATAAAAAGCAAAACAATTTTCTTGACACACGTCAAGTAGATAGTGTTTATTAGTCTTAACATGATAAGAATATAAAACCACCCACAAGATGTTGTATAGTTAATGGAACCAAAATATTTCATTACCTTTTCTCAAGAAAAGTCTTTGCATTGGAGACATTCTTGCCCATTGCTGAAGCCTTCCATGAAAAATATGAACCAGAGGGATCAACCTGAAAAGGAGCAAGTAGTCCGTTAAGATCGAGAGCATTAAGATCCAAAAAGAGCATTAATTAAAGATGATTCAAAATTTTTAGAAGTTGTATGCTGAAACCCCTATCTCTCTTCTTTAATGTAAAATTTTTTTTCCAAAAAGTAAAGATCTGACCAAAAATTTGAAAAAGTAAGACAAATGTATAACTTTTTTTGAAAAAAAAAAAAACACACACACACACACTTGACAAATGCTCCTAGTTAGCAACTAACATCCACTATTAGCACTTAGCTGCAAGCTATATTTGAAACTTCAATGATTTGTTATATACTTCTACAATACACTTAATTAGCTTTGCAAATTTTTACCCACATAGTTATACTTCTTAAACTTTTTCCAGAGTTAATATCTTCCAGATACCCTTAAACTGGTTTATTTAGAACTCTTCCAGACGCAAGGGGAAATTAAAATCTATTCTGCTGGAAGCAAACTATTAAGCTGGAAAAAAATCAAGGTTAAAAAATCCCAGCAAATTATGAAAAAGGAGATTCCAGTTTTAATGTATTCATAAAAATTGCTAAGAAATACAACACCACCATTCGTACGACCCTGTTTCACATGAGAAGCTATGACAGACTAAAAGTAACAATTGAAGAGCATGTACGTACAAAATCAATCCTATAGCGTAACTACCATTGAAGTTCACTAATTAGGTACCTGGTACAACTGTGGACCACTTTCATCAAATCCAGCAACCAGAAGAGATACCCCAAAAGGCCTCACTCCACTGCACAAAATTTATAAAGGTTGTGTTAATAAAGTTAATCTTAAAACATTAATATACAAGTAATCCCAAACTAATAGTCTCCATAAATGGATGTAATCCTATCAAGAAATGAGAAGAAAATTCAAACTCTAATGCTTTATGTATCCTATGCTCCTATGGTTCATGCATTCAACATAAAGGTTGAAAACTAAAATAACTAATGGTGGGGTGGGGGCAGCATAGCAGCATTAACTTGAGAATAAAACGTCATTGTATCACTCATTTCAATTGAAAGAAAATAGGAATGTGGAAAGATATTGAACCTATACAAAGAGACAATGCTGGAGGAGGCAAAACTCGAAGATATAGCCATTTGTGCACTTAGAAATTTGAAAGATGTTGGATGCTATGCACTTTAAGCAATGACAATAAACAAATTATAAAAAGCTTTCATAAGTTGACAAGGGGGGGTTGGAATTAGTGTGTTTTATAGGACGAAGAAAGGAACGCAACTAAAGAAATTTTCAGGAAGAATAATATACATAATATCAGGACGTGTACACAATGGTGACATGCCCAACAACAGTGTAACCGTAAAGTTTTAAGGTAAAAGATTAGATCTATGATTACTGGGTATCATGTAATCCTCACAGAGAGAGGTATTTATTATGAAACAATTGTGCAAACAATAGCATGGCAACGACAATATTCTATAAAGTTACGACTCTTACTGTTATACCAAAAAGACATTATGAAAACTCCAACTTTTATGTGACTCCCATGCTTTTCTAATGAGAATTTATATGAATGACAAAGTTACTAAAATATAACATTCAATCTTACCCAGATTGTGTGAATTCTTGCATGACAGCGGCAGTTTCCCTAACAAGTTGTGTAACAGGGATTTGTTCCTAAGAGAAAATTGCTAATAAGTTAGGTACTTGAATATACTGGAGAATAAATAGAAGGGGTCAGCAAACATATTGTCCAATAAAAGCTGAAACAGTGAATTAATTGAAGGACTAAAATGCAAGAACAAACTAAAAAAAATAATGGAAAGGAAACCCAGTAGCACATAGAATCACACAGAATTTCAGAACTTAAGACTGCCAAAAGATAAAGTACAACAAGAACAATGTCAAAGCCTTAATCCCACAAAATTGGTGTCAGATACATGAACGAGAACATTAGCATAAATCCAAACCAAGGAAATGAGGATCCATAACATTAACATAAAATCTAAAGAGAGTACCTTATATAATTTATAGTATTGTTCAGCCTGCTTCCTGCTTTTACGGACTAATACACGAGAATCAGGGCCCATGCCACTATAGAACAAAAACAAAGAAATGATCAAAAAGGAAGACATAAACCAAGTTACAAGTCTTACAACAATCAAGCATTGAACTAAGGAAATGCCTCCACCATAAACTATGACAAGATAGAAATCTAAGAAAATTACCATGACTACACATTCTTTCAAAAATTAAAAGTTCAACTCACACATATGAATCATACCTTAATTAAACAATTTATTAAGATTTTTTGAGATTATGGTGATAAACAAAAAACTGCAAATTCATACATACAAAATTACAAATATACCATTGCAATCGTACTGTCAAGATTGTTAATTATTTAATTAGATATAGCATCGGCCATTGAGCTCATTCAATACTAGCTAAAGTTAGAACTAAAACAGGGGAAGACAATTTTAATTCATTGAACGTCTACTTAATAAATAATCAACAGCAATTCCTTAAACCGAGCAGATGAAGCTCACCTGTACACAACTCCTATGTTAGGCGTCAAAAGTTGAATCTTTTGAACCTGAAGCGAGTGAAATAAATGTTACAAATCGATGATACACAACAATGAACCCAAAAAAAAAGCATTCCGTTGCTACAATGGTTAGATAAAACTTTATATCCACAATTTATAGAATAGCCCAACATCAGATTAAATCCCCATCACTTCATTTCTACCCACTATAATCACGTATAACCCTTTAATACATTATGTAGAAAATTAATAATCAAATGAAGAATGATGTGCAGATTAAATCCCCACCCCAAAGGATACTTTAATTAAAAAAAAAAGGTTATCTTCACCCCCTAAACTTCATGTGGATGACTTTTTTTGGCATTAAACAAACAAGTAGCCCAAAAGAATTCATATAGAACTATGAATCAATATTCATCCATAATTCGGGCAAGAAACTTGGCCCTGTTCTGAAGGTTCAAGTAACGGAATGATGTAGAAATTAGGAGTATGAACACCAGATGTGCACAGCGCTAAGATGCATTGGCATACTAACTGAACACTTTGTCATCTCAAATAACTCAACCATTAAAAAATAATTAGCTAAGTCTAAGCATTACAACAAAAGACTTGGATAGAAACTAAAAAAATACCACCAGCTAAGACTTGGCAATTGGCACAATAAGAAAAGCCACAAGTTTAGCCCGAGATATTGAAGCAAGACTAGAAAATTGTTTCACATTCAGTTTGAAGAAGTCCATTGTGATAAATAATTCAGAACCATTGAATATCAAATAAAAGCAACACCTGACTTGGGCAAATTCGCATAAAAACTAACATAACTAAGATGCTAAGATTTTAAATAATAGGAGTAGAACTCTATATTTCCACCTTTAACAAAGACTACAGGTTAGACATTACATTTTTTAATACAAACTTTAAACATTTGCTCATCTACATATGTTTAAAAAGGGCATAGGTCAAATAGAACAACCATTAACACCCACTTACCGATGCTTCATCCACAAGAATTGACGGGAGTTTCTTCTCCGTTGCAATAACAACACCATTAGCAGCTGTACACACCAAACAAGAGAAAATAAACTCATGAATACAAAATAAATGGAAGTATGAGCAGCTGCAGTCTACATAATAAGATTATCTCATACAATGATGACCTAAGGGGGCTCCTAACTTATTTATAAAATGTTTAACACCGAAAATGCAAGAATGTTAAACTTAACACCACCGAACCCAAAACGAAAGGTTACCTCAAATCAAAGGTAACAATAAATTTTTTTAGGAAACTTCCACGTGGTAACTCTAAATTAGGCTTTTCCACGGGGTAGAAAAACATTTTTTTAATCTATGTGGTAGCCTTAAACTTCCAACTTTTCCACCTGGTAGTCAAAAGGGAAGTCTTTGTTAAAATTACGCTATTTTTCCTCGAACATAATGACTTTTTTTTCAAAAAATAAACATTGTGATCACACTATTTTGCCACATATTTTGAAATGCGGTCGAAATGAGTTTTTAATTTAACAAAAAATTTAACATTTTGTCTACTACATGAGGCTCAGGGTCACCACATGGATTTATTGTCTACCATGTTGAAAAGCTAAAAACTCATGGTCACCACATGGAATTTCCCAATTTTTTAAAACTGCATAATTATATAATGAACGTGAGATAAGAAATGAACTATATAATCACCATTTATTTAAACTACTCAACACGAACAGAATATTCTATAGCCAACCGAATAATACAAAGAACAGACATTAAGAAATTACCCTTAATACCAAGGGAAGTCTGCCCAGATCCAACAGCAGTTAGAGCATGCTCTATCTGTACCAGCTTACCAGAAGGGCTGTAAAAAAACCATTTACAAATCAGGTGAGTCAAATCAAAGTATAAAATCATTCAAAATTCGAGTCACTTTGAAGTGAGTTATGACAAGGGATGATGGAAACATCAAAAAGATGATAAAAAAAAGGAAGCACCTGAAAGTAGTGAGAGAGAAGGAGTATTGGCTGTCCCCCATTGAGAGATGAGACTAGAACTTTTGGCAGAAACAAATTACCTATACAAGCATGATTGCCAAATTCAGAGCAGGTTAGCAATTAGCAGCCCAGAGGAGTGTGAAAGTCATATACAACAAGGTCATATTTAATCAAATGACACATCTGGAAAATTGCTAAGCTTGTTAAATTTGTAGTAGTGATCACATAAGTTCTTTACAAGCTACATAGGTTCAAAGGAAGTAGCAAAAATAGATCGATATTGAGGGATGATAAAGCCTCTTCAACGAAAGAAGGCTACGGACATGAAGAAGTTTATTCTTACAACTTCACTGAGGTGATTCCTACCAAGAAATGGGTAAGCAAGGGTAATCCAGGCGGCCAACTTATATAGGAAGTTATGTGCAGAATTTTGAGTAGTTAGTCATGAAGATCATAAAGCAAAGCTATGCAACCATAATACTGATAATATCATACTATGCATTGGATATAAAATGCTCATCCAAATTGAGATCTTAAAGATTTAGTACTCTCAAATTGAGCCAAAACCATAGAAATCGTCAATGTGAAAAACTACAGCCTTGCTTCTACCAATTAAATCAAAATATATAACGTTTCATTGTTCTACACACATTTTTTAAAATATTTCAAATTTTCTCTAGAACGCAGCAAGTATGATACGCTAAAATCAAACCAGATACCTAAGGATTAATCTACTGCGCCACCAAGTTCATTACGCACTCAAATAATCTTCCACGATCTTCCACGACAAGAAATACTGTTTAACTACAACAATTGAAATAATTGATCATACTGGACTGCGCAACGAAAGTATGCTATGATCCAATAAATCCAACAAAACTCGGGAAAATCCCGCCCATTTTCCAATTGAATCACATGTAGAGAAACCCTATAGTCTAAAAACCTAAACGCAATCAAACCAAAATATATATCAATTTATCCCGTCACAACTTGCACAATCTTACCACAATTTGCTATAGCAATGACAAAAGTCAGATACAGAATTTATCATCTAATGAACTAATTGTGCATATAGAACAACAATCTGATCATAGTTTAGCACAATATCACTAATCAACTAAATTTCACCCAAAATCTAAATTTCTCCACGACAAAAACCTGATTTTTCACCAAAAAAATGATGAAACTACATATAATACATTGGGAAAAATAAAAGTAAAGAGATAGAGATTTACCGAATGCAAAGGTTGGATTCCGAACGCCGAGAAACTGAACTCCGGGCAGTGAAATGAGACGGAGAATCGAGTGTTCAAAATTTATAAAGGTTGATTCTGTGAAAGATTGCTGAGCAAGAAAATAATAGAAAAGGAACAATCGAGTTTGGGCGGGCCAATTGCGAGAAACGGAGATTAGGCCCATCCTCTCACTATTCTTCAAAGTTAAGCCCAATCAGTAACGAAATGGAACTTTTTTAGCGCGTCTTGCTCGAGACCGTTTCACCGTGAGATGGGTTCATAGTTCATACAATAGTTCAATTAATTTTTTTTTTATAATTGAGTAAATATTTACCAGCTAATATTGAGTCGTTTCGTGATGAGACGATCTTAATAGAGAATTTGTCCTTTTCAATTATGGGATAAACCGAGAGTAGAAGAGGCTAGATGAGAATCTATGATTTTACGTCAAAAATTTTCATTTGATCGTTTATTGTGATAAGAACGGAGCTGATTAGATAAGCTTTTGAGTCCTAATTTTTACCATTATATTGCAGATCGATTTTGCACTTATAAATGTTTAATTATTTTGTTCAGGGTAAGGCTAATGAAAACAGATTAGGGCTGGAAAGAGGAAATTAGTCCTTTATGATGACTGATGAGAAACAAACCTATGTCATTAGGGTGAACATAAAAGTTTTCAACCCCTAAACTAGCTTATTATTCTCTAATGTTTTTATTATGTGGATGTTTGTTGTACCTTTATTAAGTACTCTTTATGTCCTTTAAATTTCACAATAAAGAGATGTATTTGTTTCATTAATATGATATAATTGGTAAATAAAATAAAGAATAAGTGGATAGAAGAAAATATATAAATGAGATAAAAAGAAAAAAAGAATTTGTAAATGTGATAAAAAAATAAAATGGGCAATTATGGTCATAATAAGATGTGGGGCAAATTTAAATGGCATAAAGAGTAACTTATAGAGGTTGATTTGAGTCAATACACAAACAAATGTAACAATTAAGCCATTTGAATTCTAGCAAGCGGTCGTTTCTGGCCTTTAACTTTTGCAAAAACTAGCTTTTGATATGCTTTTGCAAAAATCTTTAATTTTTACCTTTCCATAACTAGTTTTGCAACTTGTATGTTACGAGTCCGGCACTCTTTTTGGTCGCGATATTTTTTATGGGTATGAGTTGTCGCCGTTCTTCCCTTTCTATACCATGTTCATAGTTTTTTATGAGCGGGATACACTGAGTAGGATGATGATAATGATGATGATGTTACAAGGGTGTTTGTAATTTTTATTTTTTTTTTTTTTTGCTTTTATATTAGTATTTTAGCTTTTATCTTTTTAAATGGTCAACTAGCAAAAATAAATGTTTGATAAATGACTTTAAGCGAGTTGAAAAATTGGTTTTTAAGTAATTATCAAAAAGCTGTATATAAATTTTTTACAAACTATGACCATAGCAACTAACTTAAACAATTAGTTTATGATTAATACTTCTATATGTTCAAACCAATTAACAACACCTCCACGATCACTTTAATACTATTTTAAATGATTATTTTAATATAAGTGATTATTTTAATGTTATAAGTGATCACATTAAACTTAAGTGATGTACTTTAAGACTATAAGAAATTCCACTAGAACTATAAGTAATCACTTTATTAACTATTAAGATTATATTGGTCACTTAAAATTTCAAAATGATCACATTAAAATTATAAGTGATCATTTAAATACTATCACTTTAACTGATCATTTAAGTAACCGATTTGTAAGTTGCAGGTTTCTCTCTTTTGGAAGGCCCTTCTCGAGCCGAGGGATTCTTTAATCGCACTCTCATGATGATGTCTAAAACATCCTAATAAGTGTAATAGTTGAATGATTTGATGATTTGATTACTGTACTATGCTATAAATAAGCATGAAGAAGATTACATAAGATCACAACGGTTACACAAGATAATATCCTACCTAGAATAATCTACAAATAAGGAGTGAATAAGCAAGGTGTAATATACTGGAAATATGCTAGTTGTACATGAGATATTCATGATATGTATTAGTAAAATAATGTGAGATCATTGCGCCCGTTTGGTAGGTGGTCATAAACCATGGTAATGAGAATGAAAAATTAGTATAATTTTAGTTAAAAAATCTCTTGTCTATCTTGATGATCATCCTTGTCCAACTCTAATCATCTCATTTTCTTCATAAAATTCATTCCAATGCATTACCATTATTAGAAGGGGTGGTATTAGGTGATAATGAAAATTTGTATACAAAAAATTATTTTCATTACCATCATTTAGTACCACTAACCAAACGGGCCGGTAGTCTTACTTAAAAATAAGTAAGCAATGTTGGCATTAATTCAAATTTATAATAGTAAAGGACCAACCTCAAATGTCTACCAATTAGCCGTGTAGTAGCTAATTACGTTTGTTTGTCCACATAGTACCGGCAAAAAAATAGAAAATCAGTGATGAGTAAAATCAATAAATAATACAATAATCCTTGAATCATGTTAGAGCCATGTGTTGATATTAAAAAAAAACTCGAGAATCATGTGACATATACTATTTAAAGCTATATTGTATTTGTCTTATTCTCGGTTATTTTGCTGTATTTGCTTTTGACACAAAAATTAAGATTTTGAGTGGATAGTGGGTTAAAGTAGTGAGATATTTAGAAATAAGAGAGAAGTATAAAAATAAAATAGAATTGAAAAATAAAAATATATAGTAGTAAGAATTAAATTACAAATGTGAACAATTACAAAAAAATGCAAAGATAGTAAATTTTAGGGAAATTCCATGTGGTGACCCTACGTTTTTTGCTTTTCCACTGGTGATAATCATTTCTTTATCAGTATAGTTACTCTAAGCTTCTAACTTCTCCACTTGATAGGCAAAAGGTTAAGATTTTTGTTAAATTTACGTTATTACTTCTTAGTTATCATAACGATCTTTTTTCATACCAACAAACGTCATGTTCACTTTAAGGAACACCTTTTTCAAAATTTGGTCGAAATGATTAGTTAATTGAATAATAAACTTATCATTTTGTCTATCTATCACATGAAAAAAAATGAAAATTTTAAGATCCACAGGCGAACTAAAAAGTTATCTATAAAAAAGTCAAAAAGTCAAAATCTTAAAATCATTATCATTATCATCATCCTACCAGTATATACCGCTCATAGAAAAGTATAGGCAGAGTCTGCAAAAGGAAAAACAACGACAACTTATACCCATAAAGAAGAGCACGGCCAAAATCTTAAAATAACACATGAAATTTTCCTAACGTTTATGAGCTAGGGAGTAGGTAGAGTCTTCAATAGTATCTATATAAACTAACCTCCTTAACGTTAAATACATCCACAAAACCACTAAAGCAAATCAAATCACATCTACAATCACCCTTTCTACATACAATTACATCCAAAAAAAATCGCTTAAACATGTTCAGAACCTCTCCTGACGAACCAAAAATCCATGCAGTATGTATACCATATCCGGCACAAGGCCATATAAGGCCAATGCTAAAACTAGCCAAACTCCTCCATTCAAAAGGCATCCACATAACATTCATCAACACCGAATACAACCACCGTCGTCTTCTTCGAGCTCGTGGCCTTAACTCGCTCAATGCCGTCCCATCTTTTCGGTTCGAGGCGATTCCAGACGGTTTACCCGCATCCGATGCGGATGCTACACAAGATATTCCTACTTTATGTCATGCTGTTATGAATTACTTTCTTGAACCATTCAAGAAAGTTATTCTTAGATTAAATAATGATCCTTCCTCGGGTTCGCCTCGGGTTAATCTTATTATATCGGATTGTGTTATGCCTTTTAGTTTGGATGCGTCACGTGAGTTGGGTGGGATTCCGTTGGTCTGGTTGTGGACTGCTAGTGCTGCGGGCTTTCTTGGGTATTCTCAGTATCGTAGTCTTATCGACAAGGGTATTGTCCCTTTTAAAGGTACGTATGTACGATCTATTATTACTACATCTTAATATGTATACTATATGCAAATAAAATATTTGTTATAAATAGAAAATGAGTTTCGAAATCAAAAATAATATTCTTCATTTGAGATAAACTAATTATATATTATAGATTAAATAATTATCGATAAGTTTATAGCTGTTAGAGTATATAACATATCGTGGGATCTAAACGACTCAACCATCAGCTTAAGCTTTTGGTTGAGTTGTTCTGTGACATGGTATCAGAAATACTCAACGTGACAAGAGGTCACGAGTTCGAATCTCAACCATCCCTCATTTAAAAGTGGAATAGTTAGAGTCAGGTATATGGAGGACTTGTGTTGCATCCACACTCCAATATGCTCTCGTGTAAAGGGTGCGTATTAGAGTATATAACATATTATGGGGCCTCAACCATCAGCTTAAGCTTTTGGTTGAGTTGGTTCTTTGACAATACTTAATATATGTATTAATTATATATATATTTTTATTTAATTCATCAAATTAATTATATTTGTTAGATTTGAATTGTAGAATGTTATTCAATAAAAGTATTTTGTTCAAATATTGTTTTGTTCAATTTAAGGGAAAATCACGAAACTAGTCGTATTACTCGCAATATATTGGTAAACATTATTGGCTAAGGCTAACAAACACTTTTGAGTGATTGTTAAGAAAAATAATAATACCTTTTAAACAAACTCGAAAATAATACTTATTAAATAGTAATTTTCTTAAAAGTATTAATCCAAGTCTTCTCTTTGATTTTAAAAAAAAATAAAAAATTGAATATTGCAGTTTGATTCAATTAAAAAACGAAAGTATTGAGTCTTGAGATTCACAACATTGGAAATTCGTGAAAAAAAATTAATATGACTTTCACCGCCACGTGATATATTATCAGTGTGATGTGGCACTTGATAATTAATTAAAAGAAATTGGTAATAATAAATACATATGATTTTATATTTTCAATACTATCTTAGGTGGATAGTTTACCAATCACAAAAATAAAGTTTTTCTCTTACTCCCAATACACTATAAATTAATTTTTCGTGATTTGATTATTTGGATCTTGACTAGTCTGACTAGCTAGCTACGTAGATCTAGATTCATCTACACCAATAAAAAAACAACATAAATGAAAATCTTGTGTCTCGATTGAAGTAATAAGTCATCATCATCATCATCATACCCAGTGTTCCCGCACATAGATACTCTATGGCCAGGGTCTGGGGAAGGAAGGTCGACGGCGTCTCATACCCATAAGGAGAGGGCGGTCATAAGAGTCCTTCGGCTCTAGAGGAGTCTTCAAGGATAGGACCTGCAAAAATCCGAAAACCTGCATCTTACACCCACGTTAGCCAAGCATAGGGATTAAAAAAAAAAAAAAAAAAAAAAAAAAAAAAAAAAACCTATAAGCGATATAGGTAAAAATGGAAGTGAAAAGCGATGACAAAAGTCACAGAACAGTATCAAACTAGTCTAGTAATCTAGGACGTGAATAAGGCGCCGCCATGTGGCTCTATCCCTGGTCAGGTCCTTAGAGAGGTGTAGTTCGAGCAGGTCGCTGTTAATCTGCTCCTCCCACGTCCTCTTAGGTCTTCCCCGGCTTCTCTTGCCCTCCACTATGATGCGTTCGACCCTTCTCACTGGGGCGTCATGGGTGCTTCTCTGCACATGCCCAAACCATCTGAGCCTGTTCTCCCGCATCTTTGCAGAGAGAGGTGCAACCCCTAACTTTTCCCTAAACTCCTGATTTCTAATCCTGTCCATCCTTGTCTTACCACACATCCATCTCAGCATGCGCATCTCTGTTACATCCATTCTCTGCTCGAAAGCCTTCTTTACAGGCCAACACTCCGTTCCGTACAACAAAGCCGGCCTAATCGCTACGCGGTAGAATTTCCCTTTAAGTCTATTAGGAAATCTTTTATCACAAAGCACCCCAGTCGCTGCTCTCCACTTGAGCCAACCTGTCTGTATACGGTTAGCAACGTCACCCTCAATCTCCCCATTGTTCTGAATTATTGAACCCAAATATTTGAACTTGGACGTGCATGCAACAGCTTCTCCCCTAATGGACACCTCTGGCTCCCCTATCGATTCTATCCCACTAAAGTTACATCGCATGTATTCAGTCTTCGAGCGACTTATGCGCATCCCCTTGCCCTCCAAGGCTTCCCTCCATTCCTCCAATTTACCATTAGCCTCCTCCTTAGTTTCTGCAGCCAATACTATATCATCGGCAAAAAGCATACACCATGGTACGGTTTCCCAGATGGATTTTGAGATTTCATCCATAATTACCGCAAAGAGAAAAGGACTAAGTGCTGATCCCTGATGTAGGCCCACTCTAATACTGAAAGACTCTGTTAGCCCCACCGGTGTCTGAATGTTGGTCAAAACTCCATCATACATGTCCTGTATTACCTCAATATATCTTGATGAAATACCTCTTTTCTTGAGGCTATCCCAAACGATGCTTCGTGGTATGCTATCATATGCTTTCTCCAGGTCGATGAACACGAGATGCAAATCCTTCTTTCGCTCCCGATACTTTTCCATCAGCCTCCTCAAAATATGAATCGCCTCAGTAGTTGATCTCCCCGGCATGAAACCAAACTGGTTCTCCCTAATCACCGTCTCCCGTCTAATTCTTTTCTCAATAACTCTTTCCCACAGTTTCATAGTGTGGCTTAGGAGTTTGATACCCCTATAGTTCCCGCATTCCTGTGCATCGCCCTTTTTCTTGAACAAAGGGATAATTGTGCTAAACCTCCACTCCTCCGGCATCTTACTAGATCGCAGGATAGCATTAAAGAGATTAGTAAGCCATTGAATGCCCTCCTCACCTAAGCTCCGCCACACCTCAATCGGGATATCATCCGGTCCAACTACCTTAAATCTCCCCATCTTTTTGAGGGCTTCACTTACTTCTTCCTTGGTTATGTCACCAAATGACCCACAAACCCGTGTTGTTTGTGTGTCCGAAGTCTGTCGAGTTTCCTTTGTAGGACCCCTTGACATATTTAGTAGTTGGGAGAAATACTGATGCCATCTTAGTTTGATGTCCTCATGGCTAGTGAGAACCCGTCCACTCTCATCCTTGATATACTTCACTGCTCCCAAGTCTTCCCTCTGCCTAGATCTGGCTTTAGCCAACTTGTAAATATATTTCTCCCCCTCTGCGGTATCAAGCTTTTGGTAGAAGGCTTCAAAGGCATGACTCTTTGCCTTTGCGACTGCTTTCTTCGCCTCCCGCTTCGCTTCCTTGTACGACTCTTTCATTTGTGCCCTAACCTCCTCCTCCGTACAGGCAATAAGCTCCTTGAATCTCTTGTTTTTGTTCCTTATCTTCTCTTGCACCTCCTCGCTCCACCACCACGATTCCCTGTATTCCCTTTCCTTTCCTGTCGACACCCCTAGCGTTTCCTTCGCCACCATACGAATGGTTGTCGCCATAGATTCCCACATTTGATTTGCATCGCCTGAGATATTAGGGTAGCCTAACGTCTTGATCTTGCTTGATAGGGTTGCGATTTTATCCCCTTTTAGACTACCCCACCTGATCGTATCCTTTCCCTTAGACTTCCTCTCGACAATCTTCCTCCTCATACGGAAATCTAGTACTAATAACCTATGTTGGGTTGGCATCTTAGTGCCAAGCACAACCTTGCAGTCCAAGCACGAGCTCCGGGTGCTCTTACGTACTAAAAAGTAGTCTATCTGGGTAGCAAGCCCACCACTCTTGTACGTTATCAAGTGCTCATCCTTCTTTCTGAAGATCGAGTTTGCTTTTTAACTATCACTTCCTTATATAAGGTCGTGAGTTTGATTTTTAACTAGCCCTTATCTTTTTTAGCATACTATATATCAAAAAAATTAAAGTACCATAAGTATTGCCTCCATGTTTAAGTTGATTTAATTGATTATTCTTATGTATAAAAAAAATGTACACTAGCTATTATAATAAATTTGCATTCGTATATATATGCACATGCTAAATATTTAGTTTATTTTCATCGAATTAAATTTGTTTGACATCAAATATATGCAAAATTCTAACGATAAAATTTAATTAGTATAACGAATTTAATTTAATCAGTATTATAATAAATTATAATCATCGTTAGAATTTTGCATAAGTTCTAATTTTCAATGTATTTTATTTGTTATTATTAAGAGACCCTACATAAATGGAAGACAATTATTATTGACAATAAAATAATAGATTATTATATTTTTATTCAAATTTGATTTTAAATTTACCCATATACTTCCAAAATCACAGAAATGCACATAATAAAAGTATACTTATGTCAAGGGTGCAACAATTTCTTATTATAGCTTTAACAAAATCTATTTTTAGTGGGAGATTATAATTACGAAGTAATTATTATGTCGATAATCAAGATTTATCTTTGTCATTAGCTACAGTATTCCGAAAAATATATAAAAAAAAACTTTAACTTTTTTTCTGAAATGATTATTATATGTATAAAAAACATTATCTAATTATGAAAAGCTAATCAAAAGTGATTTTTTTAAAGAAAAAAGTGGTTGGTGATAAATTATAGCTCACCGTCCCCTATTTGACGTCGCCCTTTTCACATTTATATATAGTGACGACTTAAGATGGTTGAGTTTTTTCAATAAAAAATTAAGTATTTTGTTGGTTTAAGCAAATACCATTTTTCTTAGACAACAAATCAGCTAAAGTTCTTAAATAATTCGTATATATATAAACTCATTGTTTATTTTAAAAATCTTTTATTAATTGGATCTACTAATTAACATGGTATAAAATAATATTTATTTTAAAATCCTAATTTTGAAAACTAAATTAGTCCAATCAAAACATATTTGTAGTGACGCATGTATACATGTGTAAATGTTAGGGTTTTATTTTAATACCGCAAGCGCACGGGTGTCGTAGCACAATTACGGGTCGGATCACGGGGAGACAGGATTAATATAAGAGTCGGTTAGTTAATCACTTGAGAAACAAAGATTTGCTGATTGTTGCTATAAACTATATGAGAATGCTTAAGACAAACACTAATATCAAGATAATAAAAAGGACTAGGACATAGGAATTCCCCACTAATAGCATGTAATTATTTCGATAAGGATTGCAATTGATTCCGTTGAATTGAATTAGCGATCTAACTTAATCACTCCTTTTCGGGATGGTAATCAAATTAAAACAGATTAAATGGGTTCTCTCAATCTCAACTTTCGTATTTTGATCGATTAACATCACAAGAAAACATACTACTCAATCTCAACTTTCGTAATTTTGATTAAGAAGACATATTAACTTGTTTTATCATCCAAGACTAATAATATTCTCATCCCTCAACTTTCGTGATTTTGGTTTTAAGAGAAATTAAAAGACTTTAACTTGAATGATCATACATAACAATTTAATCAAACCAATTCAACATCACAATCATCAATCCTCATTTAACAATCACATACATATTAGGGTTCAAATCCTATGCCCTAGCATACAAATCTACTCACTAATCATGGCTATGGAGATTTCTAAGACTAATAATCTAACATGAAACAAGAAATAAGACATAATTTAAATACTTGAATAATAAAGAAAATACCTTGACAATGGAGAATTGAAGAACGGTAATGTAAATTGTAAATGAAATCCAAGAGTACAATATTGAAATTCTTAATGGAAAGCTTAAACTAAATCTATGGAATACAAGAGAAATACTAGGGTTTGAAAGAAAGAAAACTTGATAAAATAAAATTAGGTTAAATTCCACTTAAATAGTGGTTCCAAAAATTAAGAGAAGAAACGGTTGAACTTCCGTAGAAATGCTGAGCGACGAGTCGCCACTTCAGGTGCGACGAGTCGGCGCTTCTCTTCTGTCTGAATGGTGGCAGTTTCTTCTTGAGCGACGAGTCGCCACATGATGGGCGACGAGTCGTCGCTTTGGTTCTGGAGTGCTGAGAGGAGATCAGTGAATTTGCAACGACTCGTTGCATAGTCTGTGGCGAGTCGTTGCTTTCTCTCTGGATTGATATTGAGTTCAGCAACTATGAGACGAGTCGCTGCTATGGTTGTGGCGACTCGTTGCTTTCCTCCTGGACTTGTTTTGGCTCGTTTCTCCATCATGCTAGGGGTCTTAGGCTATTTCTCCAAGCCTTCACCCTCTAATAACTCCGTAGACTAGTGAAAAGCCTCAATTTCGCCTCATAACGTCATAAATCTACAAAATAAGCACACGAGACAAAAATTGCAACAATCCACTACTATAATCCCTAAACATCATTATAACTTCGCCCGCAGAGTGTAGAAATAGCATAAATAAGTGCAAATAATTGCACTTATCAGTAAACATTCAAATATTTTTACCCGACCAAACTAAGCCAACTAACTCAGAACTGTCGAAATTTAGTCGGTATAGTTCTATACAAACTAATTCCAACTGTTTTGGATAGTCGGAAAATTGTATTTTTTTTTGTAGTGAATAATACTCCTACTAAAATTTATAACCCATTAATTAAAATCTATTATTTGAGAGACTAATTATGTGATTGTGGCCTCATTAACACAGATTCAAACTTCACAATTGATGGTTCCTTAGACAAGGTCATGGATTGGGTACCTAGCATGAAAAATATACAATTGAAATATATTCCAAGCTTTATAAGAACCACAAATAAAGATGATATTATGTTGAATTTTCTAATAATTACAACTGAAAGAGCTGCCCAATCATCTTTTCCTATAATTTTTAATTCCTTTGATGCATTTGAGTATGATGTTTTAAGGGACATTTCAAAAATAGTAGTTGGTCCTATGTACACTATTGGACCCATGCAATTACAACTAAATAATGTGTTAGATGACCCTCTTGTCAAGTCTTTGGGATCTAATCTTTGGAAAGAAGATCAAGAATGTATAAAATGGCTTGATTCAAAGGACCCAAAATCAATTGTTTATGTGAGTTTTGGAAGCATTACGACTATGACGAATGAAAATTTAATCGAGTTTGCGTGGGGTCTTGCGAGGAGTAATCACCCTTTTTTGTGGATTTTGAGACCTGATATTGTTAGTGGGGATTCTGCTGTTATACCACCTGAATTTCTGGCTGAAACGAAAGATCGAGGATTGATTACTAGCTGGTGTGATCAAGAAAAGGTTTTGAATCATCCATCGATTGGTGCGTTTTTAACGCATTGTGGATGGAATTCGATGTTGGATACGATTTGTAGTGGGGTGCCTGTGATATGCTGGCCTTTTTTCGCGGAACAACAGACTAATTGTTGGTTTTGTTTCGAAAAATGGGGGATCGGAATGGAAATTGATAATGAGGTTAGAAGGTATGAGGTTGAAAAGCAAGTGAAAGAGCTTATGGAAGGTGAAAAGGGAAAAGAGATGTCAAAGAATGCAATGAAGTGGAAGAATTTAGCTCAAGAAGCAATTGCAAGTCCTAATGGTTCATCCTACATAAACTTTGACAAGTTGATTAATCAAGTGATTCTTCCTCTTAAAGATCATGACAAGAAGTAATGTTATGTTGATTTATTGAATAAATTATGAGTTATTCTTTTGAGTTGATAGACATGGTTTGTTTTTGTTTTTTCATTAGATTATTTTGCTTTAAATTTGAAAGCAAACTTGTTGTATTGATCTCATATGTTACTACTTTGCTTTACTTATTGATGAAGAGATTTTCTTTTGGTGATTTAATTTTATAATGAAGAGATTTTTTTATATTAAATGAAGAGATTTTCTTATATATAAAGAGATTTTTTATATTAAACGACCCTATAAGAATTGATTTTCAATTCATAATTATAGATTGTAAGTAGATTTCACTAAGTTTGTTGTAACAAATTTTTGCCCACTCGTATTTTATTATTCCATCTTAAGACCAACAATAAGCAACAAGCAAGAAAAATTAGCATTACTAATTACAAATCCTAAAAGCTAGAAACAATTATTTAGGCAATTCATCTCAACTCAAGAAATAAAAAATTAACAAATTAATTCCAATCAATCTATTACAACTAGTTTTGAGATATAC
Organism: Amaranthus palmeri; assembly: GCA_019776075.1. Taxonomy (NCBI): domain Eukaryota; kingdom Viridiplantae; phylum Streptophyta; class Magnoliopsida; order Caryophyllales; family Amaranthaceae; genus Amaranthus; species Amaranthus palmeri. Next base: position 927,355 of record JAAKBH010000303.1, read on the forward strand.
TTAATTAAGATAGATCGGGACTTTCATCAATAAACATACAATATTTAGAGTAAAATATCCTATATAATATTACTACATTGATGAACATCTTCAATGAAATCAATCCTCATTTAGCCAATACAAGTCTACAATCACGTTTTCATCACACATACAATTGAAAATTTCTCTAACACACGAACTAATTAAACTGAACGGAATCAAATGAAGGGGGAAAGGGGGCATGACCAGACCCAAAAGCACGAATATGATCCTTAAGCGATCTTTTGTGCTTGAAGTCGGAACCACAAAGACATAGCCAACGCTTGCCACAATTCTTCTCGTGGGTACGCCAATCGCCTTTAACGGCCAACGACTTGCCGCACTTGCGGCAGCTAAAGGGCTTGTGGCCATGCTTACGCTTGTAATGAGTTTGGAGAGTGCGAAAGTCTTTTAATGGCTTAGATTTTGGATGGTTTATGTTGTTTTTGCAGCCTTCCTCGCAGCAATAGCATGGTACACTTAGTATTGCTCGTGGTTGTACACCTTTTAAGGAGTCCGGACCTTTTCGATATTGTGATCCATGGCCCCACATGTGCATCTGATGTTCACGTAATATAGTTGTTAGTTTAGAAATTGCAAGAGCCCTCAAGGCCAATATTATTATATATATTCCCTTAGATCTGTTTTATTTCAAATGTTTTATTTGCTTTTTGCATGTTTATTGATTCACTAATTCAATATCTTTTTTAGAAAAAATTATCTAGAATAATTCAATTTTTTTCATGATTTTCCTACAATAGCACCTATTGACTAACCATGAATAATCCCAACTTTAAGGGGTTTGCGGTAAAGTTGGGTAATATGATGACCAGCTATAATAGATAATTTGCCAAAAAAGTAAACAGAAAGTTATTTTTAAATTATAGAAAAATTTTGAAAATTTATATTAAAATAAAAAAAAAATCATAATTTTTTTTGAAAATTTTTTTAATGTTTTTTTCGACATTTCATTTTAATTTATCGTTTTTTTTAAATAAAACTTACTATAGTAAATCATCTGATCATCAGGTTTATTCTAAGAAAATGTCCTTTAAAGTTGAGAATTTTCATTGATTAATCAATAAATGGAATTATTGTAGGAAAATTATGAATAGATTAAACTATTTTAGGTAATTTTCCTATTTTTTATCAAATCCGAACATACTTTAATCCTTCTTTGATTCATTTAAAATTTGTTATAATTATTGAATTTAAAACCAAGTCATACACACATCAAAAATACCAAGTCATACAATATACAATAATCCAATCATTGCTTCAAACCCTAGATGCAAAATGGGTCTCAACTCTCAAGCTACCATACCATAAACCAGCGACCACATATTATCAACTCGTTGCGTGTCGTTAATTGCGATTGCGACCAGCATAGGATAATGTTTGTTTAGGTTGTTAAGCAACGAAATGTGTGTTGTGATGGGCGGTTCTAGGCCGTGCGAGGTGCCCAACCGCACAGGGCCCCCGAACCTAAAGGGCCTCATATTAAAAAATTATTGCAGAATAGCATATTATTGTAGTAGAGTAGATGGTAAGAGTTTTACTTAATATATCAATGGTCATATGTTCAAAACTTGTTGATTACATTTTTCTATCCTTTTTTTATCTCTTTCCATAACAACTCTTAATTTTCCAAATATTTTTTCTTACCTTATTTAATGTTTACACATTCATCAAATATCAATTATCATTAACTTAATTTATAAAAATATCAATAAGTTATTTTTAATTTGTCAACCTTTTACTCTTTTTATTATTAGTCATCAATTTATTATATTATTTTTTCTTTCATTTTATCGTTAGAGAAGAAAGTTTAATTTTTAACAACTTAATTTAAGTATTAGAAATATAAATTGTATTGAACTTTTATTTTGTTGATTTTTTTTAACTATAAAGGGGCCCAATTTTCGAAATCTATAGATAATAAACAGGGCCTCGGAATTGTTTGCTCCGCACTGTTGTCAGCTGGTTGGTGATCCTTAATTTGATCGATGTCTCCGCACGTGTTTTTGTAGTAGTATGTTAAAATAAGTACTAAATAATGAGATTATACATTCTTTATTAAGATTGTTTCACTGTGAGATGACATTATATAGGTTTACCCAATTTTTAATTTCTTAAAATTTAATGAAAATTTATTTTTTTATTTAGTTAACTGCTATGCAAGTTTAACATTGGGCTGCTTGTATGAGATCGTCTCATCGCCCACGTGAGACAATCTCATACAAGACTTGCTAATGTGAAACTAGTCTATAAAGTATCTCAACCAAAAATTTAAGTTAATGACCAGACATTAAAATATGTTATGTACTTTATTATCATGCACATTCACATGAGAGCCCCATAAATGTGTATGCATGCAACATATGTCGTCTTCATACACGGTGCATGCTAAATATTCCCTTGAAATGGGGTGGATGAGATTCAAATTGAACCGGTGACAATTCTCTCACGTTGATACCAACTCAACAGAAAAAAATGTTATATACTCCCTCCGAATCATTTTAAATATCCCGTTTTTGGCAAATTCATATCAATTGTCTCATTTCCTTTTTCATCTATATTTTTTTCACCTAAATACCTTTACTTTTACTACTCCCAATACCCAACTACCACCTTTACCCCGCTTTTCCAATTCTCAATACCCTAACTACCACCCTTACACTTAATGTAATCAATTAAAATACCCAACTACTACCTTTTTAATGGACTCCACACCACCTTTAATAACCGTGAAAACCCAAATAGAACATCTAAAATATTATATTGTGTCAAGAAACCAATTCAATCAAAAATTAATTAAATATTACCTGAAGATTATTGTAACGATTGAAAGTCTTATTGCAAAGATGACAAGAAAAATGTGTAAAACCCACAAGAATTTGAACAGCACTTGGAATCCAATAATTCTTGGACTTTTGAACTTCATTATCTTCATTATTATCACTAATTCCCTTCTTAATCACATTATGATCATTATTATTATCTGGTAATCCAATATGCAACGCAACATTATCATCTTCTTCTTCTTCATTTTCCAGCTGTAATTTCTTGGTATCTAAATCCCTTGAAGAAAAGAAATTCTCAGTTTTGTCTGGGAAAAGTTTAAGGGGCTCAATATTTTTATTATCTAATTCTATCTTACTAAAATTACTTAATGAAAATGCACCAATTGCTTCCATTGTATTATATACTTCTATTTAGGAGTATGCTATACATACTCTATCTTAGTCTATAGAATGAAAAATAATTGATAGATTGATAGATCCCTACATGCTAAACGATGTTCTATAGAAGTATATATATACATATAGTAGTATATGTTTGATTAGATGGTATGCAAATATGAGAGGTTCTGAGTATATTTAATACGCCATACAACACAATTCAATTGTTCCATTTGAGTTGGACACGGATATTAAGAGTGGGATGGGATCCACCAAAAAGGTTGTAGTTGGGTATTTTAATTGATTAATTTAATTGTAAAGGTGGTAGTTGGGTATTGGAAATTGGAAAAGTTGAGGTATTTAGGTAAAAAAGATAGACAAAAAAGGAAATGGGATAATTGAAGTGGATTGCCCAAATTAGGAAATGAGACAATTGAATTGTGTTGGAGGGAGTATGTTCTACTGACAGCTATATAAGCCCCGAAAAACTAAGGGTCTTAATATTAAATTACTTAGTATATCCTAAGTAGGAGTGAAGTAAGAAAATATAAATTAAAAGGCGGCCGAAAAAACTGAAGCAATACTAGCTGTATATAATCAGAAAAATCTGTAGAAGCAAAGCTAAAAGATAGGCCGCAAAAATAGACTTTGAAAGTAGGTTGTGTGGCTTCGTCCTTGGCGCTGAGGGAAAAATAAGGGCTATAACTTATTTGAAAATTGAAATCAAGATTTTTTTATTTCTGAAAAGTGAAATAATGCTATTTATTCTTCAACTTAGACAAAATTTAATTTTTTAAATATATACTTACATTCTATTATATTATAAGTAATAGTGTTATTTTTCCGCAGACAATTATTACAATTTTTTTCGTATAATAGAAGTAATATATTTTATGTGTACATGATCTATATGAGTTTGGAAATTTTAATTTTTATTATGCAATCATGTGTGGTAACGGTAAAATTAACTTTTTACAAGACTTTTAGGTGATGTGTGAGAATATATTAGGCAATCGTTATGATGCATTAATTATAAGCACAATGATAGCATGCCTTTTTTTTAATGAATCATACTATAAAAAGAAACAAATTATTATTAATTTATTAATTTTTTTTTGAGGTTATAAATTATTAATTATTATTATTATTATTATTATTACTCTCTCCGTTCTTTTTTGATTGTCCTATTTAAAGATTTCACACAAATTAAGAAAGGTGGAATTTTGTAGACAGTAGGTATTATTTTATTAATATAGTGGTGTGAATTAATAATTGTATTGGTATTATGAGAGAGAAATGAGGGATAAATGAGTTATAAATAGAGTATTATATGAAAGATAAAAACTTTCCAAAATAGGAAAGTATCTAAATAGGACAAACTTATGAAACTGCCCGTTATAGTAATATGGACAAACTTAAAAGAACAGAGAGAGTAATAAATACTAAAGGGAAATTATCAATTTTGGTCTAACGTACGATCATTAAACATTATGTTTTTTTGGTTAATGATAATTCCAAGACAATTTTATGCTTGATTTCTAATTGTAATGTATGTACAATGTACTTGATTTGTAGCAATGGTAAGTTTTGAAAACAACCAAGGATTTGTTTAGCAGAAAGATTAGAAAAAGCTCAATTCAACCATGAATATAACCACATCATACTCCCTCCTATTCACATAAAATGGGACATTTGGGTTGGGCACGGTTTTTAGTAGTGGGTGGCGTATTTTAATTGATTAAATTAATTGTAAATCTATTAGTTGGGTATTGAGAGTAGTAAAAGTGATGGTAGTTGAGTATTTTAATTGATTAAATTAATTGTAAAGGTGAGAGGAAAAATAGAAATGGGACATTTTGTGTGAATTGGCCCAAAATAGAAATGTCTCATTTTGTGTGAATAGGAGGAAATATTAAAATATAAAAAAAAAGGGTAAATTATTTTTTGCAACCAAAATCTATAATTATCCGACCCGGTCCGTCCTGACCCTTTACGCAAAGGCCCGCTAATGACCCGACCCAATTAACAGTCCTCCATTAATTAAGCCCCAATTAAACTTTAAATTAAACCTAATTATATAACGACTTGCTGGAAAAGAAACAAACAATAAAATATATGGGGCCAAGCTTAGCATTGTTGGATGTAAGGTATATTATAAGAGGTAGCTGGAGTATGAATCTTGGTGAAGAAAACAACCTTTGAGAATTTTAATGTTTTAAACATCAAATCTAATTTAATATCTAAAAATAGAAACACACTTTTAATCTTTTCTGTATGTTCTCTTTTCCTGTTATTGGATTCCAAAACCAATTGAATTTAATAGGGTGGCCCTAACTTTTGTAGTTTTAGAAATTTTCTTTTGCAGAAAGCTTGATAATGTGAAGCAATATAAAAGGCTTAAATGCACCTTACCAAGTAATAGTTGGTATGAGAAAACGAGATTTGTCCAAATCTATTCTTCCCTCCATCCCTTTAAATTTGCACCGTATAACGTTTAAAAAAAATCAGATATTTTAGTTATACGATACTCGAGTTGAAGGGCTCTATTCGACCGTAGTGAGGGTATTGGTTTGCCTTCTTTGCCACCCTCTCCAAACCCTGCCTTAGACGGGACTCATTGGGAAGAAGAGGTGATATATGATGATAATGATACGTTCAAATTCAAAGGGACAGTTAGAGTATAAGAGAATGAAGAATGTCTTGGGGTTTGGGGTTTTTATTTTCTTATGGTAAGCGTCACACATGTCAAGAAATCAATTTAATCAAAAATTTAAACTGATGGTTGAGAATTAAGATATGTTGTATACTCTAATATAGTGTTTGGGAACAAGTATTCATTTCAAATTATGGATTTTAATTTTGAAATCATAAATGAAGAAATTGAGAATGATAAGGTTAGGGTAGTCATTTCTCAAATTCTCAATTTTGGCAACTGTAAAAACAATGGTGCGACAAGGTTTGGGTTGATAATGTTCCGCCTTGGTTAGGTGATGCTTTGTATTTGGATTCGATTATTAATAAAGCTTAGCCACCTTTTTCTCTCAAAAAAAAAACAATGGGGAAATTTGACCTAAAATCAAATTTGAAAATTTTGATTTGCCAAATAATAAATTGGGCCAGGTCTAAATCTTCAAATAAAATTATCGTTTCCAAACATCTTCAAATAAAATTATCGTTTCCAAACATCTTCAAATAAAATTATCGTTTCCAAACATGAAATAATTTATTTTTTTTTTGAGTGGATATATGGTCTAATTATAGTGTAGGATTAGAATTTAGAAGTTAGTATTTGAAGTGTAGTTGGAGCAAGCTTATTCTGTTATTGTATTAATAGAGGTAAGAGGAGTAAATATGAATTAGATGTATGCAGTAAATACATTCCTAGATGAATCCACAAGCAACTGCAGCATATGATAACACACGCAAATGCTGAATTTGGACTCTCATCTGCATCCTACCTTTCTGGGGTTACTGCTATGCTGCAGAATATCTGCAATTCCACTCCCTTTATCTCCCATTATACTTTGAGTCCCGAACTCTTTTACCGCACTCTCCTATATGGGTATCAGGGTATGACCATAGTTTGTCTATGAGCGGGATACACTGAGTATCACTACAATGAAAAGTTAAAATAGCGACGGTCAAATTGCGATGACAATTTTCCGTCGCATTTTTTTTTGACAATTCGACAGATTTTGCGATGGAACATGAGATCATCGCGCACTTTCGAATGTTGCGACGGAATTGCGACAAAATCCGTAGTCGTCGCTATATTAGCGATGGCGCAAATTCCCTTACAACTATTGCGATGAACAAAATTGTCGCACATTTGTCACAATTTTGTATTTTAAATTTGAGACGATTTTCTGATATGACTTCTTTATTGAAGAAATATCATCATCGTCGGTATCAACTATCAACTATCAAGTATAATGGAATAGATAAACTATGTTTATATACTGCTCCCTCCAATTCACTACTAGCGTCTCATATGAGTTTTGCACAAATGTTAAGAAAAGGTCGTAAGTACCACTAAAAGGGTAGTGAATAGACATAATTAGACAAAAGTAAAGCAAAAGTGAACAAAAGGAGGCACTTTAGTAAGGGTGAAATGGGAAAAATCATTACTAAAATAAAAAATGAGATATTATAATAGTGAACTGACCTAATATAGAAATGGAATATTGGTGCTGAATTAGAGAGAGTATACTTGTGATGAGTTATTCTATCTCTATATGATTTGAGGGTTTTATATCAGTTGAAACATGTACTATTTTACTAAGAAATCAGAAATGTATTGGGCTTTATATCCATCCATCATACTCATTGTTTAATCACAAATTAGTCTACACATAATCAAAAAAATATTTGAGATTATCGAAAATTAATTGCTCTCCAAAAGTAAACAAAAATAATAAATATTGAAAAAATGTTTTGAACAATTAGGGAAAATATATAGAGATAATAAATATAAAAAAAAATAAAGATAACCAAGTTATTGTTAGAATAAATATATTTTGTGAATATCAAATATACAAGATATGAAGAATATTCACAAAATATATTTATTCTAACAGTTATTTGGTCCAACTAATGTTAGATAAATAGTGAGATTAGTATCGAAATTGCAATGCACGGTTATTAGTATTGAGATATATAATTATTATGATTTTTAAATAATGATATCATTATATACTATTATTTTTATCAAATTGAGATTTGCATGTTAAAAACAAAGTGATGGATCATTGTCCAAAAATAGAAATAATTTTAAATAAGTGAGATATCAAATAATGTTAGATAAGTGGGATAAAGGGAGTTTTTTTTTTTTACCATTTTCCTTCATTTTCTTGATTTGCACAAAATATATACTTGAAACATATTTCGTAAGACATGGAGTAATTTATAATATACTATTAAAAACAGAAAAGAAAATAGATGATTAAGAATATACAAATATTAATTTAAAAATACAACCCACAAGTCTGACTAATATTATTTTTTAAAAAATTATGTCTTATTTTTTAACTTATATTTTAAGATGTTTATATTATTTTTAATGTCTTGTTTTGTAAGTTTTTTATTAAAATGTAATAGAATAAAATTAACTTACTTTATTTAGTTCAATTAATATGGCAATTAACCAATTTGATTATTCTATGTGGCACATTTTTGCGAATATGATGCCACATGGAAGTTTTCAATCCTTCTCATTAACTGTGACTTGATCGTGGCAAATATTTATAATGGTATCATATTAAATTTTTTAATCCTTTTAATTAATTGTATGATTTTATAACGATTTAAATTGCTTGTTTAGTACCTGTAACGATCATTATAGAATGAATTGAGTAAAGTACATATTATTTGTCTTTGAAATAACACATAGAAAAATATAATTGTGAGACATTTTTTTATGTCAATTTATAAACAAAATTAGCTGAAATTCTGTAACATTTTTTTTATTATTTTTTCATTTTTAACAAAACAAAACATAAATGCTTAAATATCCTAAAATTGAGACGAATTTCAACTTCTAAATCTTAATTCAACAAAAAAGTTTACACAAATTATTGTATGAAACGATCTTACTGTGAGATGCACTTCATATGTGAGAATAAAAAATATTGTATGTAGGTTTTAAGAATGATTTAAATTGACATTTAAGATATTAAAAGTAAACAATAAGGACACGATAAGTAAGCATTAAGGATATAATATAAAGTAAGTATACATATGCATTAAGAATACGGTAATAAGTATGCATTAATTATTAACGGGCTGAGATTAAAATACGTCTCTTAAAGGGTCGGTCTTTCAAGAAACTTAGTTGATACAATAATTTGTGTATCACAAATTGTTGTGAGAGACGTCTTTCCTAAAGACGCATTAGACATATGTGCTAAATAGCCCAATTAATACAAATTAGAGAAAAAAAATAAAAATATGAGCCTTTTGTTTTGAAATCGTCTCTTTGAAAGACGGTCTCTCACAAGAATAGCTGTTTGTTTGTGTATTCTTAATAGGTGGAACTTATAATAAGTTAGGACTAATAAGCCCAAGTTAGTAGTTTGGAGTCCACATGCCAATGTGCGTTCTTCCATGCTTCTTTTTTAGCCCAACACAACCTAGAGAGTGAGACACTTGAAGTAAGCTGGTTTTAACAATAGCCCACACTATATTTAAAACAACAATACATACAAGAAGCCTAAATCTAAACCGTTACTGCCCGTTTGGTAGGTGGTAATAAACGGTGGTAATGAGAATGAAAAATTAGTGTAATTTTGGTTGAAGAATCTCTTGGCTACCTCGAAGGCCATACTTGTCCAACTTCTATCATCACATTTTCTTCATAAAATGTATTACAATGCATTACCATTGGAAGAGATGGTATCAGATGGTCCTGAAAATTTGTAAACAAGAAACCTTTTTGTGACGAAAATTTCATACCAATTTTTAAATTAGTCACTAGCTTTAAAACAACATTAATTAAAACAAATCAACTTTGATCTCACACAATATGTATCTTGATTGTATGCTTATTTATTTCCTTGATCAAATTATAATTGTTATAATTATTTCCTTCTTTAAATGATATTATTGATGATATACAATGTGATATAAATTAATACTTTTTCTACACTTTTCATTACTTATTTTTCAAAAGTTAACTACATAAATATCTATTTTTTCTTTACCAATTTACCCTTGAACTCATCTCTTTTTAAGGTCAAAATAGTCATTTTAACACAAAGATACCCATTTGGCCATTTCGTAATTCTAAGTCCGTGTAGAGCAACTAAAATAGAACAGATAAAGTAATTTCAAATTGTTGTATGAGACAGTGTCACTAAAAGACACGCCTTATACTTCAGATAATTAGTCCATTTTATAAATATTATAAGTATATAGACTCTTTATTTGAAGTCATCTCACCAAAAATAGTCTCTCACAAGAATAGCTCTAAAGTAACTGTACTCCCTTCGTTTTCATATGTTCTTCTCATTTTCTCCGTTCAAAAATTTTTAAAAGTTCTTCCGATTTAGAATCTTTCTATTTTGGTAACTAATAAAATTCAAGAAAATTATTACACTTAAACTCTAATCTATAGAAATTAATTTACATTTTAATTCGCCCAATGTATTTACTTTACATACACCAAATGAAATTTAATGACATTATTACACTTACACTTTTTTTTTTTTTGAAGAGCATTACACTTACACTTACACTTTAATCAACAAAATCTTTATTTTTATATTATTTTTACTCAACTCTCATAGTATTTAATTATTTATCTTGATTTCTTCCCATATTTCAAATGAGAAGATAAAAAAAAAACAGAGGGAGTAGTATATCTAAGATTCTAAATGACAAAAGTTTAAAGTTCCAAAAATTAAAAAGATACAACTGTTCATTTCCAGGTTCCACCACCCCTTTATCATATGATCAATCACTCTCCAATTCAAAAATCCAAATAAATCTTTAATTTTCAACTCTTTATTATTATTCTTAATATATAATTTATTTCAATCTTGAATTAATTATAAATTTTGGTTGAAGATCATGATTGTAGTCATAATACTATTTTTGTTAGAAATACTAGGATTATCCACTCAATTGAGGATGTTTGTTGATGAAGTACAAGATGTTCCAAAACTCTATGGCTATAAAATTGTTCATGGAAGACTTGTTCCCAATTCTTTGGCTATTGGAATGTTCCAAATTACTTGGGTTAGTTCTTCCTTCTTCTATAATCTTTTATTTTATTTTTTTCGCACTATTTATTCATCACTCTTTGTACGTGAAATAATACTAGTTAATTTTTTCCCTTCACTTATATGTTTTGTTCGAGATTTTGCACTATTTATTCATCACTTTTGGTATGTATTTTGTATCCTCAATTTATACATTAAAATATAACTTATTGTAACTTTTAATTATACATGATTAAAATAATATAATTAAATTAATGCATTGAAAAGTGTAGATGGTAAATATGAAGTGAATATACTATATGAAAATCACAAATTCTTGTGAGAGACGGTCTTTATAAAAGATCATCTCTATTTGAACTGGCCCATAAAGAAAATGTAAAGCAAAAGTAAATGTTAAGCTTTAATGGATTGGGCTTGAAAGACGTCTTTCAGAAAGACGGTCTCTCAGGAGACTAGCTGGATTAAAATTTACATATTAAGTAAACTTTTTATCATTTTAAAAAACTTAAATGTTGATACTAAATTTACAACCTGCGTAAAACCTCAAAATAATTCACCCATGGGTGTTTGAGTCAATCCGATCCCCAGCTTGAAATTTTGAACTTGGAAGTTGTAATTCAAAGGTAGAGTTGTTTATTCGGGTTTTTGGGTCGATTTTATGTCACGTGTTTGGGTCAGATTAAATTTGGATCATGTGTCCATATTGATTTTTATATAATTCTAAATTCATTTTAAAGTCAAATCAAGTTAAATTTAGTTATAAAGTCAAATAAATATTACATCATTAAAAAATTTTAAACATCTCTATTTGTAAGTTGAAGTTGTAACACTTAATTAGCCCTATTCTTTTCCTCTTATATCTTTATTGAATTGAAATTTCAATTTATTATGACCAATTAATCAAAACTAATTTTTATCAAAATTTATTTTTTAGAGTCACTAATTTGATAGTATAAAACCAGATAATAAAACTTGGGGATCAAATACAAAAATAAGATATTATTTTCTCCGTCGCACCACATTTACTATGAGTACACAATTCTTAGGAAAATCAAAATAAATGAGGAAAAAGAATAATGCTTTATGGAAACACTACAACACAATTTCCTTCTAATGACATATAATTAATTTAAATGTCGCTATTTTAACTTTCTACTAGTATATATATATATAGAAATTAGTGACATTAGACAATTTAGCTGCATAATAAAAAATCACACTAGAGCTTTTCATGACATAGAATCTAGTGATATTTCTCACAAATGTCACTATGAACTACAGTAACAACTACATATGTCACTAAAGACCAAATAAAGTGTCACTAAATCACTTTACAATGAAACTTAAAATAAAATTAATAGCTATTACACTAAAAAAATAAATCAGTGGCATTTTTTAAATATTGCTGAATTCAATATCGCAAAAGGTTAAATTTGTTATGGTGGAAAGTAATAAAATTGTGCGGATAGCACGAAAAGATTGATAATTAAAGATTGAATTCAACCTAATTTTGCTAAATTAAATTGTAATTAACTAATGAATATTACTTGAATTAGCTAAATTAAAGAGTATTTTTAATAAAGGAACCGAATGGACGGAAAAAGGATGGAAGGAAATTAAGTATCTATAGAGAAAAGAGAAAGGAATAATAAATATCCAATGTTTGGTTTTGAATGGAGGAAATGAAAGGACTTTTATGTAATGGCATAAAATTCTAAAAACTAATTAAAGTTTAAAAAAAAAAAGTGATAGCTTTTGAGACCGTGTCATTGTGAAATGATTTTAATTGAGTTAGCTTAAACTATTTTAAAAAATGTTTTCTTTCAATTCAGATTTTATTGTTATTTTTAATATTTTTTTAGGAAAATTTACTTTTAAAATCCGACCTTTTGCCTCTGTTTTATTTTATTGAACATTTTTACCGATGACCGGATAAATTTTAAAATTCATCATTTTCTAAAAGAGAACAAGCAAATAGGTTAGATTTTTTAAAGAAAAGCAAAAGGTGTAATTTTTAAAAGTGAACAAGCAAAAGGTCGGATTTTTAAAAGTAAATTTTCCTCTTCTCTTTTTTTAAAAATTTGAAATTAACCGGTTGTTCAGGTAAATTAGCCATATATGTATTATAAAAGAAAGCGCCAAAGCGGTGGCAAAAGTTCGGATTTTTAATAAATTCAACGGAAATGAAGGTGTAGTAATTTTTATATCATATACCAAGCTAGAGGTACATCTCACAAAATGTTATTTTTATTAATTAATTGATATAAAACACGAACAGACGATTAGAAGTTATTTACAAGTTGGTCAAGTTAAAAAAACTCCTAATTTAACCTATTTCTCTTTATATTTGTAACTAGATAATGACCGTGCGATGCACAGTCTTATTAAAATTTTGGACATTTTTGTATAAGCAAAAAGAAAATGTACGGCTTTATGGTTTTACCTTCTCAAAATACCCTATACTCATTTAATAAAAAAACAATATAAGGATTTTATAAAAACTTGAAAAAAATAAAATAAAATATATATATATATATATATATATATATATATATATATATATATATATATATATATATATATATATATATATATATATATATATATATATACTTCTATGACTTTCTAATACATTAAATAATGTGACATAAAAAGTAAAAAATCAAACAATTGGAATAATATTAGCTAGTCATACTTAAAAATTAGTAAAGTCAAAGATATTAATAGTAGTAATTATAACAATGACATCATATTTAAGTTTTGGAGGGAAATTTTTTATTAAGAGAACGACACGTAAGCAATTTTGATAAGTGATGACATCAGCAGTGTTTTAGTTTTAGTAATAGTTATAGATTATAGATAGATGATTAATTACTATATAAAAGAAATATTTCTAACAAAATTCTTTTAATTTATGGTATACACAGAAATTTCATAGAGACCTTCCACCAACACAAGTGTTTGCCTACGGAACATCAATTAAAAAGGCAACAATTCCAGGACCAACAATTGAGGCTCATTATGGTATAGACACATACATAACATGGCAAAACTATCTCCCTAGCAAGCACATCCTACCATGGGACCGAACCATACCGACCGCGATCCCACCCAATCATGAAGGTGTTCCGACAGTGGTACACCTTCATGGTGGGATCGATGAGCCTGAAAGTGATGGGCATGCTGATGCCTGGTTTACGAATGGGTTTAAACAAAGGGGACCACGTTGGACTAAAAAGACGTACCATTATCATAACAAACAACAACCAGGGAATGCATGGTACCATGACCATGCAATGGGGTTAACACGAGTTAATCTTTTGGCTGGGTTGGCTGGATCTTATATTATTCGTCACCCACAAGTCGAGGATTCTCTCGGTTTGCCTTATGGAGACGAATTTGATAAGGTTTTGGTTGTTTGTGATAAGGATTTCTATAGAAATGGTTCCATTTTCGTGAATTCAACAGGTAAGATATGCTACAATATTACTACATATGTACATGAACTTTTAAAAAATTTTGCAAAATTACTTTTTTTTAGTTTGTGTGAATTTCATTGATTGAACTGATTTTACTGCTCTCTTGAGAGACCGTCTTTTGTAAAAACGACTATCAAAAGTCCAGCCCAAATCTATATTTAGAGTTGTAACAATATATATTCAGAATTGGACTGGACTTTTGAGAGCCGTCTTTACAAAAGACGGTCTCATGTAAGAATTTGTGTTTTACTAAAGAAAACTAAATTACATTGAATTTTGCTGATTGAAATTGATTTATCAATCAAAACTGAATTTTACTCAATGAATATTTGAAATTAAATAATATTGATCGAAACTTATTTTGAAAATATCCTATGAAAAGTAATGATATTTGTAACAGTAAATATAACATCTTAATAATTATTATTTTAAAATATTCTAAAGGTAGAAAAATTAAATTATATCATTTGATAATATACATTTATTATAAAATAAAAAAATTTACAATATTGATTAATTTGAAATTGAAGACTTATAATTATATATATTGCAGGGACTTTAATTTTGTATAACTTCTATAACTAATGCTCTGATACCATGTTAAATTGGAATGAACTTATTATCAGGGGCGGATCCAGTGTAGGGTCAATGATGTCAACTGACATCACTTAAATTTTGGAGAAGAAGAAAGAGCAATATGTGTTCTGTTGGCTAAGTTGGTAAAAATAATGAACTTTTAACCTTAAGGTCACAAGTTCAATCCCTACTAACTCAATATTTTGGGCTTTACCTGATTTATTGCTTTACCCCATCCCAATTTTGAATTCCCCTTTTTTTTTTTACTTAATTCCTAATCCCCACCCTTTCCCATTTTCATGAAAACACTGATCCTCTATTTTCACAAATTGTCTCACTCCCATCTCTCTCCCAGTACATTACTCCACCCTTGCCCAAGATAAAAATCCTCTATTTTCACAAATTGTCTCCAAGTTCAACAAGCCACAGGCGGCAAACTGAATCAAAGCCGGCAAACCTTTATCGGCGCTGCACGGCTGGACACTAACAGCCCATCCTGTGGCCTTCTTATTCTCAGTTTCTCTTCTTATCTTGGGCAAATAAATAAAGCATTTTTTTAATTTGTTTATCTTTAATTTTTATGTTTATGAGTTTATCAATTTTTTTCAAAAAGTAGGATTTTTATTTGTTTATCTAAATTAGGGTTTTGGTTTTCTTATTAGTTCTTAGGCAAAATTAGGGTTTTAAAAAATTTGGGTTTTTTTTATACCTAATTACGTGTTTAACCATTGACATTTGTGATTAATTAGTTAGATAAATTAAAGGTTGTACACTTGATAGTTTAAAGGTTGTATACTTGTGATTAATTATCAAACTCAGCGTAGCCAATTGCTTTAATCAATCGATATTCAATGTAAATTGACATCCCTTCTATAATTTTCTGGTTCCGCCCCTGCTTATTATAAATATCAACGTGATAAATTGAGAAACACAAGGTGCACATATTTTACAAGTGAAGAAGATATTATCCTAAAATCATATGGCCAGATAAGCTAAGGGTAAGGGAAACAAAGGGCGGCTAGGCAAAAAACTCGAATCGAGGACCACCTTATTGCCTAAAGAACACGTCATACATACTTCAACTGAGACAGGATCATTCAATTATCGTTTTAGATTCTCATATAATTGACCTTATGATTCATATGCAGGTAACAATCCGAACATACATCCAGAATGGCGACCCGAATATTTCGGGTCAGTAATAATAGTAAATGGGAAAGCATGGCCATACATGAAAGTTGAACGTAGAAAATACAGATTTCGGATCATTAACACAAGTAATGCTCGGTATTATGGATTGTACTTAACCAATGGACTTAATTTCATTCATATTGGGTCTGATTCTGCATATCTTGACCGTCCAATTACTACTAATCATACTTTGTTGGCTCCTTCTGAAATTGCTGATCTTATTATGGACTTTTCTAAGTCAAAATCCAGCTTTGCTGTGCTTGCTAATGATGCCCCTTATCCTTTTCCATCTGGTAATTAATCTTTTTTTTTAATTCTTCCATTATTTAATTTATTGATTGAGTATGGTGTTTGGCAATTTATTTTTTAATTGATTTTTTCTTTTGGCTTTTTGATTGGTCATCGAACAGCAAAAAATAAAATTTGGTAAATAACTTTTAAGTTGGTTGAAAAGCTGAGCTTTAAGCCTAAATTAAAAAACTATTTTTATAGCTTTTTTCAGTGTCGTTCCTAATAATGTTCGGACTCTAGGCAGAAAATAGAAAAATGGCTCTTATATAGTTAAAGTTTCAATTCGAATTTTAATGTAGTTTGATGATCATGCTCTTAATTAAGAAACTCAATATTGTAATTTCGATCCACGTTAGAAGCTATTTATGCAAATACAATTTTTAATAATAAGAATTAACTCAATTTTGGCCTCTTCATAAGCTGGGCCCTTGGTGAGTGCACCTCAAAACTACCCTCAGGAACGGCTCTGGCTTTTTTCATTGGCTTTTGACCTATTTTTTGTCTAATAAACAGTCAACAGTCAACAAATAATTTTACCCAAACATCTGCATAATAGCTAACTTATCAGCCAATACTTTTAGTTGGTTAAACAAACCAATATTTTCAACCAACAACCATTTGCCAATTAGGTCCTATATAAACAATCTTACAACCAAAACCTTAATCAGATGATTGAAGCTCCAGAATATCATGTACTATAAAAAGAGGGTTGAGTGGTCAAACCAGCTAATGCTAGTGTTTGGTGAATTAGCTGGTTGAAACAGTTATTCGATACGAATTAGCTATTTTTGAACAAACTGCTAATAGCAACGAGTTCAAAATTAGCTGGTCAAATCAGCCACTATAATCAACTACCAGCTATCAGCCATTTGCGAATACCCTCACTCAATGTTTTGAATTTGGGCTTTGTTGAAAAAACTTCACATGTGAGACAAGATCCCACATCGATAAAAAAAAGTGAGTTGTGGACTTGCATATATACTTGGTGAGCTAATCTTCCTAATTTCCTATTGCCATATGGTTTTGGGAAATAATGAACCTCACCAAGTGTATGTGCAAGTCAATGCTCTTGACCCCTGGGTTTGTGGGCCCGAGCCCACGGGTGTCCCATGTCTCCACGAGTGGGCCACGGTGAGATTATATGACGCATTGTCATGGCCTAATAGGCTTTTTAATTTGTGTATACTATCTCACAATGAAACATTAGACGGTCTCATACAAAACTTGTTCTTAATCAGTTCAATTAAAGTGAAAATTTCTGCTAAAAATATTTCTTTATGTTAATTTACACAGGAAATCCAGTGAATAATGCCAACAGCAAAGTGATGAAATTCATAATAAAAAATAATTTTGTAAATGATCCAACCCACATTCCACAAACTCTAATAAAATACCCACCACCAGATTTATCCACTGTTTCTCAAACAAGATACATAGCAATGTACGAGTACTCTGGTCCGTCCGATCAACCCACCCATCTATACATCAACGGCCTATCTTTCGAGGCACCAGTAACCGAAACTCCTACGGTAGGGTCCACCGAGATATGGTATGTCATCAATCTAACGGAGGATAATCACCCTTTTCATATCCATCTAGGGTTGTTTTTGGTTTTGGAGCAAACAAGACTGTTGGATTTTGATACGTTTAAAGAATGTATGGTCAAGATGAATGATGCACTGAAATGTAATGTGCACCAGCATGCACAGGATTATAATTTGGGTGTTCAAGATTATGAAAGTGGATGGAAAAATGTGTTCAAAATGTCACCTTTTTATATGACAAAGATTTTGGTGAAGTTTTCTTATATACATTCTAATGAATCCTATCCGTTTGATGCTACTAAGGAACCGGGTTACATCTATCATTGCCATGTAAGTGCTCTTACTTATGACTATGCAATACATTTGTCCGAATTTTGACCTGACCTAAAAACCCGACCGATTAGATCTATTTTTATTAATGAAAATTTGGTAAGTCTTTTAGTTTTGCATTAATGTATTCGAGTTCTTAAAATGATACTTCCTCGTTCTGAATTAGTTGCACCTTTGGATGTGGCATGAGAATAATTAAGAAAAGTCACTTTTAATGCATTTTTGTTTGTTTTACGTTTCTTTGAATGATATGCGAAAAAGTAATAATATAGTTAATGAGAATACAGTAGGGGTAAA
Source organism: Amaranthus palmeri (assembly GCA_019776075.1). Lineage (NCBI taxonomy): Eukaryota > Viridiplantae > Streptophyta > Magnoliopsida > Caryophyllales > Amaranthaceae > Amaranthus > Amaranthus palmeri. The sequence continues at coordinate 945,981 of JAAKBH010000303.1, forward strand.
ATAGAGAATTATTGAGTTGATTTTGTCAAAGAAAAAGTGTACTAAACAGCCAAAAAGATAATAATTGCAAGTATATTTTGACCAATATGATAAGAAAATTAAATTTTTAGTTTTAAAACGAATAAAATTAAATGTACATGCATATATTATTTAACTATATTATAACGATAAGAATAATTATAACAATTGATATCGATTTGACACATTTAATATGGAGTATACACGAGCTTACTTATTTTGCTATATTTTCACTATAAAAACTCAAAAAGAAAGTGTTCATTTTTGAGAACGTTGCTCTTATTGATGAATTAATATATGGAATTTGCAGATATTGGAACATGAAGATAATGTGATGATGAGGCCGATGAAATTGGTAAAATAGGGATCATGTTGGAACATCCTACATTAAGATGATGTGTAAACTAATTAAGTGTTCAAATAAGAAATTTATACCAAATTTTAGTTGTTTTTTTTATTTTATTAATATTAATATTAATATTGAGAAAGGTCATCCGTTAAAAATTATGAACGTACAATTGTCTTATACTATCTTCTCAAGTGAGCTAAGGATATGATCAAAAGAATTCAAGGGTTACAAAAAGAGACCAATTAATTTTCATCTATTTGATATCCCAACACCTCCATATTCCTAAAAATATTCTATCAAACCAAACAAAAAAAATTTAATTACTCCATCATTTGCATTTTCCTTAGAAACAACCTACTCCACATTGATATAACAAGTGGAAAATGTGCCAAAGTTGATATTCTATCACCCATAACAAATAAAATTAAATCTTGTCTCAGTTGGGGTAAGTACCGTCTTTCCCAGAAAAAGACCTGAGAGCGAATCGCACAACGTACTCTCACATAGCTCTCTTTTCCTCAGATTAACCTATAATAAAAAAAAAAGGATAAAATTGGGTAAAAAGATAAATACAAAGGATAACAAATAGCAAGTCCGAACATCAGACGCAAATAGGGCATCCAACATATCCAACATCATATTAGATCATTATTATTACCATCCTTTTTAATTACTATATATATAAGCCATCAGTAATAATGAATATACGAGGAATATACAACTTTCTCAAACTAGAACAAAATCTTTATCACACAAAAGATCGTCAGGTAAATGCAGAGTTCACGAGTCAGTGGAGCCAAAATCCTGGAGCAACGAGAATGCCCTTGTACAGACTTCTTGACAATGATTTTCGATGATTTCCAGCACATAAATTTACCTTAGAGTCGAACATATTCAAGTCATAGCCGAGGAAAAATTGATATGTTGATACCTCCGCAAGATGTGAAACCTAATTTCAGCACATCAAATTTACACTTATGGCAGCCTCCGAAAGCTATGCAGCAGGGTCGATCCATGTGTATTAGCATATAATCAGACTGATGCTATTCATTGCCAAGATCCTTAACTCAAATTCTGAAAAAAGCAATAGCTAAACTCCGTGACGCCTATAGTCTTTGTCTATTTTGACCAATACTATTAAGGGTCATTTCTTCATGTTCTTCGAGATCCTCTTCTTCGTCAGAGGATAAAAGGGAAGAGCCCATCCAGGTTTTAAAGCCTTCATTGACACGTCTCTCAACGTCTGGTGTAAGTTCCCATGGATTTGTTTCTAACATCTCCAAACCTAAATTTCTTCCAGAGAAGCTTCCCTCATCCAAAATAACAGCAGCTTTCCTTCTCAGTAAAATTGCAGTGGCAGCATATAGAATGACAAGCCCCCATGCGGCAACCTCATAACACCAAAACAAGGGCATTGAACAGCTACTCCCCAATGTGAGAAGACTTGGACCCAAGAAAATTGCAAGAAGACCAAAGATGATGGCAAAAACCATATTGAGAATAGCTAAGCAGCGTACCCCGCCTGCAAATTAAAGTAAAAACATTTGACTTACAAATAACTCTTGACAAAGATTTTTGAAACTCTTTAGGCCAGTTTTGAGTGTCTTAAAGGATTTTTCTTTGTGGGGGAAATTTTAAAAAATTGAGTTTTGTTGGTAATAATTTCACAATTTCAGCATTCCAGCACTGATGATAAGGGAAATTGTACAGTTGACACATTTTGATCTCTGCCAACAGAACCAATAAAGAAAATTTCAATTTGCCTCAGCACACAATGGATAATCTACATCTATTATAGACTAACATTCTGAGGTAAAAGGTAACAATACCTATCAGTAAAGATCCAAAACTATCCTCAAGGCTGAAATCATCTTACTACATAGCTCGGAAATGGAGTCACTTCATGAAGTTCCAAGATCTAACCATTAATATACACAAGAATACCATATACAGCTTAAAGTGAGAAATTTTTTTAACATAATAAATAGGAATTGTTTTACAGAGGACTACTTCTGGACATGTTTCATTCACTAGAATAAGAAATGCCTAGAATGGAGAGTCACAATTGGAAGTGTTCATTCGGGTTATCGAATTGGTTTCGAATTAGGTGTTTTGGGTCGCTTTAAAATTGCATCTTGTATCCAAATTGGATTCTACATGATTTAAGTTCATTTTTAGGCCGGGTCAAAGTCGGCTTTGATTATAATGTCGGGTCGTCGAGTTGCTTTCAAAACCTTTAGTCACAACAACAGACGTAAAAAACTTAAATACAAGCTTGTTTTACACCTTTTATGTTGAGCCTTTTCAAGCTGCAAGCTTACTTTTAAGCCATTCTGAAGAAACAATAAATTTATTGTCAAAAAGAGCTAAAAGGTAACATACCCCTTCTTGAAGCACAATAGTTGTTCTCTACCACCTTCAAACAACTATGCCTTTGCGGCGCAGAGTAAGCAACCATAAATCCTGCACCACGAACAAAATTATCACCTACTGGAAAAAAAGAAATGGTGGGCCATTTCCATGCTTCAAATATGCTTTACTTAATAATCACTTACCATGCTTTAAAAATTGTTCAACAAATTTCAATTATATAGTAAAAGATTAGTTGCAACTTATACAACCATACAAGTTAAAAATAAGCTTTAATTAATAGCCATCTTCCATGTTTAAACGATAATCAAAGCATCACGCAACTCATCGGCCTTGTTTCGATCATGAAATGTGATCTAGGTTATGGTAACTAAAAGTAAGTTGCATGGAAGAAAGAGAAAGGATGAAATTTCTGGTATGCACAAGTTAATTATAGAAAAAGAAAGTACAATATTTGGTTGTCTCACATCTGTAAATTTAAGTTTTATATATGAGCATTTGAGTTCCTTGAAGCACATCAGATCTACGCAAAAACATATCAAAACCGCCTCTGTACAAACTACAAATGGTTAAATAACTAGGCATTGTCTACAGCCAAATGAGTACATTATACAAAATGGGGGCAACTGAATGTTAAATTATATGCACATCATAGGAGGCAATATACTGAAGGTGCTGTTTTTGATTCACTGTAGAACAAGATTGGGCTTTTAAGGTAGCTTTAGAACCATCAAAAACTAACACCCAAATGAATTATTATATCTATAATGAAGTGGCCACAAAATCCTTTAAGAAACTCCTAAAAGCAACTACAAGGGGAATGAGGAAAGAGTTGTATAACATCTAAGCCTCTAAACAAGCTAAGAATACCAAAAGATTATCAACAAAGACACTTACAAACCACATTGCTCCACATGTCAACACTTTTCCAATTGGACTTTCCTGTAACTAGCATTATTCCCATTGTCTATTAAATAAACATAACTAAAGATCATTCCTAGTAGAACATGTTACTCTATACAAGCTAAGTCCAGATAAATATCAAGATGTCCATTCCAAATCTGATGCATATCAATAAAAATTAATTCAAAGGTCAATAGGTCATTAGCAAGCAATTTTGTTAAGGTCTATTTCCCAACTCTTCAGCTTTTACAAGGAGAACTAACCTAAAACTCCCTCTTCAGACTTATCACAAAATCCAATTTCAATAAAAAGATATAGACATAAATCGAATATGAAAAGAATAACCATTAAAAATAATGCAAGTTCTGCTTCAGAAGTTGAGTTCCATCCCTGTAAAAGATAATATACTAGCCATCCTTAAAAGCTTCACCTGGTTTGGTGAAAAATCAGCATAATGGATAAATGTATCCTCCCTTCGGACAACGTTGTAAAAAGAAAATTCCGGAGTTATACTCACATTTCCATCAGATTTCATCCTTCAAGCCTCAAGGTCAGCCCAAAAAACTAGCAGCCACTCTATCCTCTTATATAGTGTCATGGAAAACTTAGAACACTATGCTTCAATGGTAAACTAGAGGCGAAAAGGAAGGGAAAGAAAGGAGGATGACAAGGAATAGAGTTTCTTCCAAATCTCTCCAATATTTTGATCCCTTCCAAACTATGACATTATCCTTCGATGGTAAAGTAGAGGCAAAAGGAAAGGGAGGGAGTATAAATGGATCCCTTCATTTTCTTTCTTGCAACCCTACATCTAAATTAGGGAACTAATCCTGCTTTCTTTCCCTCCCTTCCCCTTCCTTTTTATTTCTTTGTTATCCAACCAATGTATAAATTTACAGGAATCAGCTTCATAATGTAATCTAAATACAGAGTTAAATAAAATAGAACCAGTGTTGAAAAGGGTGACACCCACTCTAACACTAGAAGCAAAGGGATATATATGATACTTATTATGTTATGTTATTTAATACTTCAATTATTTGTAATTTAGATATAGTTTATGTATATCTTGTATTATTACATAACTAAGTAAGCTTAGTCCAACCCCAATCTTTCAATCCTAGTTTCCTCCTTGGCTATTAATCAACATGACAATATGTTGACAGTCCATTAATACTTGCGTAATGTAAATCATTATGTAACTCAGCTGCCGAATATAATTCATGCAACTATAATTGCCTAGAGATATAAGGCCTGCAGGAAGTTCAATCCTTCAGATTTCTGCCAATTAGTGATACTAGCTAAATGTAAGCAAGAAAAAGTTCGATACTTATATAGTAATACCATATTTCTGTCACCTAGATCTCATTTAATGCCTCCCTAAATTATACTAGCACTCAACGCTCCGATCAGATCACAATTAACATTCCGGAAATGGGGAGATTACTAATCAAATTTGACGCGCAAAATGTCTCAGCTAATGGCAATTATTCAGTAAAACACAACAATACAAACATTAAGCGCATTATGAACTCATAACTGTAGTAAAAATGCTAATGGTCAAATTAACTCGAATTAATCAAGATTGAACTAACCTGCAACAAGATAAACGAGAGAAACGAAGAACAAGATCGATGAAGGAAGAAACAAGACCATATAATAATAGTCAACAGTTTCTTGATCCGTAAGATAAAAAGCACCAGGAAACGAATCCGAATCACCAGAACTTCCACCACTAGTAACATTAATCGGCAAAGGTTGAAGACGAAGATCGAAACAAAAAGGTCGATTACCAGAATCACCAGGAAACACAATCTTCAAACTAATAGCAGTGGAAAAAACAATTGCAAAAGAGAGAAAACAAACAATTGCAACACAAATCGGTCGTTGAAGTTTAAGCCAAGCTTTATCTTCGTCTCGGAGGTTTTGGTACTCATGTTTGGGCATAAAAGCTTGACGAAGGGCGTCGCCAATTAAATCCATTGAAGAAGATGATGTCAACCCTAACAATGGCGGATGAGAAAAGTGAAAAGGGGGAAGATGGAAGATTCCCGTGTGTTTGAGGAAATAGAAATGGATGTTTATGTGTTGAAGTTTGGTGGTTAATCGAAATTGAAAGGTAATGGAGGATGACTGGATGAGTAATAATGAATTAATGAAGTATTATTTTAATTAAAATTAATATAAGAAATTAATTAGGCGTAATCTGTAAAGATTAGGGATTAATTAATTGGGTTTTCAATGTGATTAGCGCCTTATTATAGATTACTTCCGATTATGGTCATGGTCATGGTCATGGTTAACAGGCAATCATCACCCACAAAGATAGGGTTCGACGAAGAGGTAGTGGACATATCATTAGGGGTGTTCATTACCGGGTACCCGGCTAATCGGGTACCCGAAAAGCCGGGTACCCGGTTAGCCGGGTACCTTTTTTAATGGCCCGTGTCCCGGCCCATTTAATGCGGGTACCCGGTTTTCGGGTACCCGAATAAAACGGGTCGGGAAACCGGGTACCCGGTTATTAGCTTTGATTATTTTTACACACTTAATTATAATTTTTAATATAAAATTCAAGCAATTGAACAAACAAGATAATACCAAATTAAAATTAAAATAAAAAATTAAAACGATGGAAAAGAAAACACTGGTCCAGGACTCCAGGAATAGCCAAGATAAGCACTGATACTTTACTTATTTTATGTTGCTTCCTCCTCTTTCTCATTCTCTCATCAATTTAAAATTTCCAAGCATAAACATTAATGAATTTTCCAATTCATCTTTTTTCTCTGATCATTTCCTTCCCTATGACCAACTTTCCAAGCATAAAAAAATTATATATATATTAACCGGGTCATTAACGGGTACCCGGATCAATTTGAACTCGGCCCATGACCCGACCCGGTAAAGACGGGTCGGGTACCCGACCCGGAATTTTCAGCTTTTTAAATTTTTTGACCCGCCATTTATGAAGCGGGTCGACGGGTCGATCGGGTCGGGTATTTTTGAACACCCCTACATATCATATTAGTACCCCTCAAGGGAGAGAATAGGAGGAATGTGACATGTTTAGCGAAAAAATGTCACTATCAGTGGTAAGTAGAAGTATGTAAATCATTAAATATGACATTAGAGTTTTTCAAAATGATATATGACTAAAGATAAAACTAGTTAGAAAACGTTTAGTTCGTTTATAGATTATCAACAATTATTTTTGTCATGAATATTGTTTGTCGTTGTTATGTTTCTTTGGTTTATGTTATGTTATTAGTTTTAATACTTATTTTATTATTTGTCGTGTCTCTAAAGCTAATAGTCTTGCTCTAAATTTTCCAACATAAAAAATTTTAAGAAAATTTCACATGATGATTCTAAGTTTTCAACTTTTTCATATAGTAGACGAATATTTTATTAATCTGCATGGTAACAGCAAACTTTCAATTTTTGTCTAAATTAAGCAATCATACCATTAGTCTTATTTCAATTAAAATGCTCTTAATAATTTCTTATTTTCGTCCCTAAACCTAACCATTAACAGAAGTACTTTTATAACCATTAATAAAAATAGTTAAAATTCCAACCTGTCAAAGGGTACAAATTAAAATACCGGCAAAAACGACGTAATTAAATTCCACATCACAATCTCATCCCTTTCTCACAACTTTTCTACTACATGCTATGTTATTACCTCTGTTATTAATTTATTATTATTAATATTTTGCATAATTTTTTAATATTTAATATCTCTAATTATAAACTATATTAATTAAAAAAATTTATTAAAGAAGGAGACTAATAGTAAATTGGAAGAGTGGAGGGAAACCTTAGAGGATGAGGGGTTGGGCATAAGTAAAGTTGAACGAAAAATAGAATACTTGCGATGCAATTTAAGTGGGACTGAATCGATAGGGGAGCCGGAGGTGACCATAGGGGGAGAAGTTGTCGCAAGTACATCCTAGTTCAAATACCTGGGATCGGTGATTCAGAGTAATGGAATCGATGGAGACGTTACTAATCGCATACAAGCGGGTTGGCTTAAGTATCGAGCAGCAACCGGGGTGCTTTGTGATGAAAAGCATAGTTGGTTTGGGGCTATCATCAACCTTTTGGTTGATAGTAAGCCCCTACTTTCTCTATTTTAAGCTTTTTTTAAAATATGATTAGAATAATTTTTTGTCCTCTCCCTACATGAGAATTGTTCTACACCCATTCATTGGGTTCATTCAACCCATATATTAGGTTTTATTCTCTCTCATCGTGAGAGTTAGGGGTTATGAATTTTGACCTCTAATTAATTTGTTGATAGAGATTAATACGATATTGCAGCAGTCAGCAGACACTAAAATTACAATTACTATCAACTACATCAAATTCAATTTTATCTCAATACTACAACAGATTGAAAGACCCCCTCGTAGGAGGCTGTATGACTGTATCAAACGACAATATGGAAAAGGATATTTAGACAGATCTCATACACAACGATCGTAGTTTTGTTAACTTTGAATTATTTTTGGTTAAAGTTGTTATGTATTTGATAATTTTTATCTCTGAAATATAGATGTCGTATGACTCTCTATTGGTGAATAAATTTTTTTTTTATCAAATTAAATATAATTATTTAATGAAAAGAATAAGAAAACCTATTCTATCCACATGAGAGTTAAGTATGAATTTTAATTGAAAAACAATTTTCAATAACTTCAAAAAAAAAAAAAAAAAAACTATTTTCAATTCATGCCCTCATTGAGGGGATTAGAGAGAGAAAACGAGAGAGGAGAGAGAAAGGTAGAGCAGAAATAGAACCTTTGATTTCAATTTCATTCCAATTTTTGAACTTATTTTAAATTTTATTTAGGAGCTGATTTCGGATCCACGAAGTGAGTATTTTTCTTGTTTTGCCGGGAGATTTTCCGATTATCCGGTGTGATTTGTTAGCCGGAATTCGATTGATTAATTCGTTGAATAATTTGATTGATAATAGAAGGTGAGAAAGAATTTTGAATTTGAAAGGGAAAAAAATGGTGAATTCAATGGTGGAAAGAGCTACTAGTGACATGTTGATCGGACCTGATTGGGCTATGAACATCGAGATCTGTGACATGCTTAATCACGATCCCGGGTAATTATTCCTTTATATCCTTTTTTTTTTCTGTAATTACTGTTTCATTATTTTGGGATTAGTAAATAGTAATATTGTTTGTTCTTAATAATTAATCGTAAATCTGCACGGCACCTACTGTTATATTAATATGATGTTTGTTTTTATTACGCGAGGAATTGTCTTATGAATTATGATTGAATTGTTATGGTTGGACCAGTTACGGAATGATTAAAACAAAGGGGTTCCTGGTATAGCAAATTTGATTATGGATGGTTTTGAAGAGTGGTTTTGTTTCAAGTAGAGATTAGAGAAGAGAGAGTTGAGCGCCATGTTGTGCTGTGATTATGACGAAGAAGGCACTTGTAACTTTACCTAAGTGTAGAAAATTGTTACCTTGTTGTATACGGTTTGGATGAGGGGACTCCGGCCCTTCATATGATTTCGAAAATTAAGGGAATGATGCAAATCATATAGAGAATAATGATGTTTGCAGTAGCTTAGCCCATTAATCCGATGCTATGTGACCATAGGCAGGGTTTGAGAGGGAATTGTACAAACCTACCCTTTGATAATAAAAATGTTGTTTCCAATTGTTTGCACACATAGTCACATGCTTGTGCAAATCGAAAATTTTAATGTCATTCTCATTCTCCACTTATGCTATTCAAGCCATCTTCGTCCTAATTTTTCTTAATTTAAACTAAGATTAGTTTCCCCTTTCTAAATTTCTTTGTGTCTGTTTTTCTATCTTTGCACACAACCTATGTAAATGGTTTTCTCTTAGTATTTTTCAGTATCTACGATTCCATGTCCTTTTCTTATGTCTTCATTTTGTATTCTACCCTACCTAACTCATCTTCCTACAACAATTTCTTCAAAAAACCGAAAGTTTCCTATGTAAAATTTTTTTTTTCATTGATGAAATAAGTTTTCTATGTAAAAAATTTCCACACAAAAATATGATGTGGATGAAAAGGAAAGTGTAGAGAGATATTGGTGAGGGAATTTTTTTACCTCACGGTCCTCACCAATGAGAGTGCTCTTACGTGTCCGTCATATCAATGAAAGCCATGTGCAAATCATATCTTTTTTATTTTACATTGTAGTACTTCTTTTAGTGTCGCATTAAATATATAGATTCCATGTTAGCTTGTACTGTATAAAACCAATTTGGTTTTTGAAAACGCTTGCGCATTTTGTTATGCATTGTTTAATCGCCTTCACTCATAACTTCATGATTTTTATGGGTTGGACACACCAGGTAAGATGATGATGATGATGACAACGACGACTCATAACTTCATGATGTGACTCGTCCTATATAAAAGCGCACAAAATTTTCTGATACGCCATATATGATGGGGGTAGGATCGCAAGCAACAAATTAGTGTAATAAAATTTGTTGTGGAATGTATTATAAACTTCATTGTAACTCAACATGGGCCATACTATTTCAATGAAAAGACATAGAATAACACTAAGAAGTGCGAATTATGATATGTGCTTTTGAAAAATGATGAAAGAGACATCACTATGTTAAGTGCCCTTTGGAAATAGTCCTGTTCCCTTGTCTCACAAACATATTTTTCTCCTCGTAGATCACTTCCTATAAGAGTTTTGTGTCTTAACCCAATAGTGTGTTGTGCTATCTACAGCCTTTTCCTCTTATCAATCTAAAGTAGTTGAAATGAACTCATATGGTGTTGATTGTTACTTCTTTTGTCGTTATAGGCAAGCTAAGGATGTCGTGAAGGGCATAAAGAAGCGTATTCGTAGCAGACACTCCAAGGTCCAACTTCTTGCTCTAACGGTGAGCTTCTTACAAAATTTGTGTTCAGTATGAGCAATTGTATTTATAACAGTGCACCGCGTTCACAGTGAAAATTGGGTTTGATTATAATGCCCAGTCCAACATGGGATATGACCACTCAGGTTGGAGACTAGAGTAGAGAGGGCAGTAGCTCTGACAAATAGTTCCATAAACAAAGATCAGCCGTATCAGTTTTGAAATTTAGATTTAGGGTTTCTAAAGAAAAACTCCTGATCTACTGATTGAAAAGAAAAGAAAACTGATGAGATTTAAGCAACTTTTATGGGTCTTTGTTTTCATGATATGGTTACCCCATTGATCCTCCAATAATGTGAGTCGATAGAGAGAGAGATAGAAGGGTGTGGGGGTGTTGTGGGGTGGAACAATTGGTCTGGTTTGTTTTATTGTCTTATTGGAAAAGTGGATTTGTGATGTGGGTGAATTTTTACTGTTTATTGCCTTATTGGAAGAGTGAAGTTGTAGATGCTACATGTGGTTTCTGGCTTTGTTGACTTCTTGATCCTTTTTAAATACACAGCTGCTTCTATAGAACTTAATAAAAAAATTGTGATATTTTTGATAGTATACTCACTTGCTATAATTTTGAGTTTTGGAATACATATCTTATTAAATTTTTATTGTTTTGTTAAGTTTTGTATACGTTTAAGAATAGATATCAGGATTTCAGTATTTCCTTTAATAAAGTTTATTGTATCAACTTAAATTACCAATCTGTCCATGTAACTCTGATAATTGCAGTTTCTGGTGCATGCATTTGTTATTGTCTATATCATTTTATATTCCATGGAAGCATGGATTCAATTGTTAGGTTTAGATAATAACCTATTCCTACTATTTTTAAGATGCCTTTCTTCTGTTTTGCCATGTTATATTTTAATATGTTACATCTTTTGGTGTTCAGGCTTTGGCATTGTTGTTGCATCATGTCCCTTGTAATTTGTGTGTTTTTGATGTCGTATCTCATTGTTTTGCTTTTGTGCTAACGACCGTGTTGAGATGTATATGAGTGCTAAATGTCTGTGATTGTGAGGCTCAATGGTTATACTGGGTTTTTATTCCTTGTTGGGTTTCATGATATGAGGGACGTGAATTGGATAACACCCAGCCACCTCTTCCCCCCAATCAAGAGAAAGACAAAAGAACTGAATGTAATTAATAATTGACAGTTTACTTACAATATTTTTGACGTTAAACACTTGTTATGAAAAATGTAGCAGTCTGCTGCTGCAATACGGCATTTAAGTTTCATTTTGGAAGTAGTTTTTCTTATTTTCTTTATGCTATATAGGGATTGGGGAGCCACAAAGGGCAAGGATGTAAATTAGGTTTGATCCTTGTTCTTGGTTAGCATCCTTAAAGGCTTTAAAAATATAGTATGCATTTTGGCAATCAGCCAACCACTAGTGTCTGTATATACATTTTGGAAGGCAAATCTGAGTGTTGAAGTGTAAACAAAGTTGTGGCTGCAAAATGTTCCCTTGTTGTTTACTTTGGAAAGCAGCGACCTTTGTGCTGCGCGGGAGCAAATACGAGGGTGTCACTTAAAAATTAGGTAGTTAGGCAGTTTATTCTAGAAGAGGGATGTATCAAGGGAAGGGGAAAATTAGTATAAATAGGAAAGGGGGTTGAAGAAAGCATGAGAAATTTTTCTAGTTGAGTTTTATGCTCATCTTGGGAGAGAGTATGCCTCTCGAATGGCTGTGTTACTATCCTTATAGAAATTCTTTGAATTCCACTGATACAAAATTCATTTACATTTCCATCTAATTCGCCATTACTACATTTTACGACTTAAAAACTACAGTTCTAGTTTCCACTTATTGATCTTTGTCATTTTATTACGCAAATGTGATGATATATGTGAGTATAAGTTACTTCAGGTGGAACAAAGATTTTTTTTTGTTGATAATGGACATTTCTTTTGAAGGGCTGTGTTTCTGTGGCCAAAATTATTCTTTTCTGGCTGTACAATTCTTGGTTTGAAGGACCCCTTGTATATCTGTCACTTGAAAGGCAGAACTGTTCTGTTTGATTTAGACTCCTAGGATCCATATTAAATAGATTGCCCAGTTTTCCAAAAGTTCTTCTGTTGCCAAAGAGGGTAGTTTTTTTTGGTATATTACTATTGCAGTTCACTAAATCAATTTTTCAAAATATTGTCTTATCTGCATACTGGAAATATAGCTACTGGAGACAATTGTAAAGAATTGTGGGGATATCGTACATATGCATGTAGCCGAGAAAGATCTACCTCGTGAGATGGTCAAAATAGCCAAAAAGAAGGTCGGGGATATTTTCTTATGATTTATTTTTTGTGTTGCAGATTGCTATATTAACTGGGTCGCTGTTAAGGTTCTGACTCATGTTATTTATTTATTTATGTTAAAGCCGGATTTACAAGTCAAGGAGAAGATATTAATACTTATAGACACTTGGCAAGAAGCTTTTGGTGGACCTAGAGCGCGATACCCGCAGTATTATGCAGCTTATCAGGAGTTATTGGTACGCCTTTTTCATGCTCCTCACTCTGAGGGAAAAGATATTATCTTATTCGTGAAATTTGAGTATGATGCACTTCTTGCTGCTAAGCAGTGGTTTGTTGAACTTTCTTGATGTTGATGCTCTATCATTCTATGGCTATTTGTCCCTTGTGAAACAGCGTGCTGGTGCCGTTTTTCCTCAGAGAACAGAAAGGTCTGCTCCAGTATTTACTCCACCACAAACACAGCCTCTGTCTAATTATCCTCCAAATGTACACAATTCAGAGCAAAGGCAAGAATCAGCAGGGGCTACCGCAGAGGCCGACTATCCATCTTTGAGGTTTACTTTCCCTCCCTTTGTGATAAGTTTTAAATTATCAATGCGTCTGTTTTAAATGGTGGATTTTCTGTTTTGCTCCAGTTTATGAAAATTTAACTCGTTCTTGTTTTTGTAAAAGATGACATATATTACTGACTGATGCCTACTAAAGAATATCCTTTCTGGTCCATATTGTTTGGAAATATGTAAATTATTGGGTGGGAGAGAGGTGGAGTGATATTACGTTTTGCTGACATTTTGATGAATGCTATCGTTTTGACTGTTAGATTTTCATTGTAATGTATTAATCTTTCCCTGAAAATTCAGAATTCAAAATTTAGTTATCGATTTCTTGACCTTTTTTTTATCATTTCTGTATTTTATTTCACAGCTGCATGCATGAAGTATGTACCATTTTCATATGCAATACAAAATTCAAAATTGGATTGCTTTTGCAAATAATCTTAGTAGTCTATTATATTATCTTTTTTCATCTTGGACAGCCTACCAGAAATTCAGAATGCACGGGGGATTGTGGATGTTCTATCTGAAATGTTAAGTGCAATTGATCCGTCAAAGAAAGAGGTAATTGTTACTCTGATAATTTTCAGTTGAGATTATTTGATTTAGGAAATTTCTATAAGAAAAAGTGTGTGACAGTACCAAACATCTTTGAAATTCGAAAATGGTCTTAAGTAGAATGTAAGATGGAGGTTTCTTAAAAAATATTATGGCTTTGTAGTACGGACTAAGGAGTCAAAATGGATTTTTTTGTAGTTTGAAACATAGCTGATCTCAGAAATGTTGGTCATTGTACTTGCAAGTTGCAACATACAGTTAGCTATCTCTTGTTATTGGGCCAATGCCAATTATTGATTTAATAGATTCACTTGGTGAGGTACAAGTTTACAACAGCAATCCCAAATCCTTAATCCCAATAATTTTGAGTTGGCGACAAGAACCAAAACATATCAACGTGAGAGATCTTCTTTAACAAAGATCGAGTTGTTAAGGTACATGTGACAAATTAATCTATACGTAAAGGACACTTATTTGATAAATTGGCCAACATATTTGGGATAGAAGTGTGCAAAAGCAAAAAACACTAAAACTCTAGTTGTGACCTTCCCAAAGCTAGTTTCATTAGGTGTTTTTAAATACTAACTTAAACTTTGAGCTTCATGTTAAATTATACTTACCCTATAAACTAGCATCAATTGCAATCAGTAATGTCACATAGCAGAGTTGAAAAACCATAAGGCACATATAACATCTATCTTTTCTTGGCCTTCTGGCTAATTTGTGCTGTTTTCTCTTGTGGTAATCTTTGCAGGGACTTAAACAAGAGGTAATTATGGATTTGGTTGAACAATGCCGGACCTACAAGCAGAGAGTTATGCATTTAGTTAATTCCACATCGTAAGGCCTTCTGCTGTTGGATTTTACTTTTAGTTGGAGGTTGGGGAGGGGTAACTTTCTTCTCATTGTGTCTTTCCTTGCGTCAGAGATATAAACAAGTTCACTGACATTGAGAGAAGAGAAACTTCCAATTAGTTTTCCTGTTATGCTTATGTGTCAAAGAAGCTAATATGGCCTTGTAAAATATTAAATTGAAGAAATGTGTAATGCTCTAGATTGTTGTATTTCTTGTGAACCCACAAGTCCTGTCTGTTTCTCCTTTTCTCGATTCTTACTTCTATATCACTCATTCACTTGAACTTTGTTCATCAAAATTTTGTTTCTTGCATTTAGGAGGATTAAGGACACTTTTGTGAAATGCAGGGTGGACTGAGCTCATTGTGATGTTTACTTCTAAAAAAATTAAGTGTAATAATTTAATCATCTGTGCATAAGCTTGTTAGATTATTTAATACTTTATACATACTTTTTTTTCTCTGATCATCGCAGTTAAGTTTTGAGTCAACTTGCTTAGTTTGGCTTTTGCTTTGTTCATCAAACTCGACTGCTAAACTGTGCACACCAATAGATTGTTTTTTCTGCCTTCTATGCGATCAGTGTTAGTTTATTGAGACAAGAGCTGATTATGTGAAGGACATTATGTAGATATGAGTGTAAGGTTTGTCAGAGATATTTTGGTGCTTGCGAAATAATTGTGAATGCTTGAATACTTTATACTTTCATGAGGAAAGATGTGTTGGTGTGTCTGTAGTTGATACGTTTCCTTTTAATGGAAGGGGTTGCAACATTTTATTAATCTGGAAAACATGTGTACTGTGTTGAAGCCACATTATTAGATTTTTCTCTCTAACTGATTTAAACCATCTGGTTTCAGGGATGAGTCACTACTTTGCCTAGGTCTGGCTTTAAATGATGACTTGCAGAAAGTACTTGCGAAGCATGAAGCTATTGCTTCAGCAAATGTTGCGCCGCAGGAGAACCCTAAACCTGAATCTAGCAAGGCTCTCGTTGATGTTGAAGCTCCTCTGGTTGATACAGGAGAAAACAGCAAGCAAACTGATGGAAGGTAATTCCGCGTTAAATCTATGATCTTGTGGTCTGCTTCATTGAAACTGGATACTTGTAGTGTTTGAGTTTCAGGAAGTCCTGAAAATATAATCTGCATATACTAGGACGCTATTTTTTACATTTGTTTGAGTTTTATATTAGGTGTTGATGTCATTGCCTGGACTTCATATCACAGAATAACGTTGATTGTCGACCTTGATAGTTATAACATCTGCATGTATTTTGAACATTGTGATTCATGATTACTCTCTCTTTAGTGGTCAATTTGACATTTGGAATTCATTTCCAGTATTAGAAGTAAAGAATGATATTGAAGAACTGAAAATTCTTGAGCACATGGCCCATTAATATAATGAAGGGTTTAGTATATGATCTGTTGGGCTGTGAGGTACAACAACCGTACAAGGAGAGGTATTGTGTAAATTTTGTTTATCAAAGATGTAAAGATTCAAAATGGATTTATTACTTCTTTACATCCCTAAATTTGGTATGTAATCGAAGTATAAAACATGGATTGTGTGATTGAATCCCTAAAATTGGTGGGTAATATAAAGTTTATAAAACATGGGTTATGTGATTGATTGAGCTTGTACAATAAATATTGGGTTCTTAACTAACTTTCCCTTGTAGTCTGACTCAGTGAGACTCTGACTGTGCTTACTTGGTTAGTTGGGAACCTATTGGCTCATGGTGAACCACCAAAATTTTGTGCCAAACTGCCAACAATGGGTCAAAACAAAGTTTTGACCGAGCTACCTGGTCTTGTGTGTTTACTTTTGGATGTAAGTTGGCAAGCCGCAGGATACTGCAAAAATGAAGCGAAGTTCTTGACATGGGAGCTTAACTACACTTTTATGTTTGACAACTAAAGATAGCATTTTAATGCTTCGGATGCAAGGATGGCAGGAATCAGGATATTGTACGAGTGAAGTTAACTTCTTGACGTGGGAGCTCAGCTGACTTTTGACCACTAAGAAAGCATTTTGTTGTCAACATTTAAGAGCCACATCCCAATTAAATATTGAGCAGCTGACTTATTTCTTGTGTGTATATAATGTGAGACGGTTGTATAATTCTATTCATAAATCAGATCCTTATCTATATTTTTGTGTCGTGTTTATTTATGCAGCTCTGCCTCAGGTGCAACTCTTCCAACTCCCCATGTGAATGGCTCTGCAGCTACACCAACTAAAGAGCTTGCGAAAATCGACCTTCTGAGCGGTGATCTTTTAGGTGATGATTTTGGTACACCAACTGCACAGGACTCATTGGCTCTGGTTCCAGTGTCTGCACCTCAGTCATCTAGTCCAATTGCTTCCGAAAGTAATGCTTTGGCTCTTGTAGACATGTTTTCAGTGAACAATACTCCAGATTCCTCAAATTCCCAGACTGCGTTTTCTTCTGGTCATGGACAAGCATACCCTTTACCACAAGAACTTCAACAGCAGCATAACTTACAACCAGGTCAGCAAACGCCATTTTCAAATGGAATTGCTACAAGCATGGGGTTACCTCAGTATGAGCAGGCAGGATATATGCAACCTCCTGGTGCTTCCTGGAACCCGCAGGTTTCCCAGCAGCAGCAGCCACCTTCTTCCATCTATGGTTAGTTCCTCTTCTCAATTGCTCTTTTGTTAGCCGTGAAAGAGACTGCAAACTCGTGGTAGATCTATGCTTCTGTTTTAAAATTATTTCTCGGGAAGGGTGTAAGAACTAAGCGCCTGTATTTTAGCTTGAAAAGTGACCTGGACCCTTTGCCCTTTTTGACGCACATACCGAAGCCTGAGTTATACTAGTTGTAAATCAGACACGCAAATTATTTTTTACTTAGCACTAACACACTTTTATCTGCCTTTTCAGGCTCTGATAATGGATCATCATTGCCGCCACCACCATGGGAATCTCAGCCAGCTGATACAAGCCCGTCATCAAGTCCTCAGTATGCTCCTGCAATGCAGAGCTCACCTATGGCTGGACATCCTTTCCAAGGTGGCATACATCCCTTTGCCTCTCAACAAACCGGAAATGATCAAGTTTCAGCAATGTATGCGCAGCACATGGCAGGTGGTCATATGCCTGGAATGAACATGCAAGCCACGAACCAAATGCCAGGCATGCTTCCTCAGGCATATCAGGGAGGTCATATGATGGGTATACCTCAGGCACTTCCGGGCTCCCAGATGAACTCCATGTATCCCCCTCAAATGTACGGAAATCAAATGCCAGCTTATGGCTATGCTTATGCACAGCAACCCAATGCTCAGTATATTGATCAGAGAATGTATGGCTTATCTTTGAGGGAAGACAGTTCTCTGAAAAACACTTCGAGCCAGACATCGATGGCGTCATACTTACCTCCAATGAAGCAGCAATCCAAGGGAGATGACAAATTGTTCGGAGATCTTGTTAATATGGCAAAATTAAAGCCAGGAAAACCCACCCCAAGTAGGGCCGAGAGTGTGTGATCAGTTATAACATGGCTTGTTCTTTCATTTTAACCTAGATGTTTTGAAATTCTTATTTTGCTTGCTAACTTGATTCACATTGTTTCATATATTAACGCCTCTATTTTATTCTGGGGTTTTTTCGGTTACTCAAAAGTATTCGGTACTCCATTTCAGTATATACGTCGTTTTTCTTTCTGTCCAAGTTTGAACATATTCATGTCAATGTGGGCATTGGATTCTTTGTACATCCCCTTGTAGGAATAACCTTGATCGATAAGTTGCAAGTCGCGAGTCGGGTTAAATTGATTGAAGGTCCTTTTCTTGTAGTCACATTTTGATTGTAATGAAATTATTTTGGGGAGTTTGATGATGCATCTCTTATATTTTCTTATTTTTTGTTCATTTTTCCTCTACTTAGAATATGGAGAAATTCAACACGTGAATTGTATATGGCCTTTGAATTAATTGTTTAGGGCATGCGATAATTTGTTGCTCTTTTCTACTCATGGTTGATGGAATTATGAAAATGATACTTATATGATTATATCTTGGAGCCGGGGGACTCCTTTTGGCCGTGCTCTCCTTCACGGGTATGAGTTGCCGCCGTCCTTCCCTCCCCAGACCCTGTTCATAGTTCTCTATGAGCGGGATATACTGGGTTGGATGATGATAATGATGATACTTATATGATTATATCATTCACAATTTATTCAAGTTACTCTTTATTTTTTGCCAGTTATAAATGGTCAAATAATGTTTACATGAGATTTTCAATTTATAGGCTTTTATTATTTATGTGGAGTAAAAATTCAGCAATCTAGATTTAATACTACGTAACAGAGTAGAAAAGAAAACTTCACTGTGTTTTTAATCAATAATTCCATCTTTTCTACATTTTGGTTTTTAATTTAATAAATTGTTGGAAATGCAAATAATTAAGTTTAGTCTATTGAAACTTTAAGGGCAGTGGTTACTTGTTACTTTTTTTTTTTTTTTTTTGAAATGTGGTTACTTGTTACTTTTTTTTTTTTTTTTTGAGTTAAATCTGGTGGCATTAGAATTAATGAAAGCCCACCAAGTCTGGTTACTTGTTACTTCAGTTGGCTTGTTATTTGTAAAAGTCTGTTAAAGAAATTTTTTAATGTTAGATATTTAATAAAGAAAAAGTGGAATCCAAAAGCCATTGAAAAAACTAAAATTAATTATTTATTTTGACTTAAAAGACAACTTCCCAACTTAAATCATTTACAAAACAAAATTTTTGGTTGTTTGAGAGACTAACAAGTCAAAAGTCAATCAATAAGCTAGCTTAAAAGCCAAATTCCAAATAAGACCCAAATAAAAAAAATAAAGAATAAAAAAGAAGTTGATGTGAATGTGATACTGATAAGTAAAAGGCAAATTCATCTCTACCAGTACTACCTTTACATAAAAAATGAAATGGATCTTTCAAGAGACTAAATAAATAAATAAATAAATAAATAATACATTAATTTTATAATTGTAATTAAAGTACTAGTGTGCTACACATTGCTTTACACGAAGACTTGCCAACTTTCTACAGCGTGCCAAAGCGAACAAACACGCAACAATGAGCATCTGAAAAATGTTTCAGAAACTATATGATGTTACATTTAATAGCAGTGACAATGTAATTTCTTTTCTACAGCATACAGTTTAAATATACAGAATAAATTCATTCAACCTTTGAGGCTGCTTCAGCCTTAACTTATTATTCTAAGCATTTTGCCAATTAGAGCGGTTTATCACGAAACAATGAAAAAATATGCAGCAAAAACAGCATAGCGTCCAAGCTCACTCTAAAGGTATTTGTCGAACCAGTCACTAGCTTCTTTGACCATAGATGATGTCATACGGTGTCCTATTCCAGGTTCTGCTACGAGCTGAAGAACGCACACTATAGTGTAAGCAAGCTAAACGAGAGTAAGGGAAGAACAGCAAAAGTTTCAAAGTATTCAAGAATGTACAGAATTATTTAAACCATTTATACCTTGACAATGAAGTGTGCAAAAGAAATTCAACTAGTACTGATTACCGAGTTAAACTGAGAGTGATATTCCTACCATGGTTCTATAATTACCTTGAAATAATCACTATGATGCTGTGCTTCATATGCTTTTTGAGCTTTCAATTTAGGTGTCTCTAGACCATCAAGGGGGCATCGATGGTCATCAGCACCTGTATAATTTTACAAAGAACGTGAGATACAACAACATTGCATTATGTACCCTAATGCACCAACTGGTTCATGTCTAGACGGGGCTAGAAGTTGTTTCTAAATGATCCTTTATTGCACTAAAAATGCTAGGTAATTTAATTATTCAAATTTAAAAACTCTTAATTAGCTTTATAATGCACTTAATTCCAGATTTTTCATTTATTACCGTCGACAGGGACAGCTTTGGTTTCTTGACATTTCTGATCATTCAGTTAGCGATTTTATTGACATTTCAATCTCAATTTGACTTTCAGATTTTCCATTAATTGTTTTTGCTTGCTTACTTTGTTACATTTTAGTCCTTAAATTGTTTGGGCGTGTTCTGCATTTTTATAGTTCTGGACTCGGTAATTAGAGCGTCACTTCTATTATCTTTCCCAATTCTTATGCTTTGGTGATATTATCACCTCTTACTTTCAGTTGTTACAGCACATCAATATAAGATCAGCAAAGATGATAATGACCATATGTCTCTAATGCAATGTAGATCCCTGTTAGTGTCCCATTCTTTACGGTAAGATGAATGAATAATTTACAATGGCAAAAAGGTTTCTGTCTCCCAAAAATGAAAAAGGGAGATTACTTATCCAAATTCGAATTTTAATAGATCTATAGGCGACTCAACTATCCAATCAGAATCTTAACATGCTGAAATTAAAGTGCCATACCATTCAAAATTAGCAGAGGACGAGGGGCTACTGCTGGAATTGTGTATGGTGAATCAAAATGTGATGCTAGACCAGGAGCAATCCTATCCCAAACCTGCTTAAAAAGAAGCATAATATTCATAAACAAAAGCTATCAAAGACCAAATCTAAAGAAATGGACATATCAGAGCTAAATATATATCTAGCATAGTTAGCATATTCAAGCTTTGCCCTTCTTCCATATCAAGAACCAGAAAAAAGCACATTGACAGACAAATAAATGACAGAACCAACAACATGCAACCGTAGATACATAGAATCAGAAACTGACCTTCTCCACAACTTCTTTATCTATAACACTCTTTCCCAAATCAACACGGGCTTCTGCAAATGCAAAGTTTAGGAAATCAGATAAATTCATCCAAGTCCCAAGTACAGACAACGTTACCAATGCAAGTAAAAACTTGAATTTCTGTTTGCTAATTTTTACCTTCAAAAACAATTTTGATACTATCAACACGTCCCTGCCATTTATCATTGTCTATGGCCCACCGAAACCCCTACAGAGATCAATTACTCATTCAGCTTTTGAAATTCATGAATAAAACAAGTAGCATTTAATTAATGCACCTGAACTCCTATAATAGGTGCAACCACAGCATAGCGTGTATCCGCGAAAGCAGCAAACCATGCGTGCATTCCTGCATAACATCACGATATTTGAGTTTCATTGAAATTAGACGTATAAATCATATAAGAGTCTTGAGTCAAAGAACCTCCGAGTGACTCGCCAGTGATTCCAATCCTCGCAAAATCAATATCATCCCTTTGATTAGTGAGATAATCAGCCAGCTTTATCAGATCCCATACCTGCAAAGTTTTTATGCGCTTGAGATTTTCCCAACACGTGGAAACAACTTGGAACCAATTACGGTTGATCCCCACCCCACCCCATCTCTCCTCTTCCAAACAAAAAATGTAATTGAAGAAAAAGAGTGATGAACAACTTAAATGGATACAGATTAGAAAATCCATTGTATGATTCATAATAGCATCTCATGATTACATAAAAATATCAATATTTTAGTTCTTTCGTCAAAGCTTAGCATTTGTTCATTTTTTCCATCATCGTCCTCTTTTCTTGAGAATAGTATAGGAGGAATGAATTTACCGTATCAAATATGAATGGCATAGTGTCACCATTTTTCCATGATGATACAAGTGCCTGCAATCATTAATTAGAAAGTGTATAAAATAAAACAAAGAAAATGAGAAACTTAGCTCATTCAGATTACTTAATTATAATAAAAAAAACATAAGAAAAATTCGTAGCTAGGGGGATCAAAAAGACCAACAAAAGAACCAAGGTAAAAGTAACTACTTCGCTATATGTTGTCAGACTATTCGCACGTTCACCATGATAACGGGAATCAATGGCAACAGCAACATAACCACGTGAAGCATAAGCCTGAGAGTGAAAATAAGAGAAAAATACTGAATTTTCTGCTAAGTTGTGCCATATTAATTAAAATATTCACAAGCATATAGTAATATAGAAACCTCAAGCAAAGGCCGCAACCATTCTTTACACTTGTGTGTGCTGTGCAAGAAAACAATAGCTGGCCTCTTCAAATCACTACTTTGTTTCATGCTCAGAATCAAAACTGGCAATCGTCCTTGCTCAGAAGCCTATGAAAGATTACGAAGCAATTCAGTATAAAAATCTGGATAGACTGACAATCGGCACCTTCATAAGGACATGCCCCAGAAGCTGAAAAGTGAGCAGCAACTGCAACACTTGAAATTTTCTAATAAAACCATCACAACTTCTCACAGTAGAAAAATCCATAATATTGCAGAAACAGAAATATAAAGTGGATTTACAGGGCAGGAAGGCACTTTGCTTGAAAGAAGCAAATAAGGCAGGTCAGGAAAGTACAGTCTGATTTTTTTTTTCTTTTACAATAATTTTTTCCTGTTCAATAACAATCAGTGCGAGTTGGAAAAGAGTACTTATAATAGTATGAATTATCGTTTAAGGGTATATGGCACACTAAAGAAATTCTCTTTTCAATTTGTAACAAATTCTTATTTGCAAGATTTACAACAGTTGATATAACAAATTCTTATTTGCAAGATTTACAACAGTTGATATCAAACGGTCAAAGGATATACTTCTACAACAGATCTTTTTCAACAATACAATGACAAATGTTAGCAACAAATATCAAGAACTTATAGAACGAAGTAGGAACATGAATCTGCCATCCCAAAGAAAAGAGCATACAATACCTCAGTGTACAAGTAAAGGTTTTCTTCTACAAGCAAATCCTCAAGATTCTCGATATCTGCTTTAGGACACGATTCCATTGCCTGAATAAAATTCGGATAGATTAAGCTAAAAATGTACTTTACAGTATAGAACCAAGAAATGCAAGCACATCAGACTCGGTTCCAAATCGAGGGTGAGACAACAAAAAGTAATTAAACCTCGCGGAGACTTGGTGGAGGCGGCTGATCCCCTTGATACAAAGGATCTGTAACAGGCTTTGCAAGTTCCACTCTCAAAGGAACTACAACAAGAGAATCACTAATCAGTCTCGCATCCAAAAGTTCTCAATTCGTCCAATCATGACATTTACAATAATTTTACTATTCCACTCCAAATAGGGAAGTATTTGAATCCTTCCCTGTTAATACCCTCCCGCGTGAACTGTAAACCGCAAAGGCAAATCACACCTTTTGTTCTTAGCTTTATTTATCTATGAGCACACTGACAACCTGATGATTCAGCAAACAATTTCTCGAGGCACCACGAGAATTACGCTTTCAAATGTGACAACTTTTTCCGAACATTCTTTGATAAGTCAATTCAACTATAATTTCCAGCAAATCAAAGTCAAATTACAAATTTTCACTAACAAATTCAAATTAATCACGTAAATATCCAATTCAAGTGCATAAAAACCTAATCATACAAAAATCAAACGCAACATACCACCAATTCACCATTCTTCAAATTCAAAATAAGTACACAAAGTTTTAGCAATCTAGAAACTTAAACTTCAAAAGCAAAATCAATAACTATAAAAATGATGAATTGAGACCTTCAGCAGATCGACGACAGCGCAGAAGTTGAAGAAAATCGGCGCGTAACTTAGCAGGATCAAATGATGACTGTTCCATTTTCTTCTTCTTCTTCGAATTATCTGTGATTGAAGTTGAATCAACGCGACTGTTGATGACTCGAGGGATAACTTGGGAACTATAGATAGAACCAGAACGTCCAGAAGTGACGCTTTGATGATGATGGAAGGGAGAGAAAATTGACGCTTTATTCGTGGCGGTTGTACTGCATGTTAGGCGTAGTTGAGGAAGAGATGCAATGCCAGATAATGAAGTTGACCGAAAAAGGGTAGCCATTAATAAGAAAAATACATTCTTACTCATCAACAACCATAATTTGCTTGCTTCCTCATTTTCTTTTCTTTTTTTTTTTTGATAGATTTTTTTTGTTTTTAAAACCCTTACTTTCTTGTACTTTTTTGTCCACCATTTTACTCCCTCTCCTAATCACATGTATTATTATTTGATTTTGCATACTATTTCGTCCTCTTTGAATTGAATTAAAAAGGAATTTGTGTGTTTTTAAGAAAATGGTAATAAATAAAGAGAGAATGAACTGCGTAGATGAAATTAGAAGAGAGTTAAAATGTGTGGATGGGATTAAAAGAAAGTGGTGGCCATTGTCCAAAAATATAAATAATGCAAATTAAGTGGAACAGACCAAAAAGGAAAATGATGCAAATTCAATGGGACGGAGGAAATAGTTACTATTCAGTTTGATTATTCTATTTAGTTGGACGCATTTGTTAAAGTACTTTGTTATCGGTATTTTTAATTGTGTATAAATTAAAATTATAAAAACTTGATATTAGTAATCTTTTTATTGAGACACATCAAACAATATCTAACGACTAACTTAACTATTTTAAAGCATACAGAATATAAAATGCAATTTAAGATTGATGGATAAATATTATCAAAAATCAAATGAGATACTTATGTTCAAAAAGTATTTTGATCTTAAATATCTCTGAATCGTTAACAATTAATTCTATAAGAATTGATGTCAATAAAATTTTAATGAGAACTTTTTACTGCCCTCACCAAAAAATCAAGAATTTCTAGTGTAATAACTTGCTGGTCTAAGCAAGCAGATTCAAAACAACCTATTATAGCCCCTGTGAAGAAGTTGTTATACAATGAAACAAAGACATGAGATATGGGAGGAATGTAATGTATGCTATGATAAATTTGTTAACGAGCTTCTATATAAGACCCGTATAAAAGAAGAGATGACTACATACAAATTCGATGAGATTTCATCCTAAAACAATTGGTATTAGGAGGAGTGGTGCATCAAGTATATGTTAGTCAACCTCTTTAATTTTTTATGTGTGATCACATGTGTTCCAACATGCTAGGGGAGAGGTTGAACAAAAAAGAAGACGGGGACTAGGGAATGGTTAGGGTAGGGTGAGGGGTGCAACGGGGTTAGATACGTGTGTTTGAGGTAAAGATCAATCTTAAAGGGGTTGGAGGAAACTCTAGAGCAAGTACTAGACGTGCTCCACATGCATAGGCCCAAAATAGAAAAACTCGCAATTGGCTACTAGATACCTTGCTCGAACGAACAAGGGTACTACTCAAACGAACGACTGGATGTGTTTTTAATACAATTTAGTAATTTACTAATGAAATCTGCACTTTTTTAATACAATTTAGTGCCAGGAGTCGATTAGTTAGGCATCAATTAATGATTCTTGTAGCCTGTATTTTTGCTATAATTAAGTTTTTTTTATTATTTATTGACTAAGTCTTTATACCTTATATATATTTGTTCTATAACTTTTATAATACTAACTATTAACTAGTAATGTTTTTAATTCAAAAAAAAAAAAACTAGTAATGTTTTAGTTTAGCGTTTATTTGACTGATTTTAAGTATGTTGGTTTTGTTTGAGCTGATCAAACTTTTTTGTTAATTTTCAACTCTTCAAATTAATTTGAATAAAATATCTTTTTTGAATTATAATAATTTAATAATTATAATTATTATTATTTCATTAAATCTAGATTAAACATATTGTCTATAATTAAGCTGATCTATGTATATTTACTTATAATTTTAAAGTGATTAATTTCAGATTAAAATTAGCTAATTAAATGAGTTTTTCTCATAATGAAACAATCTATCTTATATAAGACGAGTTAAAGATTACAATTATAATCTCTTACGTACCTAATTTAAAAACTTAAAAGGATTTTTTTTCACTTTACCGATAACCTACAAATATCAAGGTCGACCCTCATCCTTATATGACCTTTTTATTTATATATAGTCAAAATACGAATAAATAAAATTGTTAATGGCGATCTTTTTATTTCCAATTAGCTCTTGTCAAGTTTCATATGCATGATAATTTCATCCCAATCTTATGACACTCTACATTGAATTTCTTCAAATTCTTTTTTATATTTCTACCATCTAATTAGTCATGATTTTTTAAAATCTTTTATATATACTCTACATTATACCAATTTAGGTTATTTATTTATTTACTATATTGGTAAAGTTTAATATTTACTCCCTCTGTTTCCTAATGTTCTTTCCGTTCAGAATATTTTATTTTGGGAAGAGAAATTTGATTAAGATTTTTACGACATTTATAGATTTTAAAATATATTCTTTTGAGATCTTGTTGGATTCATATTAATGTATACTTTTTTATTGTATATTTAAAATTTAATTTGAAAATTGCACAAAAATAAATAAGAAGAACATTTAAAAACGTAGAAAGCACAACTTATAACCATTATAAATTAAAATGTATAAGCATCATCACCATCGCCCAGGATTTCGGTTACGAAATAGAAGTATATAAAATATCCTTTTAAATTCCCATCAAAAAAATATCCTTTTAAATATAATTATGAGATTTGACTCTCCATTATTATCTTTGACTCCTAATTTAATATTAATAATTTTTAATTAATAACCATTATTTATAAATCACCCTACTAAATTAAAAAAAAATAATAATCTGAAGAAATCAAAAAAATTAAATTAAAATCATAAGGCTTTATCTTATCAAAATCTACCACATAAGATTTATTAACTTTAAGAATCACCGTTATTTACTAAGATCTTCTTATTTAACTCAACATTCTCAGCACTCCATTTTTGTATCATTCAAACTTTCTCTCTCCTCTTCCAAACTCCTTAAACCCCTAAAATCACTTCTTCCATTTTTTTCTCTAAATTTTCTCCCATTTTCCAAAATCATATACTTCCTTTGGTTTTTAATAGTTGCTACAGACAGCGATATTTTTCCTCACAAGATGTTACTATTTCTAGCGACTAATAAAATCTAGAGAAAGTAATTTCAGAGATGGATTTTTAATTTATGAACTGTGTAGATTTCGGTATTAGAGAAAAGATGGGTGAAGAAGTGATTTTAATGGTTGAAAGTGTTTGAAAGAGGAGAGAGAAAGCTTGAGTGATAAAAAATAGAGGAGAGAGAATGTTGGTTTAAATTGGATGGAGGGTTAAAGGTAATTAGGCAAAGTCAAAGGTCATAATTGAGTTTACTATTTCATTAAAATCTAATTAAATGAGAAAGTTTTACTGTGAGATGGGTTTATAGAAGTACTCTATTTAAGAATTTGTACAAACAGAAGGTTTTTTGAGAGACCGTCTAATGTAAAGACGGCTCTCCTAACAGTTCAACCTAATGATTTTAAATTTAAAAATAAGACTGATGACTAATCAATTATTTATTTTGCAAAATGGGTTGGCCCATATTTACCCGTTTACACTATAGACGGTCTATAGCAAGAATTTATGTTGTACAAAAAATTATTTGTTTTTTAAACTACACAAAAAATTAATTAAGTAAATTGAAATGTAAGTGTACATGACATACTTGATAATTGTTCCTTTCATTTTTTAAAATTAATTAAATATTAAATCAGCCTATATATTAAGCCCTTTTATAGTAAGATGGTTTTAATGAAGAATTTATCTTAAGAATTTGGTAATTAGAATCTGGTGAAATGGTCAAAATACTTACACTTTTTAATTTATAATGGTTATAACTTGTAAACACTGAACTTTGCACTCGTCGATAATTGATAAACGCCCTAAATTTTAGGGCTATATTTATTGATTTTTATTTTTTCTCTTTTGTATGACTTTCATAGTTATTTTCAATTTTCATCCTTAAGAGGGTTTTGGTGTGGGAAAATTATTTTTCTATTTTACTATTTATTGGTAATAAGATATTAAAAATGAGAAAACTGTTGTAAACGATCTTTACATTGTTAACATTTTTTATTTATTAATTTAATTTTCATTAAATATTATTTATAAGAAAATATTGTTAGCCAAACCAAATACTCCAATAATCAAAATATAGTTGCTTGTCATGTACTAAGGAAATAGCCAAATTTTCTTTTATAGTACGCCCTATTGATTTTTTTCCCCTTTGTATTGTTTTATGACTCATACTATTTAAAAATTATATATTTTTATTCAATTTTTTTGATTTTTAACTCATTTAAATTCTATTTCTAACTATTTTATTGAGACAGAGGGAGTTATTATCATTCACAATTAAACTAATTTTGTTTATATTTAAGAAATTATTTAATTATTATTTAAATTATTCGTGTTTGGCATAGGATTCAAGCTAGTATATTATTAGGAACGTAATACCAATGGACTAAACTAAAGTAGGGATAATTACTTATTTCCATTTTCCATTAATTTATTTACATTTCGTTTGAATTTTGTAAGATAAACAAATACTAATTATATTCTTAAATTTTAATAATTTATTATGTCTTTTATTAAACATTACTTTTTAGAAATTTTGACTATCAAAAATTATTATATTCTTGATCACAACGAATCCTTGTAAACGGGAAAAGAGTAATATTGCAAATCTCTTCAATTTCATTCATTCCAAATCTCCCACTCCAAAATTGTTAATATACACCTCCTTTTTGTTTAAATAGTACTATAATCCTATTACCTTTATTTTTAAAAATTTAATTTCAAAATTCTCTTTGTTAGTTGATTAACCTTTTAATTTCTTACTTTTTATTTATTCTATAAAAATTCAACCTTTTTATCATTTTTAGTTTTAAAACAATAAATGTGATATTTAAAAGTTAAAATGTGATTTTTAAAGGCTGAAAATTCAAAGTTAAGATATGTAAAATTAAAATTTTCTTTTTTTCTATATTCAAAACTATATAAATATTTTTTTAATAAAGTATAGACAAAATTAGAATATAAAAGTTAAATAAGTAAAGTTTTTTAGGATATATAAAATATGTTACTAGAGATCGATATACTCTCTCCGTTCTCTAATGTTTTTTCAATTTGAAATATTTTACTTAAAGAGAGAGAAATTTGATTAATGTTTTCTATACATATTTAGAAGATACAATATGTTCATATAAGATCTCGTTAAATTCATCTTAATATTTACTTTCTTATTATATAATTTTTATAATTTTTTATTATATATATCTATATATATTGAGATTTAAAATTTTCTTTCAAAATAATGCAAAATGTAAGCGAGAACAAAAAACGGAAGCAGTACTAATAGTCAACCGGTATCAGGAAAATAGAAGTAATAATTTAATTAAGCAAAACCCTAAGCAGTAATTTAATAGTGTTATTTCTAACAAACATTACAACCCTCTATAGCATAGCTAGGCTATAGGCATATCATGTAGCTACAGCTAATTGTTACTTCTACTATATTATCAAAAGTAGTAACTACGTTTTATTTTACTTGCAATATTTATCATTTTTAAAAGTTTTATACCATTACTCATAATATTATTATTTTTGCATTGGCAAAAATAATCTACTTATTTTATCTCACTTTATTTCTATCCCACATATCACCATCAATCATGCATCATCTTATTAATTATTTAATATATCGACAAGTCACAACCACTATCTACTTGTAATAATTTTTTTATTTCTACCCCACGGCCTACATATCATCATCAATCATACGTTATCCTTACTTTTACCATACTGATTTGACAACCCTTAAAAAATGTGTCAAACCCCTATTGTACAACTAAAACGGAACAGATGTAGTAGTAGTTAATATCTGAGAAAAACTATATTATTAATAAGGCTTTAATACAATTGTCTACCCACATACTTCAATTTTTTTATTTTTGCTTATAAATAACTTAAAGTATTAAGATCAAAATAACGCGGGAAAAGAAAAACATATTTCCTTCGTTTCTTACATTTTGAGTGTTTTATTTGTTGTTTCATATAGAATATTTTCATTTATATCACAAATTTTGGACATAAATAATCTTATTCGTCATCATTTCAATATTTTAATAATGTTTATAGTTTCCACCTATCTTCCAATAACTTCATTTTAATATTTTTATTGTCCCCGCATGTTTTCCACCAATTGTATTAAAACATTTTTTATTAGTTAATGGTCTCTATATTTTGTTCACTAACTTTCATTTAATATTTTTTTAATATTTACAACCTTTATTTTTCTTCCATTAAATTTATTATTCAATAAAATAAAATCTCAATCATTTAAAAAATTATATGTTTCTTAATTTCCGCAAATATTTCTTACTTCTTCCGTTCCATATTAATTTCACCATTTGCTTTTTCACACTCCCCAATGTACGAATTGAATCATTATTATCTCTAATTATACTTATCGAAAAATTATAAAAACTCAAAATTAATAAACTTTGAATCGAGACGATTCAAACAAGATCTCATATGACTATGTTTTAACTTTTAGATTACCGACAATATAAAACCTCTACTATTTAAAAAGTTATATTTTTCTTAATTCCCGCAAATATTTCTTATTAAAACTTCATTAAGAAAAGGTAGGAATAAAATTAGAAATGGAACGATAATATTAATAGTACTTGAATACACTCTGATTGTAGGGTTGAGTATGACAAAGATGTCTCTTTCAGGATTTGGGAATATAATTATTGGGGTCCACCTTCTCTTTCTTTTTTTTCTTTTTTCCTTTCTTAAAATTACTTTAGTTATAGCCTATACAGAAAGTAGCTAAAAGTGGTGGGCCTACTTTTGTGATGTATGGTATGCATGTTATACTCAACTCTATTTCAAAGGTTTTTAATCAATACTACTCCGTCCCTTTTAGATTGTATCAAAGAGAAAATGGTGTTTTTTAAAAAAAGTGGTAATAAATGAGGAGAGAGAATGAATTGTGTGGATGATATTAAAAGAGAGGTAAAATGTATGAATGAGATTAAAAGAAAGTGGTGGGCCACTATACAAAAATAGAAATGCTGCAAATTAAGTGAGACAGACCAAAATAGAAAATGATGCAAATTCAATAGGACGGAGGGAGTAATTATTTATTATAATAATTATTTATGTTTGATTTAAATTAATTGAATTAGTTTTAATCACATTTTTTTTTCTTATTTTCACTACCACACCTTTATTATTTATCTCTCTTTATTTTTATTCTTTCTACTACTCCATCCATCCATTTAATTTGTAGCATTTTTTATTTTGGTCTGTCTCACTTAATTTACATCATTTTTATTTTGGATTATAACTCACCACTTTCTTTTAATCTTATCCATACATTTTAAATCTCTTCTAATTTCATCTGCACAATTTATTCTCTCTCTTTATTTAATATCATTTTTTTTTAAATTTTACTCACTTTCTCTTTAATGCAAATCAAAGAGGGTAGATGAGTACTTAACAAGAAAATTATGAAGTTATTGTTCTAATAGACTATCTATTTTTTAGATTTAAAAAAAAAATTAGAAAAAGAAGTATAACTTGAGTAGCGAGAAAATGGCTTTTTTCATGCTTCCTTTGTTATTTAAATTTCTTTTTATTTGGAACATTCTATTTTAAAGAGAAAAAAACTTAATTAAGGTTTTTAGAGAAATACTGAAGATAAAATATATTAATGTGAGATTCTAACAAAATCATCTTAATACATACTCTCTCCGTTCTTTTTTTATTGTCCTATTTAAAGATTTCACATAAATTAAGAAAGGTGGATTCTTTGTAGATAGTGGGTATTATTTTATTAAGAAAGGTAAAATCTTTGTAGATAGTGGGTATTATTTTATTAAAACAGTGGTGTAAATTAATAATCATTTTTGTATTATGAGAGAGAATTGAGGGTTAGATGAGGAATAAAGAGAGTACTTATATAGAAGATAAAAGTAAAAACTTTCCAAAATATGAAAGTGTTCTAAATAGGACAAACTTATGAAATTGTTCGTTATAGTAATGTGGACAAACTTAAAAGAACAGAGGGGGTAGTTTTTTATCATTTATTTTCAAAATTATATATGATGAGTAAATAGGTGAATTTCAAAAAAAATTGCTTTAAAGATTTTGCAAAAATAAATAAGAAGAATATAAAAGAACGAAGAAGTAAATAGGTGAATTTCAAAAAAAAAAAAAAAAGAAGTAAATAGGTGTCCAAATGTTCACATGATTTCAGGCATTTTTCTACCCATTCTATATTTTTTCCATTTACCCACTTAATGATCAAATATTCCCCCACTATTGGCAATCATGCCAATCAAGATGCAGATCAACTATTTTCTTGGATTATCTTTTATGATGATTGATCCTATTTTTGAGCGGGATATTGGGTTGTTGATAATGTGTTGATTTTTTATCAATTCGTAATATAGTTAATTATAATACCTTTTGTTAATAAGACTTTACTTCAAGGCTTTACAAATATTTGAAATTACTCATAGATCATCCATTTCTACTCCCACAATCTTAGCAATGGGAATGAATTATCAATTATGGTATAAAAATAGAAAAATAATGAATATATATTGTGTTGATATACGTACTAAAAGTAGGATAACTATGAGAAAATATTAATTATATAAATAAAATTAATAAAAGTAGTGGGTATATTACCAAAAATAAAATGTATTACAAAGTACTTCCTACGTTGCATAATACTTCCTATACATCTAACTTTTTTTACGCAATCCAATATACTATTTTGTTCATTTATATGTCGAATTACACACATTCAAAAATTATAAAAAGTTTATATTATGAAAGTATGCGATTAGACGATTCAAACAAGATCCCACTTGACTATATTATTACTTATATATTACCCGCAATATATAAAATAAGCTTAAATGATGAATAGTATCAAAAATAAAATATAGATTTATAGGGAGTACTAAAAAAAAAAGGGATATCTAGGGTTTTAGGGTCCATTTTTAACTTTCATGGGGTGTCAATTTGTTGATTTTTATTATTGATGATTGCATCAAAAATTTATTTATTTAATTAGAGGTAAGAACTTTTGAAAATTACATATTCCATTATAATAATCGTTTATTACGTTTGTGGATAATGTGCTAACTTTTAAGTCTTAAAGTTCATAGGTTGGCACACAACTTTTGTTGGTGTGCGTTTTATAATAACAAAGTAAACCTGCCAAAATGTCGGGTGGGCAAATTTCGGATCATACTATTAATTTTGTTAACGAGTTAAGTATTTTTTTAATTATTTTATTTTTATTTTTTGAAAATAATATTTTCTTCTGTTTATAGAAAATGGGACATTTGGCCATTTGGGTGCAAAATAAATGAGGAGTAGGAGACCACTTAAAAGTGAGTGGAAAACTCTTTTCATAAATGGTATTGATATTTATGTGGTGTTGTGGTGTTGTGGTAAGGGTAAAAGGGTAAAATAGATTGACAAAAATAGAAATAGGACATTTTCATTTTTCAGTGAATTGACCTAATAAAAAAATGTCTCATTTTCTATGAATAGAATGGAGTATATCAAATTCAAGAATAAAGTAAAAGATGACAAAACTCTAAAAATAGTTCAAAATAGTTAGAATTCGGGTTACAATCGAATTTAATTTTTATACTCCTCTGAATTATTTTAGATGTTCTATTTGGATTTTCAAGGTTATTAAGGGTGATGTGGGGTCCATTAAAAAGGTGATAGTTGGGTATTTTAATTGATTAAATTAATTGTAAAGGTGGTAGTTGGGTATTGGGAATTGGAAAAGTGAATAGACAAAAAAGAAAATGGGACAATTAATATGAATTTGCCAAATAAAAAAACGAGACAACTAAAAAGATTCAGGGTGAGTATTATTTTTAGGTCAAGTCATAACTTACTAATTTATAGTCAAATTTCAATTGTTGTAAAATATTCCCAGGTCTAATAACAAGTGTATGTTGTCTATCGTTAATTATTTGGCGGGCTGAGCCCTGATCCATTTTGAGATTCATCATAAATTCAGCAGTTATTTATTTACGAAAATTGTCTATTTATTCCATTAGACCATTACTGTACATATTTGGGCTTAATTAGGGTTGAAAGTAACCAAGTAATACGAAATTAAAGCCATCCAACGCATAATTTAAACTTTTTAATAAACAGGTGCTCTCTTGAGAGATTGTATTTTGTAAGACGACTCTCGAAAGTCCAACCTAAATCTATATTTAAAGTTGTGACAATATATATTTAGAATTGGACTGGGCTTTTGAGAGCCGTCTTTACAAAAGATGGTCTCAAGTAAGAATTTGTGTTTAACCAATATATATTTCAAGGAAATTGTACTTAATTAACTAACTTTTGTTTGATTTGCAAAAAATAAACACAATTATTGTGTTTTTAAATACATCAATCTATTAGATATATATATTGTTACCCTCTTCAAAGTTTTTTTTAGTCAAGCTAAGAAATAAATAATAGTTAGATATGATTTTAAATAGATGAGTTTAATCAAAAATACACTATAATTAAAATTATTTTTAGCAAATCGGATAAATGTTGATTTATTTTTGACAAATTCTTCATCGTTTTATTTATAAAATTTGTATAACGTGAATATTAAATCGTCTAATCGGAGTCTTGCACCCTGTAATCTTTTTACTAAGATGAAATGACCTTTTAAAATTTTGGCAAAATTAGTTCGAGCACATTTTTCAAACTTATTTATATTTTTCAAGAAATTTGGGTGGACAAACAAAAACCATACATATTAATAGAAGTCAACGGTTTTTTTGGAAGGGATTGGTTTTCGGGTATTTCCATATGCCACTTATGAATAATATAATGTAGTGTTTGGAATAAATATTTCATTTTAAATTAAGGATTTTAATTAAGAAATTATATATGAATAATTTGAGAATGATAAGGTTTGGATTATCAATTTCAAATTCTCAACTTATTTACTTTAAAAACTGGTGAAATTTGATCCAAATTCAAATCTGAAAATATTTGATTTGCCAAACGATAAATTTGACCTAAATTCAAATTTTCAAATGAAATTATTGTTTCCAAATATGACATAATTGAATATTTTTTCCTAATCTTAAAGGATTTGTGATTTTCTAGTGAAAGAACTATTATTATTATTAACGGCAAATAATAGAAGACTTCGTTTGAGAACTCTTAAATTCTCCCTTAATCATTAATGAGAATTCTCACTAATATAACATAGATTCTCTCTCATAGTTAGAAATATAAATATGAGTACCCAGGGCTAGTCCTAAATATATTGGGGCCCTGGGCGAAATAACAAATTGAAGTTTTTTTTCTTTGCAATTTATAACTTATTTGGACTTTTTACAATCATTAATTTTGCGTTTTTGACAAGGAGTCCTAGGCGACACCCCCTCTTACCCACTCTTAGAGCTGGCCCTGTGACTCTGTGAGTAACCTAACATTGATCTAGAGTTTACAAATAAAAAACTAAACTTATTATTAGGAGGCTATTAGAAAACTTATATAACTAAGAAATTATACAAACTTATATACAGGGGCGAAGCCAGGATTTACAGTTAGGAGGGGCCGAATTGTCGATATACTAGCAAATTATTTATTGTATATAAACTAGTTAAACTATGAAAATTTGAATTATATAGACATATATAATTAACTTGAATCATAGCACAAATTATATTTGACAAATAGAGTTGAAGTTTCCCTATAATTACCCTTTTGAAAAAGAAACTAAGTGTTTGTGACTTCATATATTTGTCTTTTTAGTCTCCAAAAAAATTACTATTAAAATTAAGATAACAAAAATATAAAGATGCACACTAAAAAGGATGAATGTGAATTATGAAAGATATATAGTAATGACTTTATAAAATAAATTAAATCAACTTGTCTTATATGAGACCATCTCACCAGGAGACGACTATATACAGGTAAGTCCATTTGTTTAAGATCACTTTGAGTTATCACTTTAAGGTTAATTATAAGTGTAACTTTTAGACTAAAATGTCATCACTTCAAAAATAAATGTACATTAGGCCAAGACAATTAAAATGGTCTCACCAAGAGACCGTCTCATATGAGAATTTGTGAAGATTAAATTTATTAGCCTACTAAAAAATAATAGTTTAAATTCGGATTTGATCTTTTACTTTAAATTACAAATATGTTACCTCAATCATTGACCTATAGTAATTTTTATTACAATTATGTATTCTTTAAATTATAGAATATATTAGTAAGGGGGGCCGAAACCAAAAGTACAAAGGATCGCATTTTCGTCAAGGGGGGTCGGGCCTCCGCCGGCCCCCGGTGTGGCTTCGCCCCTGCTTATATAATTAAGAAAACTAAACTTTTCTAAATATATTTGATCTCCAATTACCTAATTTTTATCCATTAAAAATAGTAAAAGAAAATATATCAAATAATATTCATGCTTGGGTTTACATATTAACATATCTATCACTCCATGTTACACAATATGTAAAGCTTTTAATTTTTTTGTTTAGTATAACAATAATTCAAAAAATAGAAAATATTTATTCTATCAAAATTCATTTTAATATACTAGGAGTAGTATTTCTTTACTTCTAAAAAAGTTTTTGCCCTTAAAATTGTAAAAATTAAAATAATAGAAGTGTATATTTTTATATGGTCTGTAAAAATAAATCTCTATACACCATTCACGTAGGACAAAGTATTACTGTAGTTTCTTACAAAAAATTTGTCCTATATGAACGATGGAAAGAGAACTATTTTCCTTGTCGGATAACGTTCGTATTATTTATTTTTCAAATAATTTTTAGACAAAAAATCACTATTCTACATCACAAGTTTTTTCATCCCTTCACTAATCACTAACATTTTATTTTATTCAAATTAAAAATCCTATTTTTATATTTAATAATCTTTTACCTTATTAATAATTAATGCCTTCTTAAAATTTATTTAAATAAATCAAGAGTTATTAAATGAGACATGATTAATTGTCCCTAAAAACCTAAAGAATTATGGGGACGAACGCAATAGTAGTATCTATCAGAACAGCTCACAAGTGTTGGGAACTTTAATGCAAAGATCTGTAATTTGTACTACTACACAAATTCTAAATGTGAGGTTGATTTTTATTGGGCTGGATTAATGTTTATTTTTTTATCTTAAATTGATTACTTACAGTTTTAAAGTATCGCTTAAATTTCTAAAATGGGTATTTGGCATGTGGAATTTGAGAAAAGAAATGGAAATTTTGGCAAAAAAAGGTCTGCCTATATCTGTTTAAGGTAATTGGGAATAAATTAAAGGACACTTCCAGTATCGGTACCCTGCACAAGGCATATCCGTTCCTCAAGGAGAGAGTAAAGAGAGATGCACGCAGTCAAGAAATCCCCTAATGATACTTGAACAGAGATGAGACTTTTTTATCCTTAAAGTTTCATCTTAAATATCTATATTAATTATCGTCTCACAAGTCCTATTTCCGCCGTCCCGTGTGTCAAACACCCCCAGAGTGACAAATTATAATTAAAAAAATCACTTATTACAGTCTTAACGTCATCTCTTATAATCTTGAATTGATTATTTACAATCCTAAAATAAATAATTAAAAAATTAAATTAATCATATAAATATGTTTCACAGTGAGACAGTATCCTACAATATGAGTTTGTACAATATATGGGTGTGTGCCGACGTGGCGTGTGTGCATGCGTGGCATTGGTTGTTTAAGGCAATCTAATTGGACCTCACTCACGGATTTCCGAGTCAATTACTAAACCAAGATAGAAAACCTTAAAGCTAACTCTAACTTTTTGCGTCTACGTTTCACTAATTTATAATTTATTTAACAACACCTATTTAAAATAAATTACTCTAAATTTCATCAAATTTGTTCGTAATCGTAAGCTTAGTCAAACATATCATATTGGTTAAGTTCATATTTAGGTCATACATAAATTAAGTTGGAAACTCTTTGAACTAAATTTTATCCATTTAGTTAATTAAACTGAAAATTACAATCAAGGAACACTTGATATGCAATAGATCAGATTGATTTGATTTTGACCTACTTAAATCGATAAGAGTTTTTTGTTTTCGTTTTAGGGGTTTTAACATTGACCACATCTTATTTTTTAGGTTTCAATTTAAACTTTTCATTTATGAGTTTAATTTGTATTTACTTTGAAAATTAGAAATTCAGATTGTACAAATCTTTTAATTTGGAATCTAACTCGTTTAATAAAATGGGTTATTCAATTTTATTTTCAAGTAAAAATTTTGACCTTATCATTAATTGGGTCAAAAATCTCAACACAAATCCATTTATGTCGAATTAAATTCGAGTCAGATTAGCAAACTAAGTCAGCTTTTGCTAGAGCTATTGTCTGTTATAAGTATTTATTAGGAAAACCAAAAACACAGTAATTAGAGAAATGTATGGTAAAATAAAATTGTAAGTTAAATGAGTGGATGAAAATTTAAAAAATATGAATAATAACCAAAAATAAAAAATGGATAGTAACAAATTATTTAAGACAGATTAAAATGGACTGTTCGTCACATTCCCTCACTCAGACCCTATTTTTGAGCGGGATATTGGATTGATGATGATGATGATGAGATTAAAATGGATGTAATGTAAATTTCATGGCACTGAGTAAAGTATGTACTACAACTTTTATGTGGAACGCAAATTTGTATGACTTAGATCTGCTATTTGTCTGAAAATATTTTGAGCTGAAAAATCGGAATGGATTTGATCGATCCTACTATGACGACCTAACTCAAAGAAAATTATGGGTATGAAGTCAAAAAAAATTAAATCATAAATTTTAACTTTTGAAATAAATAATTATGCCTCAAACACAAAATATAAATTTGTTTATCGGATTGTATGATCCTACTATTTAATTTTATCAATTCATCAATCCTCTCAATCAGAACGATTCCAAGTAGATTTCTCGTCCTTACAAATTTACTTATTATATTACGAGGATTTATTTGACAAATGATTTTTTAATGTTTTTTGAATGACATCTTGCAAATAATTTTGGATAAAAAGCCAAAAATATTTGATTAATAACATTTAAAGTACTAGCTTGAAAGCGAAAATTTTAATATAATTTGAACGCATTTGTATAAGCAGTTTTTAAAAAACTTTTCTCCAACAAAAACAACATACAACAAATAAAATACCTAATGGAGTATCATTAAATATGTCTAACAAGTAAACAACTATCTTTATTTAATTACTTAGCTAAAAAGCAGCAAATACATTCAACACTCTTCAATAAATTATTTGTCAAACATTTCTTATATTTTTTTGAATTTGCTAAATACTTTGGTTTCCCTAAAATAGCAAATTCAAATGAATAAAAATGCGCTCCAATTTCATAACATCTTTATTTGATGGGAATTTCATAAGATATTTTAAAATTAAGGATATATTGAGGAAAGAGTAGAGAAGCTTAGGAGCAAATGAATCACATATAAGTACATAACTTTATCTAAGAAAGACGGTATTTACTCTAATTAAATTTTTTCACTAGATATACAATTGAGTTTTTAGAAAACAATTAGTTTCCACTTCCTCCGTTCCACCATACTTGCTACTGAATGTGAAATATTGTGTGGAAAAATGTCACAATCAATAACAAATATTATGAAACATCATCATCATCATACTCATCCCGTCCATAGAGAACTATAGACAGGGTCTAAGGAGGGAAGGACGGCGGCAACTCATACCCACAAAGGAGAGCACGATCAAAAGGAGTCCCCCGACTCGAGAAAAAATGAGGAGAAGAACAAACAAGAGAAAAAGAACCCCGGAAGATACTCTTAAGGAACAAGTATTATAAAAGAGAGAAAGTATAAAAAATTAAAAGTTTAAAATGGAAAACGCTCTTCCATGAAAAGGGGCTCGAAAAAAGAGGCATTAAAAATAGTAGGGTAGACAATTCACAAAGAGAAAGAACATGTTAATGTGATGTAACGATATTGCCGATGCCCATTTTGTTGCCAAACATCAACATTTTGGCAACAAACAAACAAACAAACGTGTCCCACTTGTAATGCTTACCCACACATTTTTACTACGTACTTCTTTTTTATTTTTCTATTATTAATCTTTTCCTTTTCCGACTGACACACTAACATTATGATGTTGAAGTGTTCATGTATTATCTACAGGTGAGTTGTCTCATATCGAAGAAAGAAAAGAATATGAATCACTTTATAAACTTAATGAGTAACTCCTGCTATCACCAATTGGTTTTAGTAGTTAACCTTCTTTGGGTTTATGAGTGAACTACTTTATCTCCTTCTTGTTTGGATTCTCCACCCATTTTCTAAATTCTATCACATTACCGCAAATGAAAGAGTCCATATCAAACCTAGGTTCTATTGAGTGGGGTACATAATTTAAATGAAATAAGATATGATTCTCTTAAAATATTTTTTTTTTTAATTTCATATTACTTGTATTAAATGAATTTTTGCACTATTTATTATTTTATGTCAATTTATATACTTTGGTTATTATATGGGGAAAATACGCTTGTGAATCAGTGGATGAGCATATGCATGTAGAGCAGAATGTTTAGTGTTTGACCCTATTGGCACGGGTATCAGTCGTTGGGGGGTTTTCTGACTGCGTGCATCTCTCTTTACTTTCTCCCTTGTGGCACAAGTATGATTTGTCTGCAGCTTTCAGGAAAAAGAAAAACCCCTATCCGAACCCTGTTTTGTCATTTTCTTTATATTGGGAAAAAACATAGTCATATGGAATTTTGTTTTATTCGTCTCGTCGCATATTTTCATAATATCATTTTTTTATGATTATTAGTTATGGATAATTCTACATATAATTAATACTTAGAATTATTAAAAAATAATTGATAGTTGAAACTAATTTGAGCAAATTTTCCTATAAAATACTAAATATTCCACTTAAAATAAAATATAAATTAAATCCGAACCTATGTTTTTATGTTACTTTGACTTTTAATATTATACCGTAAAATCAACTAAACCAAAAATTTTAGTTGATGATTAAAACTCGAAAAATACAATTTATAAATTAATGTTTGATATCCTTCCCAATTATTCCCATGTTGAAGATGCTGGGCCCACTACAAAGTAGAAGAAAGCTAGGAAATTTGAAATGCATTTGGATATAATTATCCTTAATTTCTATATTGATTATTAAACAAACACAAAAAATAATAATAAAGTGGACCTTTAAATAATTATCAAAATTCAAAACTTGGAAAAGTTATGCTAGATACACTATTGCAGCGCACTTTACTTAAATTTAATACTAATTTTTTATTTCATTACTTGGATCTCGTTTCGTACTTCTATACGGGTAAAAGATTATAGTATTGATATATTTCTAGTATATATATACACATTTTTATTTTAAGAGTAAAATTATGTAGTTATTAAATAATGAGAAAATATAGTCTATTTGATTTGGAAAAATTTAAAGTATTCTAACCTTAAAGTGTTTGAATATAAAATTCTCTAACTTTGATATTTTATTAATAATATAATTGAATTCCAATTTCACCATGTTTAATTATAAATATTATTAGGGTTTGACAATCACTAATCAGGTCTTATTTTAGTTTAACTAGGTTTCACTTCTCTCAGGTAAGGTATTGAAATTGATATTTACATAATTAGATAATTTTATAATAAATTACTTTAAAGCCAACCACTATACGTAGTTTAATAAAATAAAATATATAAAACCTTAATAGTAAATTTGATTTTTTTGATATAACTAAAAAAATACTTACTAAATGTCAAAAAATAAATTTATTTGAAAGTCATTAACTTTAAAAGCTAATTATTTATAAAACTATATATCCCATAATGTATAATCGTCTCCTTTACCTCAACATATATACATTTTGGAAAAAAACTAACTGGTTGATGAATATAATATACATTTATTTGTCCATAGAACATTCTAGTATCGAAGCTAAATTGTTGATTGAAGTCGTTGTTAAGCTGAGCTGGATTTATTGTGAAAGTCAATATATTATCGGGAAAATACGAGGTGCACACACTTTATAAACTAAGGAGATATATACCATCTCAAAATCATATGACAATGAGAAGAGGTCTCTAATAACTTATAAAGTGTGCACACCATTTTTAATTTATCGATGTGAGATAAATCATTCCAACATTCGTTTAATTCGTACAGACATATGGTACCCTACTATGACAAAAATGACAAAAACATTTCAGGTATTTTTTTCTTTGCCCATTTGATGCATGCAATGACGAAACAATTAGCTAATTTATAAGGGCAGAAAAATACAAAAATACAATGTACTTCTACTAGCTAGTGTATGCTAAATTAAATACCACGTATAAAATTGGGATGGAAGGAGTACAAATTAAAGTGGGATCAATTGACCCCGCAAGTCTATATATAGGCGCCATAGCTTCTATTACGAGTTTATCCGTTTTCAAATGTTTTTCCCATATTTTTTGCACAGTTTTCAAAGTAAATTTTAAGTCTAAATATCTTTAAATACGCATTATAAAAAATATTTAATAAAAAAGTATACATTAAGACGAATCTAACAAGATCTCACATTTGTCTTCTAATATGTTAAAAATAATTGTGAAACGAGTTTTATGAGTACGCCATTAATAAAAAAACAATAAAATTTAAATTCGCACTTGTACAAAAAGCAATTTTTAAAATAATTTGGACTGTCTTAATTGAATTCGTCTCACGGTAAAAGCACTCAAGAAATAATTACAGTTTTGAGTTTCAAATCTTAGCTAAAAATCTAGTTTAGACAAATTAAAGAGACTTCTTTTTGAACCCATTAAGAACTCTAAATCCATTAGATTCGAAGTCTGGGTATGAGTCTGAAAATTTTAGACCCTTGAAGTCCGAATCCAGGTCCGAATTTTTAAAATTTAAAAAGATTCGAGTTCGAATTGATTTGACCCGCTCCAGACCCACCCAT
This sequence comes from Amaranthus palmeri, assembly GCA_019776075.1. Classification (NCBI taxonomy): domain Eukaryota; kingdom Viridiplantae; phylum Streptophyta; class Magnoliopsida; order Caryophyllales; family Amaranthaceae; genus Amaranthus; species Amaranthus palmeri. The sequence continues at coordinate 989,545 of JAAKBH010000303.1, forward strand.
GACCAACCATTCCAAGTACCAATCTTATGGTATTCTAGTACAAGAGACAGGTCCAAAAATTTGTTATGTATAGATTTCCATTATCATAAAATTATCTTTTTTGTGTACATGAAAAGTATACAACTCATCAAATTATTCGTATATGTACGTATATTTAGTTTTTGATGCATTTTCATCAAATTTGATTAATTTAAAAATCCACGTATTGGATGAAAATTCTTAATGATGGTTTTTTTTCCTTACAGTGTAGATCGAGGAGAGGGAAGTAGCTCGGCTAGAATTAAACCCAAATTGATTCTGAGAAAGTAGTATTTATATATTCTTCTATTAAGATAATATACGATTATTTATTTTTTAATTTTTTTGTTGAATTCTGGTTTGTGGACATATAATACTTCCTTTTTGGAGGAAACCAACTCAATTAAAAGTTTAAACTAACAGAAGGTCTCCTGAGAGAGTGTTTATGACAAAGACGACTCTCCCAACAACCCAGCCCAATGATTTTAAATTTAAAAAAAGCTGATGACCAATTAGTTACTTATTTTGCAAAATGGGCTGACCCATATTTACCCGTCTATACTATAGACGGTCTATAGCAAGAATTTGTGTTAAACTAATGATTGACGCTCCATGATAAATATATTATATGCTCTAGCAGGCCCCCTCATACAAAAGCCCATTGAGCTAGAAGTGTGAATGCTTATAATCGTTGAATATTCCACTTTAAATAAGATTTGAATTGATAGTATAACTATTTGAGGTATGTAGATCATGTCTAGACTCTAGTGATGTTGTTTCCAATTGATAGTTGAGACTCGAGTCCTTATTTTATGTGTTTGAGGTATGGCTAAAGCTAAAGAAAACATTTTATCGGTCCTTTATTATATGAAGTATTTCCTCCGTTCCATATTACTTGCACCATTTGCTTTTTCACACTCCCCAACGTACGAATTTAATTTTTAATATCTCTAACCATACTTATCGAAAAATTATAAAAACTCAAAATTAATAAACTTTGAATTGAGAAGATTCAAACAAGATCTCATATGACTATATTTTAACTTTTAGATTACCGACAATATACAAGTCAATTTACTTGATGAATAGTACCGTAGTCAACAATGTCGCAAGTAAAAATAACGGAGGAAGTAGATGAAAATGTTGGTATTTAGAAGAAATCATTGTACGAAGATTACTGACCTAATTTCTGCCTTCTAGATAGGGGCCCTGTCCCATGGTTATTTTTTTTTTTTGAATAATACCTGATTCATTAATAAAGAGTCATACGACATCTACATCAGAGTTAAAAATTAGCAAATACATAACAACTTTAACCAAAATTAATTCTAAATTAACAAAACTACGATCGTTGTGTATCAGATCTGACAATTCTGAACATCCTCTTCCACATCGCTGTTTGATACAGCCTTCTACGAGGGGGTCTTTCGATCTGTTGTAGTCTTGAGATAAAATTGAAATTGATGTAGTTGATAGTAATTGCAATTTTTGCATCTGTTGTATTATCGCATTAAGCTCTACCAATAAATCAACAAGAGACCAAAATACCTAACTCCAAACTCTCACGAGGAGAGAGACTAAAACCCAATATATGGGTAGAACAAACCCAATAAATGGGTAGAACAACCCTCCTATAGGGAGAGGACACAAAATTATTCTAATAATATTTAAAAAGCTTAAAATAGAGAAATTAGGGGCTTACCATCAACCAAAAGGTTGATGATAGCCCCAACTTAAGGTGTTTTTTGTGTAAAGATGAAGAAGAAAAAGAAAATGGAAGGAGGAAGGAGACGGAGGGAGGAGGGAGGAGGGAGGAGGGAGGAGGGAGGAGAGAGAAGTCCTGTCCCATGGTTATGATATGTGAGAAAAGTTACTTTCTTTTAAAATGTAGTTTTAGATAAATTAGTCAATAATGCTATTTAAGGAGTACTTTTTAAGAAATTTGTATCGTTTCTTTTTACTAGCTGATATTCGAGTAAATTTGAATCAAAAAAAAAAAAAACTAATACAGTTGATCAGAATCGGCCCTAAGGGTGGATAAGATCATAAGACTATAAGAGGGGCCGTCGCTCAAGACCCCACGTCAAAAAAATAAAATTGATGATTGTAGAAAGTCTATTATTCTTTTGGGGATAACCCCATGTGCCATTTCGCACAGGGCCTCAAAATATCTAGGGTGGGCCCTGCAGCTGATCGATTATAGTATAGTAAACACTTTGTTATTCTTAAAAATCTACAAAAAGATTAACGGCCCATTTGATAGGTGGTAATAAACAGTGATAATTGGAATTAAAAACTAGTGTAATTTTAATTGAAAATTTTCTAGGCTACCTTGATGGCCAAGCTTGTCCAAATCCAATCTTTTTTTTTAAGTTCATTCAAATCCATTACCATTGGAAGAGGTGGCATTAGGTGGTAATGGAAATTTGTGAAAATAAAAAACTTTTTATGATCAAATTAAGTTTCATTACCATGGGAGTGATATGGAACTTTTGATGAAATTAATTAATATAAATCAATCTCATTACCACCATTTAGTACCACTAAGCATACGGGCCGTAAGTGATAGATCTGATTTTTACTTGCCGACTTTTCAATTTAACGAGATTTTAAATTAGTTAAATAATATAGATTATTTTTTAATAATCTAACATTATTTTTTGCCTACAATATACCATATTACTATAATAATAGATAATAATAGAATATGTTGTCAGCAAGCTAAGACAAAAGTTATTTTATTTATTATTCATCGCGAACTAAAAGCAAATATTTAAATTAGTATTTATAAGCAGATAATTATCTGAAGCTGAAATTATTTATAACAGAAGTGTGAAAATATTGGAGTATTGATATCAATTATTCCTATAATTTATACATTAACAACTAATAAAAAAAAGTTTTGTCTGGACCCTTTCTTAAGAGAAACAAAAAGCTTCTTAGTAAGAGACTGGCTGGTGTGGAGAAGACAACAGTAGCTCTCTTTGGACCCTTTCTAAAAGAATACAAGATGACGTTAGGTCTACCCTTTTTTTAAAATAATTAACTCTACACTTCATAGAAATGAAGACCACTAGAGAACTAGAGCCATAGCTTCTTGGCTTGAAGGCGTTAACTAGGGGTGTTCAATGGGTCGGGTTTTGTTTTGAATTTTTATTCGGTTTGTGTTTAGAAGGGTTTTGTAAGGGTTGGGCCGGTCGAAAATGGACTATACTATAATTAAATGAAGTGGGCTATAAAAAGACTCAATAAAGGTCGAAAACGGGTCTTTGTAAATAGATAATTACTATATAATTTAAATATTATAAACGACAATGTCAATGTAATTATTAATATTTTTTCAATCTAATTATCATAAATGATAATCTATTGTTATAATTTGATAAATGGGAATTAAAATAATTTTTAGTAGTAAAAATGGGTTAGGTTGGGCCGAACCGGACTTTGAAAGCCCGACGCATTTAAAGCCCATATTAATTTTAAAGTGTCTTATCCAGCCTGACCCATATTTATTCAAACCCGACCCGGTCCTTATCCGGCCCATTGAACACCCCTAGTGGTAATTATAACACCATGTTTTTTCCAACAACATATCTTACTCCTTAGAGTCGAGGAACTTTTTGGCTGTATCTTTTTTTATGAGTATATAGTTGTTGTCCATTCTTTATAAGACTGATCTGACCATGATTTTTATGAGTATGATACATTAGACGTCATGATGATGATGATGAAAAGGGGCGTATTCACATCATTTAATGATATCATCATATTAAATGACAATTAGGGCCGTCCTTGAGATTTATGAGGTTCGGAGCAAAATATTAATTATAGGTCATAAGTCCTAACTATTAAATATTCCTCCTATTCTCCTTAAGTGTCCCATTTGCTTTTTGAGCACTGTTCATCTCTTACTTTTAATTTGCATTTTATTATTAATACATAAGTTAGAATATAGTCAAGTGAAATCCTGTTTGATTCATCTCAATACAAGAATCATACACAATTAGAGATATTAAGGATTGAATAAGTGCATTGGATAGAGCGCATAAAACAAATGGAACACTTGTGGTGAATAGGAGAGAATATATTATTAATTATATGACCCTTGACTATATCAACTATTTATTAAAATATCATTTTAAAAATATTTTTAGATAAGCCCAGATGATAAGCCCCTCATGTTCCCTTTTAGTGTTGGCCCTAGTAACAACTTTCGACTTATGTATACAAAAATTCTTAAAAATTTAAATATATGTGCTGGTTAAATACTTAAATTGGTAGCTCGAAACTTTACTATTTTATAATACTAGTATAGAAACTCATGCAATGCACGAAAATGTTAGTATAAAATTTAATATAATTATTATATTCTAAATAGAGATGCAATTACATGTTATTAGTACAAAATTATAATTTTTTGTATACTCTAATAAAAAATTTTATAATATGTACTGATTTCAATAAATAAAAATTTAATTGTTAATATAAGTATTAATTAAAATTGTCAAACTTTTTAAGGCAAATATGTGTAATCAACAATGTTTATATGATGATTTTTTCTCATTCTCAAAATAATTTTTGATTGTCATGTATACATATTTAGAAATTAAAATTTTAATTAAAATTTTTTATTAATTAGCAAATACTTCAATAAAAAAATATACATTCTAAGAAACTTTAATTGAAAATCTTATGTGTCTTTTATATTCAAAAATATTATATTCCAAGAAAATTAACAAAATATATCTAATTGTGATATATGTAGTACCCATATATTAAATGAATGAGTTAATGCTAGCATTGGTAAGAAATTCCATATGGCAAATCATTGAGAGAGTGCCATGTGAAATTAACACTCTTTTTATATGATTGTATGATATGATGATTGACTTGGGTTTAAAACTCATTAATCACTTTTTTTAATTGGAAAAAATACTTCATTTTTTTACCGTATTTTTAATATATTGAGAGGACAAATCAATTTAGCATTGAGAATGTTATATCCGATCGTTACAATTAGCTGAAAAAAAGAGGAGATTTAAGAGAAGGGAATAATTTTGACAGACACGTTTTGCCTGCTGAAATACAAACCTAATTTTTTTGTTGTTTAAGAATTTATGTATTGCCAATTTGAAACTCCCTACGATATTTTATGTAATTTATACTTTTATGTATCTTTCATTTTGCTCATAATTTTTTACACAAAAAGATAAATTTATAAATAATTTCCCATTGGCAAATTACTTGGAATGTTCTCCCTAGATCCTAGTATTTCAATCGTAGATAGATATGCTTTCATATAGAGGAGGTCTTAGTAAATAACGGTGATTTGTGAATTTAACAAATTACTCTTATGTGGTATGAGACGCCTTTGACCTTCCTTCCCAAGACCCTGACCGTAGATTTATCTATGTGCGGGAACACTGGGTATAATGATGACTCTTATGTGGTAAGATTTGATAGGATGAGAGTTTTCGAATTTTGATTTATTATGTGGTATGAGACGCCATCGACCTTCCTTCCCCAGACCCTGACTGTAGATTTATCTATGTGCGGGAACACTAGATATGATGATCACTCTTATTATTTTTTCTTTTGTCTTTTTGCAGTGATTTACAAATTATTGATTAGGAATTATTGTTTCTTTATGTGATCCTTGTAAGGAGCCCCTGTAAACATTGATGTAATTATTGCAGCTAGACAATTGTTAAAAATAAACCAATTTTTCTTGATCTGTTAAAAATAAATCCAACTATTTTTTATTTTTAAATAAAATTTACCTATTTGCTATTTGATATATTTGCTGAAAATAAACTCAACTATTTTTTATTCTTTATTCTTGACTCACAAAGAAACTTTGAAAATGTTTATAAAAAATAAATGAGCATATTTTTAGCAAATATATTTAAAAACAAATAATACGTGAATTTATTTTCAGTAATCAAGCAAAATTGGTTTATTATTAAAAATTTACTCTAATTTCTAGTACCTTAACATTTGTTTCTTTTTATGCTACTATTTTTTCCAAAAAAAAAAAAACTTTTATCATAGAAAATATTTAAAAGTTTACTGAAGAAATAGAACTGGATCCATTGATTGAGCAGCTTTACAAATATTATAGTGAAAACTGTATTTTAAAGGCAACAATGACTTTTGGTGTTAATTTTAGGGATGGTTTTAGGACAAATAGGTAATTATTAGTGGTAAAAATGACAAGACCTCCAAGGGTAATTATAATTTCTGACCAATTTTGATTCTTGACATGCACTTTCCCATTTTTGTACAGTTGGCCTTTAGTGTCTCACCAGCTTTGTTTTCATCAAACCACCACCTCATACCCAAACCCACATCCAAATCTACTTCCAAGCCCAAACCCAAACCCAAACCCAAACCCAAATCCAAACCTAAATCCAAAAGGGTATGCATCCGCTACCCTCCTTTTCATGGACCCACACTTGTGCTGGATATTGAATTGATGACTCTAACTCTGACTCTGACTCCGACTTTTAAGAATATATTAAAAAATATAAGAACAAGAAACTGAGTGGATAAAATCATTAAACATAAAAATGTTTGAATAAGAATTTTAAAAAGCCCCCTCTCTGTTTTCTAATGAAATTCCTACAAGTAGTGTTCACGGAAGTTAAGAAAAATAAAATATTTTAAATAGTGAATATATTATTTTATTGAATAATTAATTGAAGAAAAGTGAAGAACAAAAATATTTAAAAAATATTAAATAAAATTAGTGGAAAAAAATATAAGAACCACAACTAATAAAAAATATTTTTTTAAAGTTCTTAGAAAACATATAGGGACCATAAGAAATATAAAAAAATTAAAATGAAGATAGTAAAAGGATATGGGGGGACCATAAATGTTATTAAAATATTAAAATAAAGATGCATAAGGTTATTTTTGTTCAAAATTTGTTAAAGACTTTCTCTGTTTCATAATATTTGCTACATTTTTCATTTTTTGGCAATTTCATATTACTTATTATATTTTTCATTTTAGTCCAAAATAAAAGTATTTTTTATGAGAACAGCAAATAAAAAACCCAAAATTGGGAGTTTCTTTAATAAATAAAGCGAGCAATAAATTTATACTCCACTTCCTTCGTTTCATTATAATCGTTACTAATAGTGACATTATCCCACACAACATGTCACACTCAATAACAAGTATTATGAAATACAGGAAGTATCTCAAATAAAAATATTACTCCCTCCGAATCATTTTAGTTGTCACATTTCCTTATATGGCAAAATCATATCAATTGTCGCATTTCCTTTTTATTCTATCTTTTTTTTACCTAAATACTCCCACTTTTTCAATTCCCAATACTCAACTACCACCTTTAAAATTAATTTAATAAATTAAAATACCCAACTACCACCTTTTTAATTGACCCCACACCATCCCTAATAACCGTGAAAATCCAAATAGAACATCTAAAATAAAATTATTATAAAATTAAAGAGACAAACTAAAATAAAAAGCGTCCTTATTTTTTTTTTAAAAAAAAGGTAAATGTAATGCCAAGTGTTTGATAAGAGAAATGTTCTGACAAGTAAGTGGACCCTATTAATTTTAAGGATGACAGCGTTTATATCATCACTATTACTATTATTCACACAGATTCACTCACTCTAACTGTGTCTGTGTATGAGAGAATCAATTCCTTCTTTTTTTTAGTACCCTATTCTCAACTCAGTTCTTAACTCGTTTTGATTCAACTCACTTTAAATCAACGAGTTTTGAGTTTTGACCAACCCATGACTCGTTACATGATGAGTCGTGTCTGGTTTCAGCTGATCTGGAAGACTTGACATGTGACAGGGACTGATGATCTGGAGGTAGTAGTAATGACTAGTGGGTCAAAACCGGGTCAGATTTACAAACTCGGTACTGACTCAGTTTTGGGCAAAGATGGAAATATGGTACTTTTGGGGTACTAATAAAATAAATAAATTATTTTTTAGTGGGGAAGATTGACCGTGTTCAGATTTAAGGTAGTCATTTGTCTAGGGTTCAGAGTTTAGGGTGGAGCTAATAATGCTTCAATTCATCATGTTCCGTGTGAAATTATAACTATATTTTTGCCAAACGCTTGTAAATACCGAAATTGACCCTCTATAAAAGGGTTTATTTCTTTTATTTTGCCTAAATATATCAAGATTGGGATAATATTTCTGCAAATAAAAGTGGAAAAAAGAGAATTTTAGAGAAGTGGATAAATCTATGAATGAAATAAAAAATAAATTAAATATGTGGATAAAAAAATTATACAAAAAGAGTCTGAGTAATGTTAAAAATTTTAAAAAATGTAGCAAAATTTATATGATGAACCAAAATGTAAAAAGGGATTTATTTTTGAAGAGAAGAGGTAAAAGAGGAAACTTTTTACTGTCTAGGTAATGGTGAAAGTAAAATTCCCCAAATTGTGGGAAAATACTAGATCAGTTACTCTTCGCAGATTTCCCTTCTAAACCTATTTCACGTGGTAACTAATGGTGTAGTCTAAAGTATTTGAGTTAAATAATTTAGGGCTTCATGTTTGAATAAGTTCTACACTTCTAGACTCTAGTGTTCTACATTTGAACGAATTCTAATAAAGTATATAACATTTTTCGGGAGTTTTGTGTTAAAGAATAAAATTAATAATTAAAAATTTAAGCTGATGGTTGAGATTTGAGACCCCATATATTTAGATATTTGTTATTTATAGTTTTTTTTTTAAAAAAAAATTGAATTTCAAATTAAGATTAAAAATTTAAGCTGATGGTTGAGATTTGAGACCCCATGTATTTAGATATTTATTATTTACAGTTATTTTTTTAAAAAAAAATTGAATTTCAAATTAAGATGAATAATCTTTTATATACCGTGACCCATTAGAGTTGAAAGAGAAATTAATTTCTGGTGAAAAAAAAACTTTCATTATAAAGCTAAAGAGAAAAACTTCAACTATTAGTCTATTAAATCTGTTCAAAATTTTGTGTATTCTTGAGCTGATATTTTTTTATTGGTTTGAAAATATTATTCGTAAAAGCATTCATTAAGTTAGAGTTTTGTTTCAATTCAAAATTCAAATTAGACCTAATTTGATGATTTCTTTGAGAAATAGTCATAATCCTTTAACATTTCATAATTATATTCAACGAGAATTTTTAATTTTAAATTACTTCTTCCGTTTTCTAATGTTCTTTTCATCAAGAATATTCTATTTTGGAGAGAGAAATTTACTTTAAAATATATGAATGTGAGATCTTGTTAGATTTATCTTAAATTAGTATACATTTTAATTATATAGTTTTTATACTTTTTTATAATGTGTATTTAAAGATTTTAAGACTTAAAAGTTACTTTAAAAACTGTGCAAAAGGTAAATAGGAAGAATATTAGAAAACGAAGAGAATAATAAGTTATTTTATGAGCTAGAGTTTGGAATACTATTTTGAGGAAAATGACTAATCCTTGTAAACCTCTTAAAATATCATAATATAATAAGTGGTTATTCCTTTCTTACAAAAAGTTGTATGTCATTGAAGATGGGTTATTAAGGTGATGATGCGAACACGTTGATTTATATTTATGGGGTATTTTATTTTATTTTTTATTATTAGATATGCTGAAAGAAGTGAATAATTATGTAAAAATTAAATTTAATTTTTTTTTAAAAATGTAATACTTGTTCATATTAAGGCAAAAATTCGAATCCAAAAAAATTAATTTTGAACTTCACCGATTTAAAATATAATTACAAGCAAATGTATTTGTTTACACTAATATAACTACAAATACCAACCTTTTTCCATTAAGGTAGATAGTGAGGTCATTGGTTAGACATAGCTCGATAAATTCTCGGTTATTAAAAAATTACAAGAGAAACTAACACAAAAAGTATATATAAAAGAAAATTAACAAATACTAGTCAAAATTATACTCCATCATGAATTAATTAATTACAAAAAAGTGAAAAAGTTTTCATAATTCTAAAATGATCGACTATAAAAACAAAAATATAACAATTTCAAGAAGTATAGAAGTACATGCATGATGCAACGTTCTAAAATACTTGTAATGTTTGATTTTTCATATATTTCAATGTACTGATTTAATTTTTAATTTTTTAATTATATATAATAAAAAAATTTAAAAATTTAATATTAATATTATTTGCATTGAGACAATTCAAACAAGATTTCACTTGGTGATGTTGTAATTTATAGGTTAAAAACTAATCACAAATTAAAAATAATAAATAAATTATAGAATATTTATAATATTGCAAGTAATTTAAAATATAGGAAAATATTAATATATCTTTTTCACTAAAAAAATAAAAAAATAAATTGAATATTAATTTTAAATTAGAGAAAAATTAGAGAAAAAATTCTAAATGATAAAAAAATCATAAATTTTTATGAACATTTTTTTAATATTTTTTTCGACATTTTATTTTAATTTATCTTTTTTTAAACAAAAATAAAATTTGCTATAGCAAATCATCCGGTCACCGGATTTACTCTAGAAAAATACCCCTCAAAATTGGGATTATTTATGGTTAATCAATATGTGGGATTATTGTAGAAAAATCATGAATAGCTTGAATTATTTTAAGTAATTTTTCCTTACAAGTATTACAATTTTTAATAAAATTTGACCCTATTTTCATGTGGAATATTGAGTTGATGATGATGATAGATTTTAATATAATGGAAAGAGGAATAGATAGGGGTGTTTAAAACCGGATACTGACCCGAATCCGAAAACCGGGTCCCCACTTTTTCGGTATCTAAAATTCTGACCCGGTTTCTAAACCGGGTATTCCGAATAGGAGTATTAAACATTAAAGTTTTATAGTGGACCACCTTCTATGTATAGAAAAAAAAAGCTTATCTGCTTTTCCACCTTCACATAGGAAATGACAACTGATGGAATTTTGCCTTACTAATCTCTTTTTTTGATTTTCTACTTGTACATTCCAACATTCATGAACTCACTCTTTGCCTCAATGCTTATCTGGGTAAACAAGTTTTTAATTAATTACTAATTTATTATAATTAATTAATCTGATTAATGGGGTCCAGTTGTTTATTATAAACTTTAATCTTTCTGATTCCTGCAGGTACATTCTATCAAATATGAATATTATTATATACTCCTTCCGTTCCAGTTTAGTTGTCCCATTTCTTTTTTTGACAATTCTATACTATTTGTCCCATTTCCTTTTTAGGCTATCTTTTTTTTTATCTAAATACCCCCACTTTTCTAATTCCCAATACTCCACTACCACCTTTACAATTAATTTAATCAATTAAAATACCCAACTACCACCTTTTAAATGGACCCCACTACTATCTTAAAATCCGTAACTAGTCAAATAGGACTAGTCAAATGGACCGGAGGGAGTGCTATTTATCTTCATTAAATTAATTACTAATAACAATTCTTAATTAAAATCAGTTTAGTAACTTAAAAAATTAGGTAAAAGTTTGTTAGAATTTTTTTAAAAAATGGGCCTGAAAAAGGAGAAGTAATCCACATCGATACAAATAAAAGGTTGTTTGTGGTCAAATCAGCTAATGCTAATGCTTAGTAAACTAGCTTATTGAAATAGTTTATGAATAAACTATTTTTGAACAAGTGGCTCATAGCAGCGAGTTTAAAATCAGCTGGTCATACCAATTAATAAATTTAGCTGGTCAAATCAATTTTTGTAATCAGTTATCAGTCGTTTACTAAACACTTCAAAGTGAAATATCATTTCTTTCTCCGATGTGGGACAACTCACGGATAGATTAAGAGCATTAAAGTTTTGATCTGCTAGCACGAAATGAGCAAGAAGGTGAATTTATCTGGGAAATAATTGTTAAGAATAAAATTGTTAATTGGGTTTGATCGAAGTTTTGCAATTCCATCTGTTTTTAGATCGTACTCCCCTTTTTATGAAATCGATACAATGGAAATTAAAATGATATAAAAATTATAAAAATGATTGGAAAATTAAAATTATATAGATAAGATAATTCGAATATTGACCAAAATAAAAATACTTCTATGGTGACTTGGTGAGCTACTAAATTAGCGCAGCGTCTATTTAACGGAGGGAACAGTAATTTGATGTTTTATTAAACACAAATTTTTGTTGTAGACGGTCTTTTTGAGAGACCATCTCTAATTGGGTTGCCCCTTCAGGGAAAATGTAGAGTAAATACAGGCAATAGCCAATAAGTTTTTAATTGAGTTGGTTCATTGACCAAAGTGAATTTATCTTAGAACCTCAATAATCAGCTTAAACTTTTGGTTGAATTGGTTCCTTAAAATAAACTTATAGTATACTCCCTCGATCCTACTATTTCCTTTTTAATATTCTCAAATATTTATTTCTTTTTTATTTTTGGTGATGACCCATGTTTTTTTTATTTCATTCATATATTTAACTTAATTATTTGAAACACATCCGCTTTTTTTCCATAAAAAATCATTCTATCTATTTTTATAAATTTTCGCACTAATTGCCTTTGTGATAAAATTAGTGGGACAGAAAAAGTATATACTGGTTATTTTAGAAAAAAAGTTAAACTTTTTTTTAAATGAGATAAAAAAAAAGTTTAAGTAACTGTCAATAACTTAAATATAGGCTAGTTCTATCAGCCATACAAAGTAAAAAGAAGTCTTAGCCGGAAAATAACCCTAGTCAATTAATAGTCACTTGCGGATCGGAATTTTCAAGAAATTGAAAACTACTTCTTCCGTTATGAAATGCTTGCTACATTTTCATTATTGACATTATTCATCGTTTAAGCTTATTTTATATATTGTGGCTAATATGTAAGAAAAAATATAGTTAAGTGAGATCTTGTTTGAATCATCTAATGACATACTTGCATAATATTATTAATTTTTCTCATAATTTTTAGATGTGCATAATTCAATGTATAAATTATCAAAATAACGCATTGGACTGCGCAAAAATTCAAATGTAACAAGTATAATGGAACGGAGGAAGTACAATATCTTATAAAAAAATATTTTGTTTTGAAAAAGAATATTAAAAGTTAATCCCCTCTATCATTATTCATTAGTTAGGTTTATTTGGCTCATTAGACCAAAAATACTTCTAAACATTTTGGGTCATTATACAAAAGATAAATGTGAATAACTATTAAAATTTGAAAATATTGATAAATAAGTAAAATATATATTGTTTTTGAATTTGGTATTTAATCTTACCCTTAATACTATAATTGTTTAAATAACTAAAATATTCACTAATGGTTAAAAACACGATACAACCCAATGTAAAAATAATTAATACTCCCTCCGAAGTATTTATTTGAGTTGTTCCATTTGTTTGAGAATAAGAGTGGGATGGAGTCCTGAAAAAAAATGGTAGTTGGTATTTTAATTGATTAAATTAATTGTAAAGGTGATAGTTGGAGTATTATAAGTTGGTAAAAGTGAGGGTAAATTAGTCATTACTTGTGTGAACATGAGATATTTAGGTAAAAAAATCATTGACAAAAAAGAAAATGAGACCATTAAATTGAATTGCCCATAAAAAAAATGGGACAACTGAAAGCAATTGAAGGGAGTATTATGAATCTATGAATATGATTTACAAATACAATTCATTGCTTGTACATAATGAAGCACACAAATCGATCATATTATGGTAATCGTCTCTGTTTTGTTGAAATATTATCATAAATATGGCAAGTTTATCGTAATACTCCGTATGATTTGAGTAATATATAAAGTACCTTTTAGGTATCCTGCTAAAGGCAGGGTTCGAGTGGGGGTTTTCTTTTTCTTAAAAGATGCGGATAAATTATACCCGTACCTCTAAGAAGTGAGTAAAGAGAGATGTGCGCAGTCAAAAAACCCCCAATTAATACCTGCGCCTAGTAGGGGTCGAACCTCAAACCTTATGCTCCACATGCAGATGCTATATTTATTAAGCCACAAGCGCATTTGGTCAGGAAGAAAAGAGAGATATGCGCCATTTAATTTTTGAGTAATACATGATTGCAAAACAATTCACCTAATCGTAAACCTACGTTTCTTTAATTAGGAATATAAAGTAGGATCTAGGATGCCTTTAATTTTGGGGCCACTTTTTCAATTTTATCACTATTTACACAAATTGTTGTGAGAGACGGTCTCTCCAAGAGACGTGTTAGATTTTTGGGCTAAATAGCCCAATTAATACAAATTAAAGAGAAAATTAGAATATGAGCTTCATATTTTGAAGTCGTCTCTTTGAAAGACGGTCTCTCACAAATTAAGGTGGATGTATTGGGAATCAAATTTTATCTCATTTAAAATAAATAAAACTTTTTCGGTTAAAATCCTAAACTTATTGAAAAAAAATTAAAGTTTATGGTTTGACTTTTCTCATATTTTTATATAAATAATACATTAATTGAAAAGGAATAAATGGCCCAAATACTGAAGAACATGTAGATGATGCATATATCGATCGGGCAATTCTTACACTTTTTAATTTCTCGTGAATTTCTATCGTAATTTTAATCATCATCCTCAACTTTGGAAATATCCTTAGAGAAAAAGAAACCTAATGGCTTCCCTTAATCAATAATTTAATATAAATACCTGTTAACTTAAATTATCTCATTTTCTCTTCGATTAAATTGGTATTTTAGCAATGTTTGATATCCAAATAATTTTTTTTGAAAAATAAAATACGGATCATGTTAAATATTATTATATTAATTGTTTGGTACAATGAGATGGTAGGGATTGAAACAAGAAAAAATAGATAGAATAACACAAGAAGGAGTATCAATTTGTAACGAGAAATAGGTAAATGTAAAGGGCACTTCCAGTATTCCGTACAAGACAAGTGAGGGTTTTTTTATTTTTCTTGAAAGATGCGGACAAAACATACATATTCCCCGAGCCTTCTAACGAGAAATGATTGGTAATAATTTAGAATATATTCATTATTCTTATGAAAGAGATTATGGGATTGTCTTAACCTAATCTCATAACAAAACTAAAGAAATGAGTTAAATAAATTTCTTACATAAAGTTAAATAGCTCATACCAAACACCATCATCATCATCAAACCCAGTATATCCCGCTCATAGAAAACTATGGGTAGGATCTGGGGAGGAAAAAACGGCAGAACTCATACCTTGCCGACCAAACACCGTTAAGTATATAAAATTCATATAATTTAGTGAATTTTAGAAAGGAAAAAAAGCATTTTGCAAGCGGCCTATTAATATTATTGCTGTTTGATAACTTAAATTGTTCTTTACATGAACCTAATCTCTCGAAAATATGTAATAAATTTAGTAAAGTAAAGATAATTATTAATGCAAATAAAAAAGAAAAATAAGTTTAATTTACCAATATAATTACAATTCAATAGAAACAAATTCAATCATCGAATTACCGTAAACAAACATACCTATAAAAACACATATAATAGTATTTTCAAAAAAAAGATCAAAGTTAAAGGAAAATAATACGTGTTAGTCTGATAATTAAAAACTTTAATTTTATCATTCACTTTGTGATAGAAATTTCAATCTATGATGAAGAATAATTAAGGGTCTTTTGGGCGATTGTTGTAGGTTGTTGGTAGTTTTAGTTGACTTGTCTGATTAGTTAACAATTGAAAATGTGGTTGTCTTGTTGACTTTTAAGCTAGTTGAAAAGACTAAATTTTTATGAAGATTTTCAGTAAGTTTAGGTATTAGCTATTGACTATTTATTAGAGAATAAGTGGGTTAACAAGCTAAAAATCAACTAAAAAAACTAACTAAAAATAGTTTTTAAATTTGGCTTAAAAGCCAAGTTTTAGCTGACTTAAAAGTCAATTACAAAACACTTTTTTTGTTGTTTGACCAAACAAATCAAAAGCTAAAAACCAATCGAAAAGTTATTTGCTGTTTATTAGAGAAGAAGTGGGTCAACAAGCTAAAAATCAATAAAAAAACTAACTAAAATAGCTTTTAAAATTTAGCTTAAAAGCCAAGTTTTTAACGGGCTTAAAAGTCAATTACTAAACATTTTTTTACTATCTGACCAAACAACAAATCAAAAACTAAAAATCGACAAAAAAACCAACCTAAAAGCTAACATATTGAAACAGCCTTATCTTTTCCCGAATACATGAAAATTGAGAAATTAAAGGCATGCATCTATAAATCTTCATGCCAATCATGCATTACACTAACCGTACACGTACGTCGAAAAATGAGCTACATAACTTCACCACAAAATATAATTAGCGCAAAATTCTACATTTGTAAATAGTGAGTACTTATTTTTTGCCAATATATGTGTCCAAAATAAGTTATATAATAGAGAATTAGAGATTTAATTGTTGATTAATGTTGTATTATTTTCGTTTTCTTTTTATTTTCAATTTTGTTACAATTTAACAATTTTTTTCTTTGACCTTTTTAATTTTTTTAAAAAATAGTCATATGATTAATTTTGGATAAAAAACAATTTTATTAAAATAACCTTTTAAAATTTAAATGTATATAATTAAGTAGAGAAATAAGAAGGTTAATTTTAAATGTTTCTGTAACGACGCTATCCTTATACTTTAATGATAATCCAATCAACAGAGATTCAGTTCTTGGTGGATTATAATTAATATACAATCAAAAAAGACATTTTACTGTAAAACAATATCTCGTGGTACAATAAATACATAACTATCAAAGATGTGAAAATTGAAAACATTGTATCTATAAAGAATTGCCTGTTTATGAGCACTACATAACACGCGCTTATTTCTAATCATAATTTTTCCATATGATCTAAAATACTTTTATTTAACATTTCACTATTTCTTTTCACCTATGATTTTTAGGTCACAATAACAATAATTATTTTTTTTTGAAATTATACAATAATAAAATTATTAAATGAGCTAAAAAAATGAATAGTAAAACAAGTACAAAAACAACAATAATAAGGCAAAAAAGAAACCCACATACATACATCATTGCCATATTTGTAATTAAGAGTTCCAAATTACTATGCTCTAAGCACATGCAAATAGTTGGCCAATACTTATTCCTAACTTTTTGTTTTCCAAAATATAATTTTACCCATTCCCAAATATTTTATTTTACATTAACTTTATTTTTTTTTACCACAAAATAAACAATAAAAAAATACAAAATTCAATCCCCACCACATTTAAAGACCCCAGGTTTTAGGGTTAGATTTCACTTGCCAGAAATTTAGGGTTTTTTTACCTTAAATATCTAGGGTTGGTGGGACAAACCAACCCAACTTTTTCCATAACCTAAAACCCATCACCCTAACCTCACGTGCATCTCACGCTCCAATTATATCTTTGATTTGTGGGGATCTTATGCCAAAAATCTGACTGTATGGCGCGTGTATCTCACTTTCTAGGGTTTTCCCATAAATTCTTCCTTACAATAATTTAAAATTATATTTTTTTTTCTCTTTTATATAATTAATGGATTGTGATAAGAACGCACTAGCAAAGGCTATAACTTGATAGAGAAAGAGAAATATGTATAGTAGATGCTTTTTATTCTCCTTTTTTTTTTCTTATCTCTATAAAACATGCTATAGTATATGATGGATAAGACATGACATGTTTTATCAATTTTTTTTTTAAAAATATTTTACTTTATTATTTTTGTAGTGAATAAAAGATTATACTCCTAGTAATTTTTATATATGAGATAGTTTACTTTATATTTTTTGATTATTATTAAAAATTTTAATTTAACAATTCAACAATATTATGGAGCCTCTAAATAAGTAGAGTCGAAGTACATTAATCAGAAACCAGTCATAATAGTTATTTATTTAAATTTTTCTTTTTTTCTTCTGATAGTCTATCATATTCCAAATTTGAATTCTTATTTATAAATTATGATAAAAATAAGAAAATTCTTTTATTATTATAAATAAAGTTACAAAATTATATTTACCATTTTATTTATAGAGTGTCATATTGAATCAATTGATTTTAGTAATTAACTTGACCAACTCTTGACTTTAAACTTGCTGGAGGGAATAACTTAACTTATTGTTTTAAACTTTAACTGACTAAATTGAAATATTATATTTTTGTAAAAAAAAAAAATCCTTCCTAGTACAATATTGTCAATTACTTTGTGTATTAATTAAAGAGCCAATGACTTTTTGATCGCATTTTCCTTTATGGGTAAGAGTTGCTGTCGTCCTTCTCTCCTCAGACCCTGCATAGTTTTCTATAAGCAAGATACATTGAGTATGATGATGATGATGAGTTTCTGTATTAAAACTATTTATTACATTTTTTTTGTAAAGTTTTTTTTTTTTTTTTTTTAATAAATGGAGGTATACTAAATAGGAGGGTAAGATGGGGACATTGAGATGTGTGTTGTTCAATACAACAAAACCACCTTTCAAGGACAAACAACATCAACTAGATTAAAAAAAAGCATAGAAGGCTCTTTCTCTCTCTTTCTTTCTATTTCTCTCTCTCTCATTTTCAGTCTCTCCATTTTCTCTCACTTCAACTTTCTCTCTCCTCTTCTTTAGAGAATCAAAAACCTCATCTACTCCCATCCCTTCTAATACCCACAAAATTAAAATTAAAAAAAGTTAGGGTTTTCTCTAATTTCTTCATCAAATTCATCTCTAAATATTTGGAATCTTATCTTAAAGTTTCCACCTTTGAGTTCATGGTGGAGCTTTCTCTCTCTTCTTTGGAGTTCTAAACGGCGCCGTTTCAGATCCAAGTCAAGCCATCTTCTTGATTTTTCCTCTTTTCTCAGATTACCCAGGTCAGTTTTTTTCTTTTTTTTTTCATAATTTTTTGTGGGTTTTTTTCCTTCAATTTGTTCATATGATTATTGTTTTTAGCTGAGTTTTTTTTTTTTTTTTTTGCTATTTTTTTCATTTTTTATTTTGATTGAAAGATTATAACTTTACTAATTCCTTTTGTTTTGGTAGCTAGTACTATTTCTTACCTATTATAACTTTTATTTTATCCCCTTGTAATTATTGGTAGCTCTCATTTTTGTAATTCTAGTTCAATACCTGATTATTATTATTTCATTATTAAAAAACATTTCTA
The DNA here is from genome assembly GCA_019776075.1 of Amaranthus palmeri. NCBI lineage: Eukaryota > Viridiplantae > Streptophyta > Magnoliopsida > Caryophyllales > Amaranthaceae > Amaranthus > Amaranthus palmeri. Next base: position 1,008,669 of record JAAKBH010000303.1, read on the forward strand.
AAAAAACCCTAAATTTTATTTAATTTTTTTGGGTATTTGAGTTTAACCCTAAATTTTATTATCTAGTATTAAAGTTGATTCCTTTCTTTATCTATTAAGGCCAAAACTTTCTTGTAAGAACTGGGTTTATTGGGTGTTCTCAATTTTACAAAATTCAATAGATTTTATATTTTATGTAAAAATTGATTCTTTTTCCAAATTAAGAAAACCCTAATCAATTTCTCAAATCAAAATTGAAAATAAATTCAATTCATTTGTGGGTTTTTACCCATTTACTTGAATAAATTATTTCTCATCAAATCTTGCTTCTTTCAATAATCCTTGTCTTCATTTGGGATCTAGGGTTTACTTTTCTATAATGAATTTGTATGATTGACTTAATTTTATTTCTAGCTTTTCAATTATAAATCATTAATCCTTAATTGAATCCTTAATTCCAAACATTTTTTGCCTAATTAGAGGATGTCAAATCACTAATGCTTTACAAAGGTCAAGCCACTTAGTGATCATGGGCCACACTTGATGTTTTATTTTCAAACTTGTGGTTATGCCTTTTGTTTCATAATTCTTGTATCCACAATTTTTCTCCATTGAGGTTTGGTGTCAAATCACAAGCTTTTTTTTAGTGTAAAAACTTATTCTTTTTCATTTTCTAGTATTTAATTTCTTTTATTTCATACTTATATAATAATTTATTTCATTTTCTAAGATTTCATGTGGTGTTGTTTATACTTAGATTGATTACCATTTTGGATATAATCATATAAAGGTTATTTCTTTGATGTCATAAAAATTTAATGTATTATTTCAAATTTCTTATATTCATTTCCCACTTGTAAGAGTTAATCCTATACAATATGCTTGTAATCTAAAAGGGTTCAAAAATTAATTTATGCAAAGAGGGGGAAGGCATAGATGTCTTAGCAATTAATTAATCTCACTTAATTATTATAATTAACCTCTATAAATACTTTCTTTGACATAGATGTTTACCTATTCAAACCCAATTATTCATAGTAAGATCCATTACACGTTTAGATTACCTAGCAAGGGTTTTGTAACACACTTTAAAGCTTATATTATTGTAAAATTTAGCTGAACTTATTGTCAATGCCAAAATATAATCAACAAAACACGAGGCGCATACACTTCATATGCCAAGTAGATACCATCAAGGCCGACCCTAAATATTTTGGGGTCCTGGGCAAAATAGCACATTTGGACCCTTTTCCTTTGCAAGTTATAACCTCTATGAATCTTCTACAATCATTAATTTGACTTTTTTGACATGGGGCCCTGGGCGACGACCCCTTTTGCCCACCCTTAGAGCCGGCCCTGGATACCATTCCAAAACCATATGATAATGTCCGATGACTTATTAAGTGTTTACACCATATTTAATTCAGTGATGTGATGATAAAATATATATTATTGCAAAATAATGTATTTATAGTTTAAAATAGCTTATCGGACATTTTGGTGAAGCCCCACGATATATTATATATTGTTGTCTATTCTTATACATAGTGCTAAGGTTTTTATCGAGAAGATTATATTCTAAAGATTGTATCTTACATGGGTTTACGTTTCTTAACAAGAATGATCTGAAGATAATTCAACATGGCAAGTGCTATTCTTATACAAAGTAAATCAAATCTTGCTTCTAAATCCATAACATTGCATGCTTCATCAATGGATTTGGTACCTGTGAATCACACGTCTGCCGAGGATCGGGACGAGACGCCGGAGAAATGCAGGCATTTCTCTATACGGTATGATTCTAGCCTTTGATTTGTCTGATAGACTATATAACATATCCGAAACCTAGGCTCACTGCTATACTGAGATTTTATAGAAGCCAACATGATAAAAGATAATGGGTTTGAATCCCATTCACATTTAGCGCTAAGTATAAGAAAGTCTTGTGCTGCATTCATACTCTTAGCCTACAGGGCGCTTGTGTGAAGGGTGTGATCAGAGTCGTCTTGAAAAATTTAAGGTCATGTGCAAAACTTTTATTTTGCGTCTTGTTTGAAATAAATATATTTATTTTATTTATAAACTTAATATTTTCTTATTTTGATTAACTTTTTTCGTATACGGGAGAAAGAGGGGCTATGTGTGGTCTATCATCTCGCACACTCTCAGAGACCCCATGGGTGTGATAGACTATATAGCATATCATAAAATCTCAACATCAGTTTAAAATTTTACGGTCCGTTTGGTTAGTGTTATTAAATGATGGTAATGAAAATGATTTATAGTGTAAAATTTCATCAAACATTTCATATCATTCCCATGGTAATAAAACTTTAATCATCAAAAAGTTTTTTTGTTTACAAATTTCCATTACCACCTAATAAAACCTCTCCCAATGACAATGCATTGGAATGACTTTTATGAAGAAAATGAGATGATTGAAGTTGGACAAACATGACCAACAAGGTAGCCAAGAGTTTTTCAACCAAAATTATACTAGTTTTTCATTCTCATTACCAAATTTTATTAGTATCTACCAAATAGGCCGTTAGTTGAATTTACATTTTCCATACGTTGAAGGTTGCATAAGTGTTCACTTTGGACTCTTGTTGCATTCAATTCTGAATGTTTTCTAGTGATTTTCCATGCTTGTAAAAAATCATTGATGATAGCTATAGGTTGGTCAAGATTTCGATTTTGTCTCTTTCATTGATGATTTGTCGTCTTGTAGCTCTTATAGGTTATAAAATTAACACTATTATGTAATTCAGAGGCTATGTATCAGAAGTGCGCAAAAAGGATCCAAAACTTTGCTATCCATTCACACTTAAGGACTCCATTGATCCGCTTTGTATTGAGCTTCCTCCTATGGTGGTTCCCAAGTTTAGGTGGTGGCAGTGTGTTAGTTGTGTCCCGGAAGCTAGTACTTCGTGTGGTGTCGAAAATATTGAAAGTCAGAAGCCTGATGGGGTTGCGGAAACTTCATTGCCACTGGTAGGGGAATCTTCGAAGGTGTTTGTTCCTAGAGGGCGCAATGCGGACACTAGTACTTCTATTGATTCGAACGAGAATCGAAACTTTCTGAATAATGTGTTTGCTGATCCAAAAGGAAAAGGCAAGGCTTATATTGAAGATAAGCCTGCAGCACATTCAGGTTCTTGCCAACCTTAAATATGTTGTGGTGTGCTAATTTTACTGTCGGTTTGTGAGATATGATTCTTATGAGATTTACTCCTCTGTGCCTTTGAATTTGGTAGCAAATTCAAAGGGACGGAGGAGCATTTTACGCACCTTGCGTTATATGAAAGCGTAAAGTAGGGGATTTGAAGATTAATTGTATGTTATACTTTTCCCTCAGCTCGGGAAAATGGCTTTGTCAAAGAATCAATTCAAGGATATCTGCAGCAAACTGGTGGAAAAAGTGAAGATAGCCCGGCTGCTGATAATGAAGGTATTAAATTTTGATCTGCTTTAATTTACCATCTTGCTATCTAGTGTGTTGGGATGAACTGTTCTGATGATAACATGTTAAGGAACCAATTTAATCAAAAGTTTAAACTGGTAATTGAAGCTCTGTGATATGTAATATGATGTCAGGGCTGAGGGGTGGGCAAGAGGAGCCACCGCCCAGGACCCAAGAATGTTAAGTAAAATTGAGCTAATTTAAGGGCCCAATTTAAGTACTTTTGTTTTCCAAGGAACTACCCCTCCCAATAAATGGACTGATTTCTTGGATACATCAAATTATTTATTTTCTATGTACTTGTCATTGAATTGGTTACTGATATTGTTTATTTTCATTGAATTGGGTGTTTTATAGAGGTAATTTTTATTTGAAAATGGTATACAAAAATGGAGGGAATGGAGAATTATTTGATGATGAAACTGACTGAAGCCATGTAAATCCATCACGCCCTAACAAAGCTTCTTGTTTCTTGGCTATGATGGTTAAGATACCCTTAATTTGTGGCGACATTATTTGCTAAAGGCAATGAATTCAATAATTGTCACAGTAGTAAGAAAAAGACCAAGAAATATTCGTAGAAACAAGGTATAAGGTATTTGACGTTTTTAGTGTTCTTTCAATACAACGTTGCATTTTTTTTTCACTTACAGGATAGTAATACAATGTTCGGTTTATTACTTGGTATATGAACATTTGTTATACCATAGTTCTATTAATATTTCATAGGGCCCCAACTTAAAATTTTGTCGCGGGCCCCAAAAAGTTTAAGGCCGACCTTGTATGATGTATGATAATAATGGTGCTATCATGTTTGTGCAGTTGGGGCGCTAGGCATAAGATGCAATGGGAATGGAAACATTGAAGCCGTTCAAAACGAGTGTAGAGAGGATGGAACGAAAGCAGGGCGTTCTCAAGAGAATCGGCTTGCAGATTTGGCGAACAATGTTGTAGGAGTGGAGGTAAATGATGGACCGGGCATTGACAGAAAAACTCGTGTAGTGAACTTACCGGATCTGAACGAGTGCAGTGGAGAAGCTCTGTATGATGAAAATAATGGAGCCTTGATTACTATTAGTAATAATGATGTATTATCTGAAGATGATGACGATTATTTAGGGGCAGAGCGTAGGAAATTCCCAAAAACGAGGCTTTTGAGTGAGTTATTGAGAGTACCCGATACTCAAAATCTTGGTAAGGGAAGGAAGAAGAATCCTTCATTGAGTAATTGTGTGGACGAGAAAGTTAAACGAAAGAAGGTGGGATATGAAGAGGAGGGGTTGAAATCGATGGAGATCAGGATTGCAGATAGTGGAAATTCGGAGTATGATTCAGAGTGTAGTACTGAATCGGATGATTATTCAACAGAGATAATCTCGAAAGCTTTGGTGAAAAGGCGATGCAAGTCTAAAATCCCTGTACTTGAGACGAGGCTGAGTAAGAAGAGTAAACTTGATCATGGTAGTACTGCTACTTCAATTTCTCGGCAGAAGATCATTTCAAGATCAGAAAATATGGTGCGAAAAACTGATCGGCTGATTGAGAGAAGTTCAGTTATGACCAAGAAGAGAGGAACTCAAATGGGGAAGGAGACAATGTGTTCAACACCTCGGGTGCCTAAAGACTTTATAATGACCCAAAGAGTCGAGAAAAGTTCTGCGCATAACATTCCAAACGTTGATGAAAATGATCTCCAAGTTCCCACAAGTTTCATTATTAAACGGAACTGTCAGGCTCAGGCTCAGGCTCGTGTTGTAGACGATGGACTCTGTCTTCCGTCATCTCAGCTTGCCGAGGAAAAGCATTCCGAAAATAGAGTTAATGTCGAGGAGACTAATGTAGCTTTTACAGGAGACTTTATTGATCGAAATGGCGAGACGACTAATTTGAAGAAAAAATCCGGGACCCCAGAAGCTGAAGAGAGCAGTCCTCTGCCACAGGAACAGGATACTCCACTGCAGGTTTGCATATGATACGAATCTATAATTTTGAATCCTAGATCCGCCGCTGAAATTATGTTTGTTGATTCTTGATGTTTATGTATATGATTGTGTAGGTGTCGAATCAAGTTCGAAATGGAAAAGAACAGATGAATGAAGTTCGTAGGCGCAAGCATGATATTGATATAAACAGTATCCCAACAGACGACAAAGTCCCAGACGACATACCGATGGATATTGTGGAGCTTATGGCTAAGAATCAATATGAGAGGCATTTCGGTGACCTGAAAGAAAAGCAAGATAACCCAGCACCCCCAGGTAACTCGGGAAAATATACCCAGGATGATCGAGTAAATACTTCTTACGGTGAATACTGGAAAAAATTTGGGCCATCTCATTTTCTGAGCATGCGAAATCCAACAACTCCTGATCCTAGAAAGGGCATAGTGAATGGTAATATGGTTCGTTTCTCTGACTATAACCGCAACTCTCCTAGTGTCCCAAGTTGTCATCCAAGAGAAAATCCAATTTCCGCGAGGTTTATCTCGCCTATACAAACCCAAGAGCACAATTTCCCTCGTGGCTTGGATTTAAACAATTGGAATAGGAATTTTAGTATGGAAACGACGCAAAGATACTCTCCAAATTATTTCCAACCACTAGAGTCATATACATTTCCAAGACCGAATACTCCTGAGACCTCCAGCGTATGGCCCCCTGTAACAGCAAGCCGTGTGCCTTTGGGAATCGCAAACTCACCGATGGTCGCACACCCACACAAGAATAAATTTGGCCACCATCACACTTCTAGCAGCATCTTGAATTTCAATGCACCAGGTTCTGTCAGCATCGGGAAACAGCAGAATCTTAATTTCTCTAACAGGTACAACGTTGGAGCACATTTGGAAACTTCTGCAGGCTCGGTTGATGGGTATACCAATGATGCCATTTCTGCTATGCATTTACTAAGCATGATGCAAAACGCCGCCAAAATACAGGATGCAGCCGTCTTGTCCTTGGCTCCCCCTCAACAAGGTGTGCCCGCTACTAGCTCGAGGCACATAATTATCGATAATATTCAAAAGACTGCTCATCATCCATGTTACCCGGCACCAATTCCCATAGCTCGATCTTTTCCTTCTACCTTTCAGAATGACGGGGGTAATATTCGAAAGCATAACAATAGCACTGGCACAGGATTCCTGGGGCCTATTCCATTGACATTGCGAGGGCAAAGGAACATCGAGAATTCACATTTTCCCCTTCAAGGAACTCAAACAAGGCATGTAAAGGGTTCTTCTTTGGATAAGGGGAAAAACCCATTTGTTATAGCACATCCCTCCCAGTCCTATCCAACCCCTTTGCAGACTTCTAGCTTCCTGGTTCGGGGAGGAGTAAGACGTGATGACAGGACTATTTCGCCAACCCCTGAGACGATGATTTGCAAGCTGAACCAGAATCCAAGCGAGTTTAATGACTTGAAGAAGATGTCTCGGTATATGATTGGGCCAGAGGATTTGAAGCCTAGGGGAAAGCCTCGTGTAAAATCATCCCGGTTCAGGGAAGATTCAAAGCGACAAGACATCAAGCTAAACAAGCATAACCTTCCTGGTAAAGAGCGCGAAAAGCAGAGAAAACCTTAAGTATAATCGACACATTTTGATCGATGAACACAAAGGAACATATAAAGCCTCAAGATTATAAATAAATGAATGAAGAAATTCCAGAAAGTTGGAAGAATCTCTTCATGAAAAAACCAAACATACATCTGTTTTTGTTGGTAAGTTTATTACATGTAGTTGTAGCCTAGTAGAGTTGTACTAAGATCCTTTCCTTAAAGGGAATAAACTAAATATGTAGTAATTTATGTTACTAATAATAGTAAGTAACAAAATGGTCATGTATTTACATAGGTTTTGTTGAGATCTAATCCATTTGGATGGTTTGTAAAGAAGAGATTGGAACCTCCATTTGACTGTATTCTAATTGTAAGTGAGATGGTTCTCAAAATTTTCTGCCCTTTTTTGGGGTATAGGCTCAAATTATTATGTTAAAAAAGGACACAAATTTACAAGCAGCTGGTCTCTTGAAAGACCGTCTTTTTGAGAGATGTCTTTTGGGTACAACCCATTAAAGATTAATTAAACAAAAAGATGAGAATGGGTTGACTCAATTAGGGGTGGTTTCTCAGAGAGACCATTTCTCACAAGAATTTGTGATTTACAAAAAAGATGGTCTTATGGCGAGACTATTTTTATTGAGCTGGCTCAATGTATGTTTATTGTTTAAAGTGATAATTTATATAGCAATTCTTGTATGAAAGCGGCTTATTATGAGATGAGCTCATATAATATGTCAATTTTTTAATTGTATCACTTTAGATCTACATTGAGCCAACCTAATAAAGAGAATTTTACCGTGAGACCGTCTCGTTTGAGAATTTGTGTCAGTGTTAAACAATTTTATATATAAACCAAAAAAATTAATCACTTATAACTCATTTACAATCTTAAAGTGATCAATTAAAAAATAAATTTATTATATGAGTCGGTATGATGATGATGATTTCATACAACACAAGCTGAAAAAAAAGTTCAAATTGGGCCCATTCAAGTTTGGGTCGACCTGTCTAAAAAACTACAAATGACCAGTGAATTGGACTCTATGTCCGCCAACAAGAATCAGCCATAAATCCCTTGGGAGTAATAAGGTTTTAGAGGAGTAATAGCCAATTATCATTTACTCCACAAATTGCTGTAAGAGACTGTTTCTCTAATAGATCATTAAATGTATTAACAGTCCAGTCTAATGGCTGACATGACTATTCAGTTACTCATTTAACAAATGTGTTAACCCATATTTACCCGTCTATGCTATAGACGGTCTATAGCAAGAATTTGTGAATGGAAAGTTGTAAACGAAAAAAACTTTTCAGTGATTAAATGCATATTACCATGGGAATGACATGATACATATCGTGAAAACTTACACTACAAATTATTTCCATTACCACTAAATATTACCGTTAATCAAACGGGCCCATTGCTACCTGTTAAGCAAAGTAGTTGCTTTACCAGAGTAAACATCATCATCATCATACCCAGTGTATCCCGCTCAGGGCCTGGGGAGGGAAGAAAGTCGACAGGTCATACCTATAGAAGAGAGTGCGGTCAAAGAGTCCTAGAGTAAACAACTACTCTTATGAGAGGCCGTTTCTCAAAAAGACGACCTCAAAACAAAAAGTCTACATTTTTATTCTCACTTTAATCGCAAATTCTTGTGAGAGACGGTCTCTTTGAGAGACCAACTCTAGCTGGATCGGCCCATAAAGAAAATATAAAATAAGAATAAGAATTAAACTCTAATGGATTGAGCCTGAGAGGCGTCTATTAAAAAGACCCTCTCAGGAGACTTGCTATTCTTAAATCCTTGTCCATTCCTGTTAATAGGAGTACCTATTTTAGTTTTTTGTCTTGGGTCATCACTATAGATATGATATGACCATAAAACTGTCTTATTTAAAAATTGAATTTTTTTATATTTTTAAGTTCTATAAAGAAACTTTCTACCTAATTAATAAACACGCCAAAATATGAATCTAGGACTATATGATCAAAATTCTATGGTCATTGGTCACATCTTGAATGAATTGTTATGTTATGATAATTGTTGCATGGTGACTTGAATCATCACAAATAGTATATATATTATAGACTTTTTTGTTTGGACCATTTATTAATTATGGGATGTTCTCATGTTTGGATGTGTTGAAGAAGTGTAGAATTTGTTTTGGCCTTATTTTATTGTGTTGAGTAAGTCCTTGACACATATTATATGATCAAGAAGTTCACATCAAAGCGGAAGTGTAACATTCGAATTTTCTCCCGTCCTTTACGATTTTAGCTTCGTCTAAGAGATAGGAAGTTCAAGGGTTTGAACTGGTTGGATCAGGCTCAATCGAGCAGTCAAGAAGAAGCAAAACAAAATATTTTCAACCAAGGTTGCTCGATCGAGCTAGCCAATTTCTCAGTTAAGCAGTTCTTTCAAAAATGCTTATTATGTCGTAATTTATTTATGATTGAGCCAAGCCAAGCATCGACTTGTATTTCATACAACTATTTTCTTCCATGTTCTTAGTCTTTTGATTCTCTCTAATTATATCTTCAATTGTTTATGTCATTTTTCTTTAACTCGATTTTAAATTCTATTCTAAATTATTTTTTCTTGTTTTTTGCCCAATTTAAATATTGTCCCTACATACTCTTATGAATTGGAGTGACTAAATACTTATTTATCCTCTTGGATTTGCATCGAAGATAAAGCGAATAAATTTTAAGAAAGTGGTAATAAATAATAAGAGAAAATGAATTATATGGATGAAATTAAAAGAGAGTTAAAATTTATGGATGAGTTTACAAGAAAGTGATGAACAATTATCCAAAAATAGAAATTATGCAAATAAAGTGGGACTGACCAAAATAGAAAGTATTGCAAATTCAATGGGACGGAGAGAATATATTTTCAAAATTCATGTTGGCCTGTTGGGTACTCTGGGTACAAGCTACATGAATTATATATACTTCCTCATATTAGTTGCAACATTCGTAAAAATGTCATTATTCATTCATCACTCTTTATTTGTGATTAGTTTTTAATATATAGGTTAAAATATAGTCAAGTGGGATCTTGTTTGATTCGTCTCATTGCAAATATTATTAATATCAAATTTTTATAATTTTTTATTATACATAATTAAAGATATTAAGAATTGAATTAGTGCATTAGACTGCGTGAAAAAACAAATATTACAAGTAAATTGAAATGAATAAAGTACATAGTAGGAGTATATGATAAAAATTATTAAATTTAGACATTTAATAAATAAAAGTTCTTAATCAATAACCGTGATTTGTAAATAATCACAAAAGACAAAAAGAATAATATTAAAATAAACCAAATTCAAAAAGATAAATTAAAATAATAAAATTTTCACCCTATCATATCCTACCACATAAGAGTATTTATTAACCTTATAAATAACCGTTATTTACTAAGATATTCTCTTTAATTAATAAATATTTCATGAAGTGATGGAAGGCAATACCTTGTACCGTTGTACGAACGAGCTTTCTTTAATTGCTAGTAAGAATCAATGTGACATAGTCGTCCGTTCGTCCTTGAGATGACACAAATATTAAAAATTTGATAGAAATAATTAAGTTCCAATTTGATGCAACTGAATTTTACTAATCCAAATTGATTTATTAATTAAAATTTGTTTTTATCGATTGTAATTGATTTTTATCGGTTGAAATTGATTTATTGATTAAAATTAATTTTTATTGATTATAACTAAATAGAGCTTAAAATGTGTGAGAAGGATTAAAAGTGAGAGCATAGGATAGATGATGTGTGGATAAGAATTATAGCATACCACTTTATAAACTCGAGGAGTACTACTGTACTAGCTACTACTATCATTAATTGGTTGTACTCCCTCCGTTTTCATATGTTTTTCTCACATTAAATTTACGAATTTTAGTATCAACTCACAATTAAAATTATTTAATTTTTAAGTTTGCATTAAGATATGTGCAAAAAAAATAAATAAAAAGTAAAACTAATAGATTGAATAGAAGGGGTATTACGTTGGAACGAGACATGTCAATATTAGAGGAGTACTAATTGGTAAGAAATACACCCAAAAGAAAAGCAAAAAAGAGTAGAGGAATTAAGGTGAAGTTCCTATTGAGCAAAAAGGAAGAAAATGGGAGACAAAGGTAAGCCATAGGGCATAAGGACTAGGGCATAGGGCAGAGGGTAGAGGCGGAGCAAAAAATGACAAATGTTATGTTTAATTTTTAAAATTATAGTATTTTTTTTAATAATTTTGTATTTTTAAACATCTCAGTACCTCACATATACCAAGTAATTTAATATTAAAGCCTTTAATTTTTCTTGGACTCTATACGGTCTAACATGCTGAATGTGTAAGAGTATAGTTGAAGGTGTTACATAAATTGGGTGTAAGGAATCTTGAAAGAGCATTGCCATTGATAAATTTGTAGGGGTTGGAAGTGTAGTTATCAAGTATTTGGCTTTATGTGACCCAAATATCTGACAAATGCTCATTCACTCTACAGTCTACAGTGCATGATCTTTTTCCTGTCAATAACCCAAAATCAACCCCACTACATGTGATCTTATTTCAGTCTTTCATTTCATTTTATCTTCTCACTTTTTTTTTATTGTTGTTTCTTATAATGTTGGGTTGGTACTTGTTGTATTGTTATTGAAGAATGAAGGGACTTCATTATTTTATTGAGTGTTGTTGTAGCTACTAATTAGAGGTGTTTAACGGGGCAGGTCGACTCAGCGGGTTAAGAGTCGGGTTACATTTTAATGGGTCATTAGTGGGTTGGGTCATAATGGATTTTTGTGTTAAGGGCAGGGATGGGTCGGATAAATATAGGAATCGATTGTAAAAAAATATTTTTGCCGCTTTTCTCTAGTATTTCCTCTCAAGGAAGTACAGATATGGATTGTCCGTCATATTTCCTCACCCAGATCCTGTTTTCGAGCGGGATATGGGATTAATGATGACGATGATGATGATGATGGTTGTAAAAAATATTTTACCACTTTTTTTATATATTTTTATATGACATTATTACATACATAGTTGAATTGACCTAACGGACCATAAAATATAATTTAAAACTATTTATGAACTTTTAAAAAATGAGTTAAAGTGAATCGTATTTAAACGGGCTTTGACCCGTCTCGGCCCGTTTAACATTTGACATGACCCGCTCCCAATCTAGCCCATTTAAATTTTGACCCGACCTGACCCATTGAACACCTCTAGTACTAATCTTATTAAATGTTATAGCTAATGGTTTGGTATAGGTGTTCAATTTCACTCAATTTTTTTCGTTGCAAGAAATTTTTTTAGAGGTTTTCTTAAGCTAAGTGACTCTTTGACTGTATCATCCTCTATAGTATGGATAAGTGGATAACCATCTTTCATTCCTCCTCAGATCCTAATCATAAAAATTAAAAACTATGAGCGAGAATAACTGATTACGATGATGAAATAATGATGGTATTAATTACTTCTTACAATTCATAATAATCAAATCAAAGTAATGATTTGATTTTTTTTTTCTTAAGTCGATGAAATCAATCTAATTCGGTTTTTGGTTTATAGAGGATGTTTTTTTTCCAAACTGTGTTAATTAATTATTTTAGTGTTTATATTATCCTTTTTGTTTTCTTTTGATGTTTTCAAACTATAATTTAATACTCAATATCTATAAATATGTTTCATTCAAATTATAATAAGTAAATATATATTAAAATTATAATATATATCAATCGAATCTTACAAGATTTTACATAAATAAATTGACTTATCACTCTTGATTTGTATTTTATTTTAAATCTATATAAAACATATTCATGTGGAATCTTGTTTGATTCGTCTCAATATAAAGATTTTTAATATCTACTTTTCATCATTGTTAAATTAAAAAATCAGAGATACTAAAGGTTAAAATGTGTCTCGATAAATGTGAAAAATCAATTGGAACTAATGTATTGAATAGAAGGTAGTAATAATCTAAGAACAACCAACAAAAAAAACCAGCGACTAACTAATAATACGTCAGAAATTTTAAATTAGGTTTATCTAATTAGATGCTTTGAACTTTTTTTTTTTTTTTTTTTGAAGTCAGATGCTTTGAACTTTGAAGTCTTTAATATTGAACTTTTGAATTTTTATTTGAGAATCAGTTAATTGTTAAAAAAATTTTGATAATTGGTTGAGCTAATTTGATTAATCGATTGTAATTTGGTTTATTTAGTTTAGTTTAGTAATATTTTAGTTTGAATTTGAATTATAAAATAAAAATTGAAATTACTTTAGGTTGATTTAGTTTTTTATTAAAACTCAACCAAATACGGAACTTAAATCTAATTTTTATATAAATTAAGAATATAAAATGTTTGAAATTATGTTGTTTTTTATATATTTTAAGGAGAGTTCGTTTGATTGATTAATTCTCGATCAAATTAATAATGAAAGCAGCCAGTCTCTTGAGAGGCTTTTTTTTAGAGATGTCTCTCATATCTAATCTATTAGGGCATAATTAAACCTAAAAAAAAATAATAAGCTCACCAAATTAGATATGGTCTCTTAAAGAAACCGTCTCTCATAATAATTTGTGTAATGACAAACCTAGCTCTAATCAAGGATGTCTTTTTCTTATATTTGATTTTATTTTTTGTTTTATTTCAGTTCACTTTTAATAAACTTGATTATTAAGCTCAATACAAGTCAATAGAAATATATAATTTTTAATTTTGTTTTGTTTTGTTTTATGTTACAATTTCAATGGATATAAGTTTTGTTTCTTATGTTACAATTTTAATTTCAATGAAAACAATTTCAATTTCAAGCAAATATATACTCCCTGTTCCTTTTCGTTTGTCCATTTTAAGTTTTTTCACTTTATGAGAGAGAAATTTAAATTTGATTAGTGAAGTATTATTCAAGAAAAAATATATTCATGTGGGATCTTGTTAAATTCCTCTTGATGCAAAGAATTATTATATATAATTTTTACAATTTTTTATTATGCGTACTATGAAATATTGAGACTCAAATTTTGCTTTGAGATACGTGAAAAAGTAAAGTGAACAAACAAAAAGGAACGGTGAGAAGACTTATTTGTTTTTTATGATACAATTTAAATTTTTTAAATAATAATACAATTTTACTTTTAGATAAACAATACTTCACTAGTTTTGTTTTGACATTATGAGTGACTTGTCTAAAACATATTACAACTAACTTTATAAAAATATATTTTTATTAGTTTTGGTCTTCATATTTTCCACTAACTTTCTTTTAATATTTTTTAGACGTTTATGGTTTCCACTTTCAAAATAATTTGATAATTACAACTTTTGAGTTTTGGACTTTTGCGATTTACAGGTTACAACCTTAATGTTTATTTTTATGAATTGCAACCATTGAAGTATATATAAAAATCTACAATGTTCAAGCTCAATCAAAGAATTTCTACCATTTAACCTAATATTTCGACCTTTATAAATTATAATGTTTGAAATTCTGTAATTGGTCTAAATGACGTAGACTTTGATGCTTTTGTGGTTATAATTCACAAAAAATAAACATTGAGAATATAATTCGCAAAAGTGTTAAACTTTAAGTCTTTTATTCACAAATTATACTCATAAATTTATTATTTAATAAAATAATATATTTACTGTTTAAAAGGTTTTATTTTTTTCAATTCTTATGAACATTTTTTTAAGTAACGGAGTGGAGTGAGTATAATATAACATTTTGTAACATTAGTTTTTTTTTTAAAAAAAAAATTCTATAACATTAGGTTACACTATAATGTTTTTTTTTAAAAAAAAAATCGAATAACAGATATTTTATAACTGCCGTCACACTATCCAACAAAATAGGATATATTTTGGAAATTGAAAGTTTGGAATGCTTCACATTGGCATCACTGTGATGGTATAAACATATTAATTTATACTTATACTTCAGTTCGTTCCGATTATTTGAAACTTTTGATATAAATATAAACATTAATTTGTACTTGATAAATAAGATTAAAGAAGATAATAAATATTTAATAATTAAAGATTTTCTTTTTGGACTAATAAGATTAGACAAAAATATATAATTTTAATGAATTATATTATTTTGTTCGATGAAAGGGCCGGGTAGGCTGGAGAAAAAAAAAGTTGAGTAAAGCCTAACTTATAATCTTATTAAAGAAAAATACTACTTGCTCAAACTAAGATATTCGGATTTTAGATTTGAATGATATTTATGGTTATATATATTGTAAAGAAAATATTTTAAAGAAATATGATTATCCACTAAAACAAAAGCAAAAAGTATCATTATTAATGATAAATTAATGTCTATTTTTTCATTTTTACTTGAAGCAATGTTTTATTCACAAAATCTTTTTGATTATTTCGCTTTTTTCTTTTTTTATGTAAAAACATTGTTACTAATTTTACTACTTTAATTTATTTGTATTGATCTCTATATCATTTCATAAAAGCAAGAGAAATATTAAAATTTTCTCAATAATGTTTTAACATTTAAGCTAAAAATGGAAATTTGTTCAAAATAATGTCCAAAAAACATACTCAAATATTTTTAAATTTAGAGTCACTAATATTATATTTCGGCTCTATGATCCATGCACGGTTCAATTTGTATAAAAAAAACTAAACCTTGATAAAACAAGTAATTAAAATCGTTGTTATTGTCCGTAATTCTACATTTTATGTACTACAAAATTTAGCTTTATAATACAAATACAATTACTGACAATGCGAAAAAACTCTTAGAATAGCCACGTACTAATAATGTCATCAAATCAATTTACTTTTAATGGGTGACAACTAGATTTTAATTTCTAGAGTGATTAATATTATCCGACAATATAATCGATTTTAAACTCACATAAATAAAAAGATTAATTTGAGTAAAAATTCCAAAATAACATGAGAGGAGAAAGTAGAAATGATGATAAAAACAAGTAATAGAATAAGGACAACATCAATAAATATATGTATTGTGTAGTTATTATCATACATATATTATTAATTAGACACCACCACTCATTGTTTTCTAATGCTTGCTTATCCATGCTTGGATTATCTGGAATTGATATACGAAACTTCCCACGCATAAATAAAAAACGTTTTGTTTTTATTTTGAATTATTTTCATGCATTTTCAAAATTACATTTTTGTTTTGATGTAAAATATTCATTTTCAAATCTACTTTATTTTACTAATGTATTTTCCTTAACTTTTCATTTTCATTAATAGATTTGGAATTTTAAAAAAATATTTACTTTTATCGTTTATTTGGTTTCATATTAATGAAAAATAACAAAAAGTATTTACTTAAAGTGTTGCACCTCTCTCTGCAAAGATGCGGGAGAACAGGCTCAGATGGTTTGGGCATGTGCAGAGAAGCACCCATGACGCCCCAGTGAGAAGGGTCGAACGCATCATAGTGGAGGGCAAGAGAAGCCGGGGAAGACCTAAGAGGACGTGGGAGGAGCAGATTAACAGCGACCTGCTCGAACTACACCTCTCTAAGGACCTGACCAGGGATAGAGCCACATGGCGGCGCCTTATTCATGTCCTAGATTACTAGACTAGTTTGATACTGTTCTGTGGCTTTTGTCATCGCTTTTCACTTCCATTTTTACCTATATCGCTTATAGTTTTTTTTTTTTTTTTTTTTTTTTTTTTTTTTTATTTTTTAATCCCTATGCTTGGCTAACGTGGGTGTAAGATGCAGGTTTTCGGATTTTTGCAGGTCCTATCCTTGAAGACTCCTCTAGAGCCGAAGGACTCTTATGACCGCCCTCTCCTTATGGGTATGAGACGCCGTCGACCTTCCTTCCCCAGACCCTGGCCATAGAGTATCTATGTGCGGGAACACTGGGTATGATGATGATGATGATTTACTTAAAGTGTTGAAATTTAATGTATTTGTACAAAGTTGTATAATACTCCCTCCGTTTCTTTTTAATTGTCCACTTTCCTTATTTGGTAAAGTCTCTTTACTTGTCCACTTTCTATTTTTGGCAAAACTTTTTACCTAAATACCCCCAACTACCCCAACTTATATTATTTAATAATACCCCACCTACCACCTTTTCAATTATAATAATCACTTAAAATACCCCACTACCACCTTTTCAATTATTATATTCACTTAAAATACCTCACTACCACCTTTTCAATTATTATAATCAATAAAAATACCCCACTACCACACCACTCTTAAAATCCGTTCCAAAGGCAAAGTGGACAATTAAGAAGAAACGGAGGGAGTATAAATGAAACTAATTAGTCGGTTAGACCATAAACATCAAGAGTACTGTACGTTTATAGAGGTTGGTGCAAAATCAAACTTGAATATACTTCAATAACTTCATCATCTTCAGTGTTGTTATGCTGTTAAGAACGATTATTTTATTTAAAAATTTAAAATTGCTTAAATTTATTGTTTGATAAATTAAAAAATTTTCAAATTTGAATTTGGATCAAATTTTTCACCATTGTTTTTAAAATAGTTAAAGTTGAAAATTTGATAATGATTATCCAAACCTTATTATTCTCAAATTCTTCATTTATAATTCCATAATTGAAATCCATAATTTAAAATGAAGTACATATTTCCAAACACTACATTATTTTAATTTTAAGTGTTAATAATTTTTAGCTGATCATACTCATTTAAAATTAAAATTCTGACGTTATTGATGATATAATAATTAATAATTTTCTATTATATTCTTTGAATAATTTTAGTAATTTAACATATATCTTAAATTTTTATTCCAATATAGTAGTATGTGAGATGACCGCACTCTCCTCTATGGGTATAAGTTGTCGTCTTTCTTCCTTTCTCAGACCCTGACCACAATTTTCTATGAGCGGGATACATTGGGTATGATAATAATGGCGGTGTGTTTTGTGCTCTTTGTCATGCTGGTCGCTAATCTTGTGCTGTCTAGTTCGCTTTTAATTAATAAATAAAATCACTTATTTTCTAAAAAAATTATCTTCAATTATACTCCTATGTTATAAATTATTTTAGTTAATGTTAAAATTTTAAACCATGTACCTGAATCAGTTAGATTCATGAAATTAATAAAAATTAAAGGTTTTTGATAACTTAATTAACCCAATTTTATATGTTAAAATTTTTTTTTTTTGGAAATTATATGTTCAAATTAAATGAAGTATAAACTAACAACAAAAACAATAAATCACAACTATCCTTTTTATACATGAAATTCGTCAACACCATACATGAGATAATAAACATTGAATACATTTATCACCATATCACAAATATTTTTTATCTTTTTTTTCACTCTATTTGCAAGCTTAACTTAATTAATTTCTATAATATGTGATTATATATTTACAACAATTCAAAAAATCAACATGCATAAACAGTGATAATCACAAAATAAACCATAAGTACAAGAAAATTTTCGATCATTAAATTAACTCGTGATTTTAATAGAAATATCTGTAGTTTTTTCAATTACTTAATCTTAATTATAATAATAATGATGCATCATAAATAATTAATTATTGGGTTAAATCTACCCTCCCATTTTCTTGAAGAACTTTAAGAAGTTGAGCACCTTTCCTTTTCCCTCTAGCACTACAATCCCCTTGTTGCATGGCCAACACCACCGCACGTGCCACCTCTTCTGGTGGGGCCGCTTCCCACACTTGGTGATCATCATCTCCGCCACCATATACAGCGGTGAGCACGCTAATCGCGTACTCCCGCCCTCGACCTTCCATCCTCCCCATTGTCGCCACCAGCATTGGCACCGCCAATGCATGTGCTCGTACCTCGGCCGCCCCCTCGGGGACCGTGCACATAAGCTCTAACGCCGCTAAAGCCCTTTCCGCCACCGCCCCATCAAGGTCCGCCAATGCATCCACCACCCGTGACGGCGCCCCACATTCCACCGCAACACGGCGGTTTCCTTCCGCCAAGCAAAGTGCTAGGAGCACTTTAGTAGCGGGTTTTGATAAGGTGGCCCGGGTCATTTCCCGGACTACCCCCTCCACCACCACCGCCGGGACAACCACTGAGGCCCCACTTTCCGGGACCGCATCGGACGGTGGGTTCGGGACAAGTGACTGTTCTAACATATGGAGTGCTGTAAGACAGTCCGATTCCGACCCAGATGTAAAATGGAGCTCCGCCATGTGAAAAAGCTCCATAAGGTCAGAAAACTGAAACCCATTTTTCTTTTCCGGCAAACTCGCCGGGGAAACCACCATTTGTGGCGGCGGAGAGAATTCCGGTGGAGGATGAGGAAATGTAGGGGGAAACCTCCATTGGGTAAAACTCTGAGAAGTTGAAGATGAAGAAGATTCAGATTCAGAAGTTTTACCATGGTTGTTGTTGTGATTATGAAGTGGTGGAATATTTATTGCATGGACGGAATTTTGACTTGTTGACTGCGGTGGCGGAAGCGGTGGTTGGAGAGGAATTGACGACGGAAAATGCGGCGGAGCTGAGCGAGTTGGGGTTGTAGGACTAAGAGGAGAATCCGTACAATGACGGAAAAAAGCACAAGAAAAAAGTGAATAATGGCTTCTTTTTTGTGATTGATGGTTGTGAGAATGAGCTGCTTTCATGGTGTTAATTAATCTAGAGAGAGAAAGAATAAAATGAAATAACTAGAGATTTATTTTTCATCAATAATGAAATAAATATATACTTGATCCAAGGTTTCAATAAGCTAGGTGTGATAGACCCTTTTTATCTTTAGCGGGTGTAAAAATAAACGAGACAATTCTTGGTATACTAAACCTGTTAAATTTAGACTTGAAAATGAGATTCAACAGTCCGATCTGTTTTTTATAAGAATGGTGAGTTTTTTGAGTTTTAATTATAAAAATATTTTAGAGTTATAACCTAGTATTTTTTTGTCGATTCTATTATTTGAATCAATATTTCAGAATTATAACTTTAAGGTTGTTTTTCACGCAATCTGATGAGAAACTTAAATTTTAAATTCTATCTGAATAAGCTGATCTAGTTTTTATATATTAAATTTATAATATATTAAGTTAAATCATATGAGCTAAAATCAATGGAATCGAATCGACTAAATTGACAAGTCTAGCCACAAAGTTTTAACAACTCGTTTTATAAGAGGTCATCTGATCACCACAAGCCAAACTCATATAATTAATTTATTTCTCTAATTAATCACGTTAAGATTGTAATTAATCATTACGTTAAGACTATAGATGATCATTTTAAAATTATAAACAATAATTACTTGAATACGATAAATATACATTTAATTATCACAATAAAAACGACCATTTAATTTAAAAATTTGTGAAATTTGAAATCAATTTCTATGAATAAGTGGGTAAGAGTAAAGATGGAGTAAATGAAAGAAAATGGTTTAGTTAGAAATGGTAGAAAAAAGAGGATGCTAACTTCAAGAAAGAAAAAGGGTTAAGTACGGATAAAAGAGGGAGGTTTTAGTATGTCAGAATCAGACTGTATTTTCTTTAAATACAGTAGCCACTAGGACTGGAGTAATGGTAAAAAAAACTAAAATGGGGATTGGTGTAAATAAAAACATCACCAAATTAATACTCCATCTGTTCCCAATAATTTGCATCATAGAGAAAAGGGTTATTTTTTAAGAAAAGTCGTCATCATCAACAACCTAAAGTCTTGCTCGAAAATAGGGTCTGAGTGAGAGAATGTAATAGACAATTTATACTTCCTTGAGAGGGAATACTAGAGGAAAACGGTTAGTTTTAAGAAAAAGGTGAATAATGGTAATAAATAGAGAGAGAATGAATTGTATTTTTTCTATGGGTGGGGTACACTGGGTATGATGATGATGAGAGAATGAATTGTGTGGATGAAATTTAAAGAGAGTTAAAATGTATGGATGAGATTATAAAATAAGAGAGTGGCGGACCATAGTCTAAAAACAAATATGATGTAAATTATGTAGTACGAACCAAAATGGAAAATACTGCAAATTAAATAAGATTGGAGAGAGTAGTTTTTATTTTAGGGTGCAGTTTCCTCTCAAAGGTCATTAGGATGAAAGGATAGTACCCTTAATTTGGAAGTAGGCTATCCCTATTCCCTATTATTATTCCTAATTGTTTTACTTGGAAGGGTTGCTTCTGCAAGGTTGAGGGGAGAAATAAAAGAAACTATAAATCGAATATTTTTCACTCAAAAGGTATAAATTGGAGTAAATTGTAAAGGAAAAGCCACAAAGTAGCAGTAGAAAGTTAGAGCTAATAAAGTAAATGCTATTTCTACAAATTTGCTGTATAAAATACTTATTGGGTTTAATTTTAGAAATATCACTCATATTCGCTTTATGCAGGGCTCTTATATTTTTAGAGTAAAATCGACCGTATTCCTCTTATACTTTTTTATGGGTATAAATTGTCAGTCACCTTTCCTCATCCAGACCCCTGCTTCTGAGCGACAGATTGGTTATAATGATTAGAAATATAACATCATTTATTCATCATCCTTATTTTATAATAGTTTTTAATCTATTAAATTAAAATATACTCAAGTGAGTTTTTATTTATAAATATTATTAATATTAAAATCAGTATGATTGTGTATTTGTATCCCTTCAGAATGCACTCATAGGATAATCATTGAATATTAATAGTAAGTTTGATATTACAGCAATTTTATTGAATTTATGTACGTAAGTAAAGTCTCATTAACATTATTTTGTCTTTATTCACAAAACTAGCACCTCACGCGTTAATTGTGATAATATATATAAAAAATTAACATTAATAATTCAATCTTTTGCTTATCCGCTGTGAATAATTCAACCTTTTAATTATTTTCTAATAATTAAATGTTTGCCCTTAGTTCGCTGTGAATAATCCAACCTGTATTTTTGTTTGCTAGCAGTATACCCTATTATTATTTATTATTAGTAATATGGTATGTTGTAGGCAAATTTATCGCAAAGGTTGGATTATTAAAATATAATCCAAAGGTGAGATTATTCATAGCGGATGAGTGAAAGGTTGGATTATTAATGTCATTTTTTCCATATATATATATATATATATATATATATATATATATATATATATATATATATATATATATATATATATATATATATATATATATATATATATATATATATATATATATATTAATATATTAATATATTATGGAATTCTTAATTATGCTTCAAAACAAATTAAAAAAAACTAAAGGCTAGTTTGTTTTCATTTTTTTAATTTTCTTTTTTTAATCAAAGTCATTATACTCCCTCAATCCCTTTGATATTATATCATTTACAGAAATGAGTAAGAATGTATAGATAAAAATTAAAAAGTAGTGAAAACATACTACTTAAAATAAATGTTATAAAATTAAAAAGAAGCATAAAAATAAAAATTATGATAAATTTATAAGGACGAGAGAATAAAATTTTGTTAAATTGATGTGTTTTTACCTCAAACTTAGTAATAGTGTTGAATTTATAATTCTATATCATGTTTGTGTGTGATAAGATGCAGACTTGCGGAGTTCGCTTCAGCCGCACTCGGTTTTCTCAATTGCAAAATTTGAATCTTATCCTTTCTCGAGCCAGGGGACTCTTTAGTCGTGCTCTCCTTTATGGGTATGAGTTGCCACTGTCCTTCCCTCCCTATACTGTGGCCAATGTTTTCTTTGAACGGGATGTACTGGGTATGATGATAATGATGCCGATCGAAAACGCTAAAACTCATAGATATTTATCAACTTGCAAACAAATACACCATTATAGAAACTTCATCACTAAACTTCTCTACATATGAAGGGGCAATTTCATGTCATCCTCAATAATTAGATAATGTTAAGCCTAAAATTAAATGATTGAGTCATTGAATGACATTTTACATCTGACGTGATAAGATTCCTTGTGTTTTCGTCACAATCTTATCCTACAATCATTTTGAGTTTATATGGTATACTTTTAAAATTTTCGGATATTTAAGTTATATGGTGCAAACTTAAAGAAACAGTAAAAACAATTTATTATTTCTTAGATTTTCCTTTTCACAAGGGAATGATGTTGAATTAATCAAACAGTACTAGTGTAGTGCTAAAACTGCTTGATTAATTCGCCATTATTCCCTAGCGATAAGAAAGATCTAAAAGATACGATTTATGTCTAATTTATAGTTAGTTCAGATTGCAATGTATATTTATGATTAGAGTCATTTTCGATTAACAAACTTGTAGTTCAAGTGTAAAATTTGACTTGGTGGAAGGTCAAGTCCGATAATATTTGATTTTGGTTTTGTATTTATTGTTTAACTTAAATCGATTTTAGTTATGAATTAACAAGCTTAGTTGATAGTCGATTTTCACTCTATGCAGGATACTCACTTTTTGAGGGTGAAATTGGTCGCTTTCTTCTAGTACTTCTTTTTAAGGGAGTGCGGGTATAGATTGTCTGTCATTTTCTCTTACTCAGATTCTACTTTTGAGAGTAATATTGAGTTGACGATGACGAGAAGTTGATAGTGGTTTAAGGTTCTACTTGCTTGGGTTTAGAAATAGACTTGGTTGATAGAGAATAATATTTAGTCAAACTTACTTTTATGTAGTGCCTGACTGTTATGTATAAATATGCTTTAATTTCATTTTTAAATTACAAACCTTCATACATAACAAGCAACAAAAAAAGTTTGTTATAAAGATTATATAATTAATTAATTTTGGTTATATACAAAATGTTCTACACTTTTTTATTTATCTCCCGCGACACAGGAACTTCTCTTAATCTTTCTCGAGCCAGGGGACTTCTTTTGGCGTGCTCTCCATTACGGGTATGAAATCTAGCCGTCCTTGTCCATAATTTTCTATGAGCGGGATACACTGGGTAGGATAATGATAATAATGATCAACACTTTTTAACGGATTTAAAGTCAAATTCTCAGCATTCTAATTAAGTCAAAGATGAGTTAGTTAGTAGTTTCACCTTAAGTTCAAAAGAGATTAACTGATTTACATTTAGTTCTAACTTCTAATTAAAATTAAGTTTGTTGAAAGATGAAATGTATTTTCAAATTTTCACATCAGTTTAACGTATACTTAACTTTCCATTTGATTTAGTTAATTAATAGTCCAGTCAGTTGTCCTTTAGTCGGAAATTTCAAATATTGATTCAACCCGAGTTCAATTAGACTAACCATAAAATTGAACGTAAAGCAGCCTAATGCGTAGAAATAAACTATCGAAGTTCCGTTAATTGATAGTTTTTGAGTTTGAAAATTTGCAGCATGAAAATATATGAAAGAAAAAATAGAGTACATATATGATTGATTTAAGTAAAGGATACTCTCATTGTCTCGCCTAGAATCCGGGTGGGGTTTTTTCCCTGAAAGATGCGGACAAATCATACTCATTTCCCCAAGGAGAGAGTAAAGAGAGATGCTCGCAGTCAAGAAACCCCTCAACTGATACCTGTGCCCAGTAGAAATCGAACCCTTAACCTTCTGCTCCAGAAGATGATTTAAGTTTGAATGTAATTTTTGATTACATTTAAGAGAAGAGTGAGATTACATTTAATTTATAATCAAACTTTACAAATATCTAGCCATTGTGGTATTAAGTCCACAGGATTTTACCTGCCTGCTATATGGAATCATAAGTAAATCCACAGAATTTTACTAGCCTGCCATATGGAATTACTAGTACTCCCTAATTATTGGCTCATGAAGACAACTCCCATTGTCCCACCAATTTTGCCCCAAAGGCAATTGGGTTAAAAAAATTTAAAAATGGATAAAATAATAAATTATAGAAAAGCTTTAGAAATGCGTAGATGAGAATTAAAAAGAGTGTCAATTATGACTAAAAAAAAATAATAGTAACTAAAAAAAAATAATAGTAAAACAAATGAAAATAAAGTTGTATATAAATTAGACGGGACAGATTAAGGCTATTTCATTTGTGTAGTAATCACTAGTAATTCTAGATTTACAAAGACGATGAGTTAACTCACCACAATATGCTACAAAATTTGTTGAAAGTTAATTAAGTGTAAATATTGTTCAAAAAAATGTTAAACTTCTCAAAAGAAAAATATTGGATACAGAAAAATCACCTCCACTTATCTCTCAGTTCTTTTCGCTCCGACAAGATCCAGGTTACAACGATTGCAGCCACAAGCGCAACAATGGTCAAGAGAAGTAGTGCATAACTGAAGTCTTCTGTCAAGGAGTCAAAAGTTCTCGATGGGGCAAGGCGGGTGAAAAACAAATCGGTTCCATAGGCAAAGATGAGTGTAGTCGACTCTAGTTTTGCTGGAACGGAAACTATGCCTCTAAGACCTTCCACTTTGAGTGCATGAGTCAGATAAGACTGAAAAAACACCCATCATCAGATATACATGAAATATAAAAGGCCATCCGGGCCACATGGAATACGGTACAACGAGGTAAAAACAAGACCAGGTAAGCAAAGGCCAACTGAGACGGATGTGCATAATATAACGTACCTGGGGATTAATAGGCAATGAATCTGTTAGAGGTATTATTCCATCTTCTAAATCAGTTGGTGTTGGATTCGCTGTCCGACGAGGATCAAGAAACCGTTTGTCAAGAGCCAAAACCTGAGAATAATGGACGAAGTTCACATCATTAAACATGAAGTTGTTCAGAAATGAGCTTTTACAAAAAAACTTATCAAATCCAACCTAACCTGATCACCAATAGTTCCTACAAGAAGCTGTTTTGCTGTAATTCCCTTTGCGGTCAAGGTTACGGATATTGTCTTCACAGAATGGGTGAAAAAATAAGATTGTGACTTTGTCGTGATTTCTGACCGAGAATAAGAGGAAACTGGGGAAGTAAGATTATGTTTCCCAATGATCAAGCTCCAGACATTCTTGTTGTCCTGCAGATAGCAAATATGTTAACATGGTTGGGTGAACTCAGATTGCATAAACAATCAACACATGAAGTTCAAAATTATACCGCTCGAGATTGATCATACAGCTCAATCACCGTCATCTCATATCGATGGGCCCTGAGATTAAAATAGTGATAGACAACCCAGTTCTCACTGAAAACCTTCAAGGACAGGTTGAAATAAGGTGCATGAGAAAGGAAAAATTTCCAATTATGAAGAGTTACAATATAAAGAAAAAAAACCCTGGAAACAACTTACTGCACGGACAGGACCCTGTGCGCCATGATGCGTCACACGGTGTAATATCTGACCAGTCACAGTATCTATGAGGTACACAACCAACCATGCCTCATCAGGGGTTACCGATCCAATTTCACCAGCTGCTTTTGGTGCAACAGTGGCAATAAATAATAGGTTTTTGGATATATACTTGTACATCACATCTCGGTTAGCCATCACCTTTGCTTGAGTGTGTACCACCTAAAGAGCAACAAAAAATTTTTTAAGATCCAAATGTTTAATATGACAAACAACACTGGTGCCCAGAAAAAGAATAATAAATAAGGATCACCAATGCCTGAAAGAAATTCAAAATGTATCGAATTTGGGATAACCATCATAACGTTATCATGCTTTATTGCTATGCACTAAGATCTGACATCACTAAAAAATCACATTAATTAAAATGACGAAGCAGCTTTGAGGAACTTTTACCCATCCAACTAGAACAATTCAGCACCAAAGTGCACATCAGATTAATCTATCACCTTAAACGTTAGAGTACGAGTTCTAATAACTAAATCAAAGAACCAAAAAGCTACTTGCACATCACCCTGACTACATTCGAATTATGCAACAGCCGCAACTTTTGACAATAAAATCTATGAACAGATCAACAACATAAAGTTTTTCAAATCACAGAACAAATAGACGAACAGACAAATAGGAAACAAAGTTCAGAGGAAAAAGTAGTAGCCCAAACATACCTCACTTGACTTCCTTGCAGCAGTTGCAATGATCTTTTCCGAGTCTGAAGGGAGTATAATTGACCATAGATCCTTTGAGCTGAAGCAAAATTCGTCATCCAGCTCATTCATGCATTTTCCATCTAATGCGAATCCTCTCAATATGTTATTTTCAGTATCAACAGAGTGCCAGTACACATTAGAAAACTCCTTCTCAAATACAGCAGCAGATTCAGGAGTCTTAGGATATAGATGCACATTGCTATTTGCATCTACTAATAAGTGAAGACGCCTTTCAGTTGAGTCCGCAAATGGCAATGGTATGACTTCAACAACAGAATGAGTTAAGCTCAGTGAGTCCAGCTCCTGCCCTATGTAGGTGTCAACAATTGAAAGAATACCAGGAGCATCAACTACATTCCCACAACGACCAACAACAAGAACAGCTGGATTCTCATTCAAAGCGTGATGATGAGGAACCTGCCACTGGTACAGATTGAGAGCAACAGGATTCTCACATGTACCGGACTTCCGCAATTTAGGCAGAAAAATGGACCAAACTACTCGTCCATCTCCCGAATGCAATGCATAAACTTTCCAGGCTTTAGTCAGTGCTACTAGCAATTTCCGAAAGCCATTATGATCTCTGGTCAATTTGCTTTTTCCAGAACTCTTTAACCTCAATTCCTGAATGGCGGCCATATCTTCAGGGCTAGCAAGCATCAAAGTCCCTTTAAGTTTCAAAAAGTGTCCCTATGACATAAAAGTCAATCAGGAAACAACACAGGTAAAGATAATTCTTGCAAACTCTTAAGTTAACTGAACATTACAAAACAACACTGGCGAGAAAGCTAACAAATCTACAAGCAAATCAGTAGATGTGATCACCAATAAAGTATTTGCTTATTTTTTTGATTTTAGTTTTTATCCAGTAGACCAGTACCACTTCTACAACAATGATACCAAAGCATTAATCGATAAGGGCCAGTCGCACGAACTAAACAGACTAGTATGAGAGAATATCAATAAAAAAAGATTATAGACTTTATTTGACTTATTGAATACTAATCTTTTAATGATCTTCATACGATTTTCTTTTCCTTCTATTGTCATACACAGAATGCTCCTACATATGCAGAATGCTCCTAAAATACTCACTTGGAAAAAGCTACTTTGTCATTAATTTTAAAACACATGTCCAATAATCACCAATGACAAATCAAATTTCTATATACTCTTATCTTATTCAGACTTTGTTTGAACCCTTTTTGTGATAGCGTCTTGCTCCACATCTATATTCTATATCTTAACATTTGACTAGAATAGAATGGGTTGTAGACTCTCAGTTAAGTGTGACCCATCATTAATAATGGGTCAAACTTAATTTGTTTAGAAACTAATGACCCATTGTAGGCAAATATAACGCATTGAATTAACGGATAAATAAAAGGCTCTTCCTTCAACTAAGAATGTAAAACAAAACACTCTTGTTTCTTCCTAAACAAAAGGCTCTCTTCACGGGAAAGCTTCACAATTGAATCTACCCTTAAATGTTAAACCAAATTTGACACGATGGAAGTTTTTATCATTTCATCATCAAGTAAGAGTCACAGGAGCTTGAAGATGAAAAATTAAAATTCGCAATATTAAACACCACCACCAAAATTCCAATCATTCATCAAATTTACAATTTGACGAAAACTTAGTTTCAAAAAGTGCGAAGCGCAACGAGGTGCAAAAAATCATAGAGCCTAAGCGCAAAGCGCTGGTTAAAAGCAAGCTTTTTGTAGGTGGGGCACACTTTTTTCTAAAAAGCTTAAACATCAATTTTAAAACATATATTATACTTAAAACAAGATAACATTCATATTTTAATTCAACAAGTTTGAAATTGTTTATTATCCTTGTAGTAAACACATAACTATTTTAATGAGAATATGAGGAATACCCAAAGTTAGTTTCTTCTTCTTCTTCACTTCCTTTATTTTTCAAAAGAAGCAATGGCTTCTTGAACTTCACATTCGACTAAATTTGAGTTTCCAGTCATATTTCTTTTCCAAACAAACAAGCATTAGTAAAATCATCCGCCATGAGTCCATGACGTTACAAACACCAGTAGAAATGCAGAATAGTAAAACCAGTGCAAAAGCAATAAAACGGATAATTAGTATCTACGTTGTAATCACTTACAAAAAAGGGGTACTCACTTAGACTATCCCTCACTGCTTAAAAAATAAGTCGACATCGAAATTCATACCTTCAGCCACTCAAGAAGACCTTGCTCCACTTTGCCAACTGATACACCTTTCTTTTCTAGGGGTAGCTCTGAAGTAGTTACATCTACAATTGAAGCAAGCCCATCTTCTCTGGTCCAAACAATATTACCTTGTTGCAATAATAATGAAGAGTGATCTTCCATAACAACCAATGCTCTAAATCCATAAGATCCATCGGTGCGAATATAATTATTTATGAAAACCTTCTGAACAAGCCCACGGTTCTGGTCAATCTGAATGCTTTCTTTCAGAAGATCAGTACTATAGTCATTACCAAGCTTCACTGTGAGAGAAGTTTTACCACCCCATTGTTGAACAATTCCAAACGCTTGCTGCTCTTCAGTAAATGAAAGAGCATCACTAACTGCTGCAGAATCTTCAATTTTGTCCACAACTTCCAGCTTGCTTTGGTCATTTACTCTCACAAAAACTATATAGGGACTGCACCTTATGGCAAACATTCCTACTATCTTCAAAGGTAATACAGTAGCCCTTTCACAAATTTGTGGAACAAGATCATAAATCTCTGCTTCCTTGAAACTGAGTTTTCCATCATTTAACCTTACTATCCCCAGCAATGTACGCTGAACATCCAGAGCTACAAATATTTCACTGGAAACAAGAAATAAATCCCTAGAGAAGCCACCAGGAATGTCGATTGAATCTTGCAGGAGTAACTCTCCAGTTTTGATATTCATTCCATAGGCATGTAATTTGGAGGAGCTGGAAAAACCTACAGCATACATGACATCACCACTCACAGGCTTGACTAACTGTTGAAGCTCCACACTGACAAAAAAAGGCACATGAAATACAAAAACAAGGCTATCAAGTAGCTATAGCAAAGAAAGTAGACTAAGTAATTTATCAACCTTTCAAGTTCCATATTCCACAGGACTAGTCCATCTACACTAGATACTGCATGGAGGCAACCATTACTATATACAAGAATTACATTATAACGCTCCACCTTCAAATCAGTCTGCACAATAATAAAGGAAATTTAGAAGGCTATGTGATAAGTTGTACTTGTGCAAGAATACCCAGTTGTTCAGGTTATAAAGACAATCTGATAAACTGAAATACAACTTATCAGTAAAAACAGTTCGGAAATAAAGTCTCACACTTTCTTAACAGAATCACATACAAAGGGGAGAACCTTACTGATACAAGATTTTCATATACTATTCATCCCCAATGAAATAAAACCATGAAAAATATGGAAAACATCAACAGCTACAGCAGAAGTAAATGAGGAAATGCTATAACTAACCACTGTCAACAATAAAGATTCTGATGGTTTCTTGCCAGCAAGGAATGACTCCCACACCATCTGCCCATCAGGAAGATTCCATGCTCTAAGGATGCTCCCCTTTGATGAAAGTGTAAGGACATCTGGTCAAATGTCAAATTAAACAAATATAGAGAAGAATGTTATGAAACAATGTTCCTACTTGAGATCTGTCACACAACTGACAAAACAAGGGCACTAGTTCATTTTAAATTTCTAATTTTTCCTTCTTTTTGGAAAATGTTGAAATACTGAAATCATATTAGCTTGTGATCTATTAGAAAGGAAGGCCACAATCCCATCTTAAAGGGTGGATAAAAGATTCTACTATCGACAATGGTTTCAACTTCTAAAATAAACCTCCCACGTCCTACCTCCTCTGCAGTTATGGAACTCTCCAAAACACTTCCCGTATGAGGAATACAACAAAGCCTAGCTTCCCTATTATAAACATTTGCAAAAAGTTAGGCCAAAGGTGGGTTCTTATTACTTCTTCTGACCTTTGCAAAAAATCCCTCGACGATAAAAAAGTTAAGACAATCTCTCCATTGATATAGCAAAATAAACTTCAAGAACAAACCTCAAGCACCGATGTCAAGCTCCTCTCTTTTGACAAGTTTAATGGTCATGTTTGTTTAGCTTAATCATACTATTTTCTTCACAAAATTCATTTAGATGTATAATCATTTGAAGATGTAGTATTAGTTGGTAATGAAAAATTTTAAGCAACAACACCTTTTATGATAAAAGTTTCATTATAATGGAGATGACAGGGTAAATCTTAGAAAAATTTACATCACAAATCAATCACATTGCCAAAATTTAATACCAACAACCAAACATGCCATCCTGCGTCTTAGTGATATCAAGATACTTTCTACTTATAGAACTACATAAAGTCAACCATTAATACTACACAAGAAAAATAAATTTGTATCACAAAATAATTGCTATTAACGTGGCAAAAACATCATATCTCCCCATCATAGAAACATCATACATATCAATCAACATGACAACACTTCAAATTCCTAATCAAATTCCGATAACTTATAAAAAAAATTCAAAAGCATGCTTAAAATAACTGAAAAACAACAAAATCAACTTACATTTTCCAAGAGCAATATCAATGTGATCAATTGGATCCCTCTCTCCAAGCACATGTCTCCAAACTTCAATAAAACAACAGCGAAACCAAAAATCAAAACTTTCACCAATAATCTCATAAACTAAAACAGAATAACACAAAACAAGTGGAAAAGCATACAAATCTGGCCTCGACGAAGATCAAGAGAAGCGATAACACTCTCTTCAGTGGAAACAACAAGTCTCTTTCGTCCAGCTTTTGGAGTGTGAAAAACAGCTTGTTTTACTTTACCTAAGTACTGCTGATTCCTGCGAAAAGTAATCGAAAACAATGACTTGAAGATATGAATTGAGATTGGTGACAGTGAAATAAAACTTAAGAAAGTGACAATTACCAGTCCATTAAGCCAATTTGATCTTCATAGAGAGCGAAAGCAAAAAAAGAAGAAGAAAGAGAGAAAAAAATAAGGAGAAATGCCGCCATAGCCATGGCGGGCAGCGAAGACGATGATGGATGTTCTCACTTCTCTCAGTAGAGAAAAATAGAGTAGAGGGGAGAGAGATCTGTTTGGGTTTTTTTTGAAAAATAAGATCTGTTTGGGTTTAACAGTTATAATAAAAACTGATACTTTCGTATTAGGATTTAAAGAGTCGTTTACTTTTTTGGTGTGAAATAGTTGATCCGTTCTGAAATATTCGTATCTGATAATAAACTAGTATAAGAACCCGTGTAATGCCTTTTCGCTATCGCTCTTTACTACCTCTCTTTACCGTTTTGTTAATTGTACGTTTTCTTTTTGTTGTGTATGTCTCTTACTTTGCTGTCGGTTAATTGATCTCTATGTTGGGCTAACATGGGTGTAAGATGTAAGATGCAGGTTTGCGGTTTTCTTGCAGGTTTCCTCTCTTGAAGACCCTTCTTGAGTCGGGGGACTCTTTCGACCGCCCTCTCCTTATGGGTATGAGACGTCGTCTATCTTTCCTCCCCAGACCCTGAACATAGATTTATCTATATTCGGGATACACTGGGTATGACGATGATGATGATGATGAACCTGTGCAACGCACGGATTTTTAAATATGTTAATATTTTAATAAAATTTTAGGCTAATACTAATATAAAATAAATTAGGTGGGTAGTAAGTATTTAAACATATACTCCTCAATATATAAAGAAACCCAAAATACGTTGTTAAACAAAAGTTTATAGGTTTTGAAACATGGGTAGTAACTAGTAAGTATCTTAAATAATGCAGCTCATGACCAATAATAATAATAATATTATTACAAAAAAAATAATAATATTATAAGAAAAATTATAATGTTTAACACATTACCCAATAAGCTTCATATATAAAAAAAATTCAAAAACTTAATAATTATATAATATGAGTAACTATGGAAACGTATAAATATAGAAAGTTAAAAAAAATGCAAATAAACTAATTTCATTAATATCATCCAATGAAAAAAAACAAATGGTATGCTTACATTCAACTTGTCTTTTTCTAAAATACATCAAAATTAATAGATTGTATGGTTATGCGTACAAATATTACCTTGTAATTTCGATGTATACACAATCGCTGTTTAAAATTACAAATAATGCGTAAAAACTTTAAAATTACAAGAGTATACACAATCACTATTTATAGGCGGTGAGAATTAAATAGAGTGAAATAGAAAATCCAATCATTATATCACCTTGTAATTTTAAAGTTTTTGGACTTAAAAAGGTAATTAGGTAAAGTATTTTGGTGGTGGTTAATTAATGAAAATGTTTATTTAATTTAGAATTTGGTTTTTTTAAATAAATTGGAGTTAAATTAGGTAAAATATTTATATAACTTATTATATCAATTCAATGTATCTAGCCTATAATTTAATATGTTTAACTAAATGAATAACTGATGTGTTTGATAAATAATTTAATAAAAATAATTAGTATTTGATAAATTTAATCATGATAATATATATTTGCATTATTCTTTAAATTTATATTCTTATATATCACAACTAATTAGTACATTGCACCATGCTAGTAAAATTAAAATTTGAATTAGTGTATGTGACATTACAACATTAACTTTCATTTTCAAGCAAAAACATTAAAATTAACATGAAGATTAAATTTTATCTAATTAGAATATATTAAATCTCTGACAAAATATACTTTCTTCGTTTCATGATATTTGTTACTAATTGTAACATATTGGGTAGAAACATGTCAATGTCAGTAGTAAATATTATGGAACTGAGGAATTATATTAAAACTATTGAAATTTATCTTCATGATTGAAAATCATCATGTATTGATCTTTACTCTTATATTCTCAAGTGATTTTTCTAGTTATTATAGATTAATAATAAAATGCAACTTAAGAATGATAGATGAATAGTGTCTCAAAAGTAAATAAAACACCTAAGTTGCATAGGAAGGAATAGTAAATGTTTTATAAAATGCGTACATGTAAGAAATGTTTAATAAATTGGGTTGGACTTTAAATACAGTCTCTAAAAATTACAAAAACTCAAACCATTACGACTTCAAAGGTGATCCCATCTTAAAAAAATGTGCTCAAAATTTCTATATCACTAGACCCACAAGTCCACAACCACAAGGCCACAAAACTCCACTAGACACCATTATTAAGCTGTTCAAAACCCATTATCTCCCAAGTTCCAACCCATAGATTCCCATTCCAATACTTTATTTGCAAGATCTAAATTCTAAACTTAAACTAATCACTATCATTATTATCCTACCCAATATAATTTATTCACAAAATTAAAGTTCTTAACCCTTTAATTTGATATTTTTCCTAACTTTTTTTACTCCCAGTTCGCACATGGGGGATGCCCATTATCAATGAAAACTTATACTAAACTCTACAATTTTCCTCCTTCTCCCTCCTCTAGAGATCTTGAGCAATACTAATTTTTTCACAGCCCATCTTTTTCTGCTCAAAACCCTTTACAACCGACTTTTTTGAAGTAAAAACCAAGGCCTATTGGCTATTCGTTTGTGTTTTGGTAGAAAGCTGGAGAATTTGAGAACATTTTGTGGTAATTATGCTTCAGTATATACATTTTTCTGATTTAATTTATGCCCATGTTTACATCTTTGAATCTCCTGCTCATTTAAGTTTGTGGGTATAGACTAGTTTTTTGTGGGTCCTTTTTGTTGTATAATTTGTTTGATAGATGTAATTTTAGCTAAAGTTTGATCCTTTTTATGAGTTAGATTTATTGGGTTCAATGGGAAAGTTTTAAGTAAAAAGGTGGGAACTTTCATGGTTTTAATGGTTGAAAAATGGTGTTTTGTGCATGGTTTATAATGATGATTTGATTATAAAAAGCATGATGGAAGTAAGAATTTGATGCAAATGGTGGTTTGATTGTGATATTGAAGTTGTAATCTTGCTAATATATTTGGAAAAATTGAGAATTTGATTGTTGTTAAGATTGGATGTTCTATAAGGGTTAGTTTTCTATTTGTTAAGGGTATTTAGACTTGTTAAAATGGCTTCAATTAGAAGAACACTTTCCCCTGTTCCTCGTCCTGGTTCGAGATCGAATGGTGAAGCTTGTTCAGTGGCATCTCCATTATCTAAGTCATCCTCTGTTGTACAAAACCCTTTACAACCAAATGGATTATCATATTCTTATTTTAATTCATTGGAGTATGCATTGTATAAAGTGCATAACTATATACTTGGTTGGTTCTCACATAGATCGTCTCGTTCGTTAGATAGATCAAAACCTAAAGGCCATGTATGGAAAAGGGCACTCTTACATTTTGTTGTGTGCTTCTTGGTTGGACTGTCTATTGGATTGACCCCTTTTGGTTCTATGAATTTCCCGGCAAGAATTTCGCCTCATCATCAAACTTTTTTCTTTGACATGATTCCTTCGAGTGTTAAATACCCGCCTTTTAGTGCTAGGAATATTTCCATTGCGGACGAGAATAAGTTGAATGAGGAAAATGCTACCTTGCAAGAGCAAATGGGAAGGATATCAAGTGAAACACTTGCTATTAAACGAGTTATTGAGGACCCACCATTGGAAGTTAACAAGCTCTTGATAGTTATTACCCCAACGAATTCTCGGCCATTTCAAGCTTACTATCTCAATCGATTGGGACAAACGCTGAAGCTTGTTCCACCACCTTTGGTATGGATTGTGGTTGAAATGGACTCTCAATCTATCGAAACAGCGGAGATTTTGAGGAAGACTGGACTTATGTACAGACATTTGGTTTGCAATAAGAACATAACCGATATAAAGTACAGAAATGTTTATCAGAGAAATGCTGCCTTGGCACATATTGAAACGCATCGCCTTGATGGAATCGTCTATTTTGCAGATGATGCCAATGTTTACTCTGTTGATCTTTTTACTCAGTTGAGGCAGATAAGGTGCATATCTCTCACAAAATTTCCGTTTGTTTACGATATTTTCTTATTTGTTGCATTTAAGGTTGTTTGTATGTGCGCGTTTTGTTGAGTTTGCTAGATTTAGGTTTTAATACTATGTCTATAGTCAAGTACATTTCCAATTATAGGTGGATAACACTCTCTAATGCGAAATATCTGAAAAAGGGCCAAAATAATTAGCTCGTATTAGCGGGTTTTGGTCTTACCCGAGGATTTGATTTCCTTTTTCAGACGCGCTGCTTTTTTGAGGTTGTTTGTATGTGCGCGTTTTTATTGAGTTTGCTAGATTTAGGTTTTAATGCAATGTCTATAGTCAACTACATTTCCAATTATTGGTGGATAGCAGTCATAACACTCTCTAGTGCGAAATATCTGAAAAAAGGCCAAAATGATTAGCTCGTATTAGCGGGTTTTGGTCTTACCCGAGGATTCAATTTCCTTTTTCGGATGTGCTGCTTTATTTTTTGGCGTTTTGCATGCCTCAAGGCTAATTTGTGACGTCTATCATGTTTACATATACATAACATCGGTTAAGTTATAGTATACTCTCCCAGTTTCATGGATTGTGGGTGTAATCTATGTGCCTCGGGGTTTACCACCCACATAAGTGACTCTTGTAAAAAAAGAGGTTGTGCTCACAATCCACATCTAGTTTTTATGTATCGTTGGGTCACATTGTGATTTGTGAGCTTATTTTCATGTCTTATCGCTTTTTTATAGAATGTTGCCGGAGCAATCAGCCTTAATAAAAGAAAGAAAACGTTTGTCAATGGTGGTGTCACTATAGAAATGTCTTTCAACTTCGTAACTGCTTTTGATATTCTTCTCCACAATTTAATACTTTCTGATTTTGATGCCCGGGTACATGATTGCAGGAGATTTGGGACTTGGAAGGTGGCCGCACTTTCGATGAGGGGTGCAATTTTTCGTGATGGCCCTGTATGTAATGGGAGTGAGATTATCGGTTGGAGCACTCGTGAATTGACTCGGAGATTTCATGCTGATATGTCTGGTTTTGCTTTCAATAGTACTATACTATGGGATCCAAAGAGATGGCACCGCCATATACTTGAGCCTATTCGGCAGATTGACACTCTAAAAGAGAGATTCCTGGTTGGTTTCATTTCTCTTTTTTTTTTTTTTTTTTTTTTTTTTTTTTTTTTTTTTGCAATTTTTGTCTTCTTCTTGAAGGCAAAATAAGTTCTCTCTATATGTATGTCATTGTTCAAATGGGCTTATCTTTTGGAAAGAATAACAATTTATTGGAATCTAGAGCTTTGTTACCCGGACTCGTCACTTAAGCTTACCTAGGTGTGTCGGTCCCTCTACAGTTGACACTTGATTGTCGGTATTGAACTTGGGCATTTCAATTTTTGTTCAAAATATTAAGTTTTTTCATAAAGTAGCCAAGTAAGACACTTGGACACGTACCCAAGTCGAACATAGGTATATAAGTGAAAGTGTCTAATCCGGACAATATGACGGATCGAGAGTATAGAAAAGGGTTATTAACTAGGAACACAGAACATAACTTCTATTTCTTTTCGGTCGGTGGAATTATCTGCATTTCTCGGGCTGTAGCGTGTGGACTTAAATTCTAAACAGGAAGTTATCTAACTAGTTGTTTAGTGCTAATGCATCTTTATATTCATTTGTCTTTTTATTTAGGCGAGTGCGTTCATTGAGCAAATTGTAGAGGATGAAAGCCAAATGGAGGGGTTACTAGGGAATTGCTCGAGCATTATGGTATGGCGCTTTCCCCTTGAATCATCTTCCTCATTATACCCTCGCCAGTGGTTTATCAGCAGGAATGTCGAGAAGCAACTTTCAACTGAAGTGGTATGACCTGAAGTAAGAAGGTATCGAAAATCCTCTTTGTTCTCTACTTTTAACTGTTTTCATTCTTATAAAGGGGTTATTGTTTAAGTCATTCGAGCTTTACAAACATCATGTTTTGTGCTTGCACTTTTAATCATACCGAAAACTTGTTGAAATGGCCACCATATATCCATGTAATTTCTTAAGAATTAAGACGTTGCCTACTATGTTTAGATGCTCAAACCGAACAATGTATCAAAGGCTATGAGTTGATCTTCTAGTATACCTGCAAAAGACGTCTTTTAACCGTGAGCAACCTTATTGCCGGTACTGGCATGAAAATAGATGTCTCCATGGACCATTTATTCAATAATCAAAATAAAGTCCTAAGAACGTGGTATTTGAAGAGTTTACTCGCAAAAACCCGCTCTAGGGTTTGGGCGCGTTGGCGGGACCATAGAAGAGGTCAGCTCCAAGGAGCACTTTCCTTCGAGTCTTTGCGAGTATCCTATTCACCTTTAGAAAACCCAAAGGCTAAGCCCCCATATCATTTAGAAAAACAGCCAAAGCCAAAGGAAAAACCGAATCATGAACGGAGAACCTATACAAACACTATTCAACTCGTAACACACAAGCTAATGTAAAGAAAAATGTCTTTAGCTTTCAACCCAGTCATCCGGGTGAACTTCTTTCAAGGACATTAAAAATCTCTGTTATGAAATTAATCTTCTCCTACTCATCTCTCATTTTGCAGGGTTCTTTACCTGGAGGTTTAGATTGATTGCGTGCATTTCATCTGCCCTCTCCCGAGGGGGTACGTGTATGATATGTCCGTTACCTCTCCCCCAGATCCTAACTTTGTGCGGGACACTGGGTTGATGGTCATGGCCATGACCATGGCCATGAATGCTATTAACACATATAGAAGTACACATTCTTATGCATACGAATATTTGTGAACTCAACCTTTTGCATTATACATGAAAAGCTACTCGTTCTTTGATAATTTAAGATCGAAGATCGCATTCATTCCATTTTTTTTTAACTCTTTTCCCTTTTGAATTGCAGAAATTAATACTCCCTAAAAGCACAGAACACATTGCAAAACAGCAAGTGCACCTTATACTAATTTTACACCCCCAACAAGAAGAGGGAGTGTATCTAGGTTTCGAATTTTTCGCGAGGCTAGATATTGTAGTTGTACAGATCTTTAGTGATCTTCCGTCTCTGGCTCGCCTTATATTAGTTTTGCCTTTGCAAAGATGCAAAAGTGCATTGAGAGTCTATTCTAGGATTATGAAATTGTTCAAACTAGAATCATCATTGAGTAGCAGAGAGAATTTATGCCGCTTTTCGCATTTTTTTAAGTTTCAGGCTGATGAAAAACTGTACCTTGTATTTTTAGTTGTGACTTGTGGGGAATTCATTGATATATCATCATTAGCTTATATGTTAGTCAACATCTTTTTGATTTTTCGATGTGATATCACGTATTTGATTATTTTTCCAACAAAATAGATAGACTATAACTCTATCAATGTTAATCTAATGATACTTCATATCCTAAAGTTCATTATGGGAGTATTTGGCAAAATGGCTGATTGGGAAATTTTAGCTTATATTGTTACAAATAGAGGGTTGGGTAGTCAAACCATCAAATGCTAATGTTTGATAAATTAGTTGGTTGAAACAGTTTATTGTTATGAATAAACAATTTTTGAACCAGTTGATCAAATTAGTCATTGTATTCAACTATCAGTTACTATCTATCAGTTGTTTTCCAATCACCCACATAATGTAGGTGTATAATATATGAAACAATATCTGATAAACATAGACTTGAATATTAGACACGTGAGGAGTTTCTAATCACGTTCAACACATTTGACTATTCAATATAAAATTATGTAGTATATGTTAAGTGTTTAACGATACAAAGTTAAAAAAATTCATACTTTTTAATTTGCACAGAATCTTCAAAGAAGTTGTCGGTTTTTGCTCTGCCTCTGAATCAAACAAACTTATGGTCCTTATGGACACTACAACTATGCAATTGCTTCTTCATCTTCACCCATGAAGGAGACAATAAAGGACTCTTATGGTTCAAATTAATGAACTCATTACCCTCCATATCTTCATCTCTTAAAGGTGATTTCCCCATTTCTTGCAACAATTTAACTCTCCATACCTTAAAAGTTTGATCCAAGCTACCACTATACACCAAAAAACTCATAGCACTTAAATTCTCAAGTTGCACCCTAGCACCCAAGCATGTTATAGGCCCTCTATGCCCTTCCAAAACAGCAAGGCAATCATGGTTTGAACTTCTTTTTTGTCTCCTCCATATCCTTATTGTTGAGTCCTCACTTCCACTTATTACCAAATTCTCAAGGACTACAAGGCAAAGGACTCCAAATTGGTGCCCTTGTAGAACGCCGCCATGACTGTACCTGTAAAAGAGTAATTCTATAGTAGTTGACTTTCATAATAACTTATATACCATGTTTGAGATTATTAGCTATTACAAAGAAATATTTAGTGAAATTCTACGTGGTAATCCTGAGGTGTTCAATGGGGTGGATCGATCCAATGGGTCAAGGGTCGGGTCACATTTTAACGGGTCATTAGCGGGTCGGGTTAATAATGGGGCTGGTCATTAACAGACCTTGGTGTAAAGGGTCAGCTAATTATAAGAATTAATTGCGAAAAAAAATTTACCACTTTTTTATATATTTTTAAATGATATTATTATATACATAAGTGTGTTGATCCAACAGACCATAAAAAGTATAATAAAAAACTCTTTTATGAACCTTTAAAAATCGGGTCAAAGTGGGTTAGACTTAAACAGGCTTTGATCCGCCCCGACTCGTTTAATTTTTGACCCACCCCGGCCAGCCCCGCCCCGTTGAACACCTCTAAGTGTAGTGGTTGGCTATAGAGTTACCTATAAGAAAGTTGTTGTTCCCAAAAGTTAATAGATCCATCTGAAGATCCTGAATACAAGAAACTTTTTTGTAATTGAGACATACTTATAGCTAAAGCATGAATTGGGTTTCCAAGAAAACAAAGAACCTTAATAAGGGTATGAGAGGTTTCCCCATAAACCCTTAACCATATTTTTATTGTCCCATCTGAAGAGCAACTAAAAAGGTAGCCATTTAGTTGGTTAATTACCATGTCATTAACATTTCCTCCATGAGCTATAAATGTATCAATACACTTCTTGTCATTTATGCTCCAAGCTTTAATGGTTCTATCAAAAGATCCACTATATAGTATCCCTTCAATATGGTAATAAGCCATACAAGATATAATTTCTTCATGTTGTTGGGTAGTTTGTTTAGAGATGAGGGATTTTAGATGGGGATTATATGGTAAGGTAGTCACCTTTCTAGGCTTAAACCCACCATTATTAGACCTAATGTTCCAAACCCTGATTTTATGATCCTTGTGTGAGGTGAAAAGCCAGTTAGAATAGGTCACCATGGCTCGAACATCGCCTGAGTTTGCGTGTATGTAGCCTTTTGCATGGCAGTCGCTGGACAGCGACTGCC
The DNA here is from genome assembly GCA_019776075.1 of Amaranthus palmeri. Lineage (NCBI taxonomy): Eukaryota > Viridiplantae > Streptophyta > Magnoliopsida > Caryophyllales > Amaranthaceae > Amaranthus > Amaranthus palmeri. The sequence continues at coordinate 1,050,037 of JAAKBH010000303.1, forward strand.
AAGCATGGACTCGACGGCTGTTCGAGCCAGTGAAGACAAGGTCTCCTGATACCGCGATGGAGTAAATGTTTCCATCGCGGTGTAAGGAGGAAATACAACAAAAAAGAAGAGAAGGGTGGGAAGGGGTTTGTAGAGGAGAATAAGACCATAATGATTCAGGGCTTTGAGGTAGCAATGGTGAGGCTTGAGGGTCAAAATGGATAGGATGAGAATTTAGGGGAAGGTTTTCATGGAGTTGGGTTGTAAAATGATGAAAGCTTGGAGATTCATCTTTATTTTCTTCATTAGTTAAGCAGGAAAGGGTTTTGTTGTGATTCATTTGACTATACAAGTAAAAGGTTAAAGGTGGTAAAAAAACTTAAGTTTGAGAATATCATGCATGTTTATGCATTTATATATCAATTCGTCTTGTATAAGACTGTCTCAACATAAAATAAACTTATACAATTAGTTCATTTTTTTAGCTGTAAATGATTACTTTAACGCATTAAACATACATAAATTAGTCATCATCATCATCATCCTACCCAGTATATCCCGCTCATAGAAAACTATAAGTAGGGTCTGGGGAGGGAAGGGCGGCGGCAACTCATACCCATGAAGGAGAGCACGGCCAAAAGGAGTCCCCCAACTCCAAGAAAACATACATAGATTAGTAAGAGACTGAAAATTTTAACGTTAAAGTCAATAAAATTGATTATGATAATTAAATTAAAAGAGAAAAATTAAGGGGGTCATGATATATTTTTTTTGTTTGCAACAGGGTGATGGTATACTTTATATATACTTCAATAAGATATTTAACATTTATTATTGTTTTTTAAATAAAATTGGATATAATTTACAATTAATAGTAGAGCTTAAGCATTCCAAACCCCTAACGGCCCGTTTGGTAGATGGTATTAAATGATGGTAATGAGAATGAATTATAGTGAAAATTTTCATCAAAAGTTTCATATCATTCCCATGGTAATGAAACTTTGATCACAAAAAAGTTTTTTTGTATACAAATTTCCATTACCACCTAATACCGCCTCTCCCAATGGTAATGCATTGGAATGAATTTTATGAAGAAAATGTGATTATTGAAGTTGGAAAAACATGGAAATCAAAGTAGCTAAGAGATTTTCAACCAAAATTACACTAGATTTTCCATTCCCATTAACATCGTTTATTACCACCTACTAAACGGAAATAGATCAAACATCGTACGTACATCATAAGAAAGTTACCTAATTATTACAGAAAATTTTTGTAATAATAATTAGTTTTTATGATTTAAGTTGGTTGGAAAGTGAAAAATAAATAATTTTTGCATAAGAACAGCAAACTATTTAAATTTTTTTGCAGGAATTAATTGGTCAAAAAGAATAGAATGAGAGTGACAAGACATAGCAAAACGACTGGCTTTTAAGCAATAATTTCGTAATATGGTAGGGTAGGTCAAAACAGAAATCATAATAATGGTAACATAGGACACATTGTGTAAAAAGCCTAATACTATTACAACCAGGGGTTCAAAATCGGATATCAGGTCGACTTGGATCTGAAAATTCGGGTAATTAATTTTTCCGATATCTAAAAATGTGATTCGGTTTCGACCCGGATTAATAACAATGATTAATGCTTAGCTTTGCCTCTGTTATAAAAATATCATCCATAGTGCAATATTATTTTTATGCAATTTAATGTATAAATTTGATGATTTATATTTTAGAAAATTATTAGCTAAAAATTATAAAAATTTCATATATAATGAAAGTAGTGATTGGACGATTCAAATAAGATCTCACTTGAGTATTTTTTCTAAAATAAGTTTAAAGGATACATAGAATCACTATGTCTAATATAGCAAGTATTTCAGAGCGGAGGAAGTATATGCAAAGAGCTGACAATGTGTGGTCAACTTTTTCGCACATTGAGTTTTTAAAATTGACTCAATTGGTTGAAATTGAGAATAAATTAATTTAACTCTAAAGCCTGAACTAATCTACATGTAAAATTTTGATTAAATTGTTACATATACACAGGATTCAAAATTTATCAGACTTAAAATATTATACTCAAAACTCATCGAACACCAAAAAGTATACCTCTACTCTTGAGCTATGTGAGCCGAAGATTAATCATTAATATTCGTAAGTGCTCAAACAAACAGGTGCTTTAATCCATCATGCTATTTGCAGTTTAAGGTTATTTGGACTAGTTTTTCCTTAGAATTACATGAAGTTTTCCTTCTTAGAGAAACGGTTTCAAAACAAAAATTTCATAAGTTAAAAATTTATATTAATTAGACTATTCAACTCATAAAAAACGTGTATTACAATGTAATTGTCTCATAAAAATTTTTTGATCATGATATAGCAAAATATTAACTCTTATCATTTAAGCCGTTCTAGAGAAACTGATTGAAGCTGTTCGTCTGTTAAAACGCCTAAAAGGTGACATATAATTAAGTTGTACATTCCAATTCCATCCTATAGTTTACCAAGTATGGGTAAAAAATTTGTGGTCAAAAGTGCATTTCAGAGCATCACCAACCACCTAAAATGAGTATGATGGCACAATTGCAGCCATGCTTATCAGACAGCATGGTCGATAGCACAAACGCTGGGAATTTGTGATACTTGACAGGGATACCGACTGGTGGCCATAAATATGTTCGTAGGTTTGGTTTTGATGAGCAAAGACGATACAATGAATAGTTCTAACTGTCACAAGAACACTATATACTAGCGAAAAGGGCGGTGCAAACATACAACGTAGAGCTTAATAGCCTAAAGTGATGGTGTTTTCAATGTCTCATATGCTCAGTTCTCCATAGATCATATCAGATGATTTCCCTCGTAGAAAATCATGTATCCAAACTAGAAAGTTGATTCTGAAGGCAGTTTCTAAGGAATTTGTCATAGATTGCTGGGAAGGGGTATTATAGGAATTAAGTAATAAATAATATTCAGTAATTAGTTAAGTGAGAGAATATTATGTGGGCATAATTAGTATAAATAGAGGGGAAGGGAGGGAAATTAGGAATCATCCAAGTAATAGAGTTGAGTGGAGTATTATACTCATTGGGAGAGAACAAGCCTCTCGAAAGCTTGTAATTCTATCTTTTGTAATTGTTCTTTTATTACATTCAATCTTTCATTTACATTCCATTTTACATACAAATTCTTGCATTCTTTTACATTTTCTGTTCAATTCTCTAGCAATTACATCTCATGGCCTATCCAGTCCATGACAGAATTTCCGAAGTTGTAATTAGTAGCTTCTCCAATAGTCGGACAGTTCAAATAATCTTCAACTGAAAGAAGTGAAGCAATAGATTCATAAACAATTATTATCATATCTAGTGTACCCCGTTCATAAAAACTATGATCAGGGTTTAAGAAAGAATAAAAAGGCAAATCATACCCATAATGGAAGATGCAACCAAAGACTCCAAAAACCTGAGATAGACCTACAAAGAAAAGCCAAGAAACATAACACAAGGCAAAAAAACACGACCAGACAATGATATATACACAAATCACAAGGAACAAAACTGAGTCATTGGCAATTTGGCCTGCATACAAAAACAAAATAAGAAAGTGAAGGAAGCAAATTTAGCAAAAGCTTGAAATGAGCTATATACTTCAGACACCACTTCCATTTTCTAGTATTTCAAGATTGATCCTGAACGAATTTTCACTCAGTAGATTACTATCATCATCACCTCAAGTAAAACTCATTATATTTGACTTGATTCACAAGTCAATTGTTGAAATGTTAGAATTCACCCAAGGAAATCAAGTAAAATCACCCAAGATTAAGATTAAAGAAAATGCAACAATGTCTATAAAGCACCCATAAGAAGAAATGAAGAATTGTATTGATTAGCTTTAGATTACACACACTAATCAACTCTAACAAATGGAAATGAAGAACTAAAGTGATTACAAAGAGTAATTGAAAAACCCCCAATTCACTCTCAAGAACCCTAATTTGGTTCTCACTCTTAATTCAATCTCACTTGTGTTTCTCCCACTTGATTACAATGTAAAGTATGTTATTCTCTACTCTCTATGAGGCATACAAGGAGTATATATAGTGCTAGGGACCAAGAAACAACTAAGAAACAAGTCCCATTTAAACACCACTCGAAAACAGAAACATGCGCGTGTTCCTGCTGCTTTGCTCGACTGGAAGGGCTGGTCGAGCCAACCCGCTCGACCTGGTCGAGCCACATGCAGCCAGCTACTGACTTGGTCGAGCCTACCTGCTCGAGTGGGTCGAATGACTTGCTGCAGGTCGAGCCATTCACCTCTTGCAATCAGCTACTGTTTTGCACCCACACACATGTTCCTTCATATATTTATCAACTCCCAACATATCCTCTCATGCTCATCCTTACTCAACACACACATAATGAGATTGATGAGTCACATAACCTAACAAACTCCACCTTGACGAAATGATCTCATTCCGTCAAACACATCATCAAAACGTCTCCAAGACACCATTCATCATAAAGATGAACTCCACCTCAAAGAGGTGCCCCTCCCTTAAAAGGGAGTAAACCCATGACACATGAAACCTAAGCAAATGAGTTTGAGCCAAGCTCAAACACAACCACGATCAAAGACCACCACAACTCTAACCATAAGCCCATCGGAACCATAGGACCAAGCATTCTCCCCAAGACAACCAAGCCCCAAGCTACAAAGTCTTGAAAATGCTCCAACCTCCTATCAATGCGCTCCATCTCATGACACCCCATGAGACCACATTCCACCAATGCTTGCTTATTCACCAAGTTGACACATCTTCGATCTAACACATTGCTACCCATCATTGTCATGTCATCAACCGTCATATTACCACGTGAATATGACACCCATTCCTTCAAGGTACACAAAGGAATGTCTCCACCTAACCTAGGTGACCACACATCAACATCACCATCCTTACCAAGAGCTACACCGCTATCAACCTCCACCTTCTCCTTGACGCTAGAAGAATCACAAGCCCGGAGATTAGCACACTCTACAAAGGAACCCAAAAATGTTGACGTGCAAGGATCCAACAAGTACCTCTTGATCCTCCCCGAGTTTCCCAAGGAGATACACTTCTTGACTCGTAACTCAAAATCGTTTCCCATACAAGCATAAGCAATGTCACCAAAGAACCATACTCCGGAGTATTCTTGAAGCGCCAACTTCACCACTTTGGCATCCAACATTCCGCTTATCCCCACTTGTAACCACAACGAATAGTGAGCCAAACCATGTAAAGCCTTCCTTCCCATCCATCCACATCTCATCCATCTACCTAATCCCCTTTGCTTCCCGGTTTCTTTCTCTAACACAATCTCCCAATCTTTGAATCCCTCAAAGATATCATCATGCTCCAAGAAATAACCCACCGCTTTCTTCAAAGCAAGCAAACACCGGTAGAAACTATGTGATGGAACCAAGAAAAGACTCCACATCACCGAGTGACCATCACCAAGAGACCACGTTCTATTCATACCCATCTTGGAGCTACCCCATCCTTGCTTGTAAAGAACACCAAGCTCACAAGATCCAATAGAACCTATCCATCTCTCTACACATAGACCATTCTTGGATAGAACCCCTAAGTCTCCCTCCATCATATGCCCATGTCCCAAACGCCACAAAGATTGCTCCAAAGAACCATGATGCTCGTCGGCCCACAAAGAACCCTTTGCCCTTGCCAACCCATCATCCACCGACTCGACTAGCTCATAAAGTGACCCTCTCTTCTTGCCCTTCATCACTACCCGAGACCCCTTAGTGACCACCAATCCATCCTCATCAAGAATGCATCTACTACCATCACTAACCAAGGCTCCTAGTGATATCAAGTTCTTCCTCATCTCCGGCACATGATGTACATTCAACAATGTAACCACCATGCCATCGTACATCCTTACCCTCACCGACCCTACACCCACAACATTGCACACCGCATTGTTGCCCATGTGTACCACTCCACCTTGAACACTAACGTATGTGGAGAACAAACGTCTATGAGGCGTAATATGACAAGAACTACCCGAGTCAAGAATCCATCTATCACAAGATCTTTCCCTTGACTCCACAACAAGGACACAATCATCAAAGAAATCACTATCAACTACGGCCGCCGAATCCTCATAAGAACACTCACTTTCTTTATCCTTGTTCTTACCCTTCAATGGACAATCCCTCTTTACATGGCCCTTCCTTTGACAATTATAGCATATGACCTCCTTACTCCAAGACTTAGCACTACCCTTCCTATTTGGTCTACCCTTTACTACAAAGCCCTCACCATCATGTGAGTATTTGTCACTCTTAGTTAATTGTTTTCCAATTAACTCCCTTTGTAGTAAAGCCCCCTTTACATAATCAAGAGTTACCATTTCCTTCTCTTCAAAGTCTTCCATGGACATTCTTGGGGGTTTCTTGGACTTCCCCAACAAAGCTTTCTCCAAGCCACTTTGCACAAGAATTGCCCTCATCTTGAGTTTCCACAACTCAAAATTGACATTTCTATCAAACCTCTCTATCTCAAATCTTGTCACCACCATGATCAACCTTTACCACTTCAAGATTCTACCAAGAACTCCCTAATTCTATGAATTCTAAGCCTCCCAATGCACAACACAAGCTCTGATACCAATTTGTTAGAATTCACCCAAGGAAATCAAGTAAAATCACCCAAGATTAAGATTAAAGAAAATGCAACAATGTCTATAAAGCACCCATAAGAAGAAATGAAGAATTGTATTGATTAGCTTTAGATTACACACACTAATCAACTCTAACAAATGGAAATGAAGAACTAAAGTGATTACAAAGAGTAATTGAAAAACCCCCAATTCACTCTCAAGAACCCTAATTTGGTTCTCACTCTTAATTCAATCTCACTTGTGTTTCTCCCACTTGATTACAATGTAAAGTATGTTATTCTCTACTCTCTATGAGGCATACAAGGAGTATATATAGTGCTAGGGACCAAGAAACAACTAAGAAACAAGTCCCATTTAAACACCACTCGAAAACAGAAACATGCGCGTGTTCCTGCTGCTTTGCTCGACTGGAAGGGCTGGTCGAGCCAACCCGCTCGACCTGGTCGAGCCACATGCAGCCAGCTACTGACTTGGTCGAGCCTACCTGCTCGAGTGGGTCGAATGACTTGCTGCAGGTCGAGCCATTCACCTCTTGCAATCAGCTACTGTTTTGCACCCACACACATGTTCCTTCATATATTTATCAACTCCCAACATATCCTCTCATGCTCATCCTTACTCAACACACACATAATGAGATTGATGAGTCACATAACCTAACATGAAAATATGCATATAACAGAACAATGTACATTTATTCTTAGAGTTTATCTTTGTAAACACTTTCATCTCATTGTAACCGACTATCTATCCATTTTCGTAAAAGAAAGGAAAGGACTTGGAGGGATGAAAATGCCCTTATTTGGATATAAAAAAAAGGGAGGGAAAAGATTTTAAGAGATTAACTCCATTTTGTTAACATCCAAATCTCTCCATAAGATGAAATATTTGAAAGAAAATGAAATTCATTTCTTTCCCCTCCCTTTTCTTCCTATACAAACAATGCAGTCTTATTTTTCTCTCTTTCCTTCCTCTTCCTTTCCCTTCCCTTCTTCTATTTCCTAATATGTCATCCAAACATAGTGTAAAGGCATGCATTATTTTTGTAAGTATATCCATCAATACATATTCCTCGTAACTTCTACCAGTACCTATTGGGACTAAAGGCTCTAACAATAATAATAATAATTCATTGTCAACATCGGCTAAAAGAGAACCCAATATGAACATAATATTAAAGTGGATGCAGACATGCAGTACATACTTTTTCTCTTAGTTGAGATAATTGATCATCAGAATAATTTTGAATCACAAACCAGACTGGTTCATCAATGAAAAATATTGATGATGTCGACTAAATTAATGAACCTATCAACCACATTTCTCATTAAAATCAAACAGAAGACAGAGTCTTTATTGCAAAATTAAGTGACTTATGGAGCAGTTAACATCAATCTTCAAGGTCACCCAACTACAGAGGTGAGTCACGTAGTTGCATTTTAGTCCATACGAGTGCATACATTTTCAAATCCATAGATGCGAAAAAAATAGAACGAAATTGCATTGAGGAATGAATGACTATTGAATGGAACTTAAAAAAGACTTTAAAATTCATGCAAAATCATTCTAGAAAAGACATACAGGTTTTGAGAGATCTAGAAAAGAAAAGACTTGGGCATCAGCATTTTGAGTTATCAACAAATAAACTTACCTGAAATTCTGAGATCAAGTGTAAAACATCATATGCCCTCGGCAGATGCCAAACATCTTTCCTAAGGAGTCGTTTGCTTTAAAGTAGCTGCAATGAATGCATTTGGATTTGGGAGCCCAAGCAGCGAGGTGTTGGATTTTCATCCCAAAACATGTTTGATTCTAAGATGCACTCTGTATGTATGGTTTAGCTCAGCTTTGTACTGATACCAAACTAATCCATCTATATTTTTCTTGTTCTTTAAGGATTTTATTCATATACTTGTCCATTTTCTGCCTTATTGAAAGAGGAAATTCGGGTGTTACAATTTTATTGCCTTTGTAAGTACAAGTTAAAAATATGCAGTACAAATTTCTCCAAAAACATCACAAAAAAAAAGGAAATGATGCTCTTTCAAATAGAAAAATATGCTCCTAATCCATACTCATTGTTAGATTTCAGCAAGAAAGGTTTGGACCGTTTGGCATATAGCAAGAATTTATCAATGAAAACCTTTCTGCAAACAAATTTGAACTATGAGCAAATACTTTAAAAAATATTAAAATTGAATATTCCCCAGAACCAACCAAGCATTACGTTTGAGTAAATGAAGTTCTAGAGAGGTGGATGGTGTTAGACCAACTGGTATGAGATGGAGTAAGAAATGCATTTTTTTTTGGCTAACAACTTACAACAACTATAAGATACATGAATATTTATCTTACCTAAATAAAACTTCTACAAAACTTAGTCACATCACATAAATAAAAACTTTCCTTATGGACCTTCTCCCAACAAATTGACATTTAAAAAGCACTTCTAAAAAACTTGCACAAAATGTTTTTTCCAAAAAAAAAAAAAGTTTCGAGAGATCTGCAAAGACTTGGGCATCAGTATTTTTTGAATTCTCAACAGAACTTACCTGAAATTCAGAGATCAAGTGTAAGACATCATATGCCCTCTGCAAATGCTAAATCTCTAGATAACCGTTAAAGATTTTAATATCAAAGAGCAACTATTTCCACTAAATAAGATAATTCTCGTTCATTTCAAACTTGAAAAGGAGACAACTTTTAAAAATACGATTTGATGTAAAGGATAAGTGAATGGATATGAGAAGAGCGCAGAAACTATAGGGAGAGAGGAAAACATACTGCACCTCCAATTTTGCTTATATCAAACATCTATATCTAAACTCCATTCTTATCAGGAAAAACATCTAAACTCCATCAGAGCATCAAATGAACATTGCAAGTCATTCAATCACTGGAACGGGTCCAAAAAAGAATACCTTAAAGAGAAATCTCTTACATAAATTTTGGAAACCGATTAATATGCCTCCTCCATGTTTTAATTCTTGGCTTTTCTACCTTGAGGGGGACAGTAAGCGGTCTAAATAAATAAGACATCTTCAAATGTATTTACAATAAAAAAAGATAGCAAAACAGTTCAGCCTTAAGCATTAGAAAAACAATTAAAAAAAAGATAAGGTCACATAACAGCATCAATAAATCACTTTCAAGCAAGCCAAGTAGTGAGTAGCCAACAAAAGAAGATTCTAAGCGACTACAGATTTTTGTAGTGTTCAATGAACAGGAACTCCAGCAAAAGTACAGATGTTTTGTTGTGTTCTCTTTAGTATCATCTCGTACTCCTCTCCAATTTCCCTAGTTAACTGAAAAATGTTGATTCCAGGGAGAAAATTGATGTTGGGTGAATGGAATTTAAACCTGAGAGCTGAGATATGGAAATCTAATTAGCTGGTCAATCAAATTAGAGTATGTCCTTTTGTAGGTCACCAAGAGGGGACAACCAAAAGTTACTAGATTAGAAGTTAGAACTTCAAAATTTACTTAAAATGTCATTTGATATACCCTCCAAATCATGGAATAAACATGAGGTTATTAGGTTACATAACGGCTGCTTTATAACAGATTTTAAGCCTCCCGAACCACAAAAATCTCCTTGCGTAACCTAGTGAAAATCATTGTATGTTGCTATTGTAACATATTGGTCAGTATTACCTTTTAAAAGTATATGAGGTTCTAAGAGGTCTATAATAAGTTTTCATTTGCAAGAAAACATGAAACGAACGAGTTGTAACACCACGACATACCATTTCAGCGACATCAAAGCCATTACTGCAATCGCGGCGATATCTACAATTTATGCTATGCTCCACTCAAGCTAGCTGTTTAAATCCATACCTTTATGTCCTATTAATGAGTGACACAAAAAAATCAGGCTGCTTGCCCTTAGAACCTGACAAATCATTTCCACCACCATCATTGATTCATATTTCATACTCACAACTTTCCTTACCTCCTAGACTGTTCATCAGTAATCACATTTGGAAAACCTTGACAGTGCGAAATATATTTCCACTGTTCCATAATACTTGCTAGAGTGACATGTTTGTGCGAGAAAATGCCACAATCAGTAGCAAGTATTATAGAATGGAGGAAGTATAAACTATTATGAACAGTGAGGTCATTTTGTAAAAATATTCAAGAGAAACGTAAGTGCAAGATACAAAAAAACCTCATCATATTATTCAAGAATAATAATGGAGTACTTACTTGTCCCTCGAGAACATATATGCACTACACAAACCCTAATCTTACCACTTTGCCCTGTTTTTGACTTCCAAATTACTTCAATTGAAGCCTTTCTGGATTTTCATTCTTCTTAGTCGCGGCTTTTGGTCCATAAACTGCAGCTAACACTTTGGTAATTGGTATATCCTATTCAAAACATACAAAACATCACACAGCCGAACAACATTATATGGAGTATGATATTATGACCATTATGGTCTTAAACTTTCAACCTCCAATAAATAATCATTTACTGATTACAAAAACAAATATTAATAAACCTGTGTTATGCTACGAATTTCGACACTTTCGCAGCAAATTAAAGCAATATACAATCATACATTGCATCAAGCAAACATCCAAAAACAAATATAAGCATACAAATTCAATTAACAACAATTAGCATTTATCGAAATCCATTACGAATATTTGCATTGCATAAACAAGTATATAAAATTAAAAACCTTACTATAATAAAAAGGATTTGAAACGTAATTAACACAAAAATTATACATGAGTACCTTGAGACCAACTAACAGAGCCGTGAACACGACTGAGGACGTTTCTAGAACAAGATAAAGGTTTCAACATTACTGGCGTCCGACCGTATTTATTGCAAATATGATCTTCGACAGCGGGATGAAGCGGCGTATTTAGAAATTAGGGTTTGCCGGTTTGGTGATCGATCAAGTCAATTGGGGTTTGGAAAATCGCCACGAGGAGAAAGTCTTAGTAAATAATAATGATTGTGGAGAGTTTTGTGATTTTAATTTATTTTTTAATTTTATTTATTTTATTATTATTTTTAATTTATAAAATACGGTTATTAAATAAAGAGGATTATTGTATTTAACTGTTTGTATTCGATTTTTACTTTTGCATCAACATTTTTTAATAAACAAATACAAAGAAAATGTATTACTAAAACAACTATAAAATGTCTAATCTAAGCAGAGTCGTCTTAGACATTTTAATGGTCTATACAAAAAAATTAAAAAAAAGCCCCTAATACAATCTACAACTTTAAGCTTTTATAATTAAGCATCAAAATCTTACCACAAATGTATCATTGTAATGTTTTAAAAATATACTTGAAACAATTATCATTAATTATTGGTAAATTGTTGATAAGGAAAATCGAAGAAGTGACCTTCACTATTAAGACTAGGAATATACTTGAAATGAAAACTATACCAAATGGAATATACTCGATAAATGGAATATACCAAATGAAATGAATAATATACCAAATTTAATATACTAGATAAGGAAAATCGAAGAAGTGACCTTCACTCCGAGGATCACCTCATTTGCTCAAGTCAATGAATATACTAGATAAATATCTAGAAAGCCCGATTTCAAATGTATAGTGGTCTTAGCTTAATGATGTTAGTCGTGAAAATCGTATACTTTTTGCGATAGAATCAAAAATAAGGGAAAATGACCATTAGATACTTGATTTGGGGCATTCATACCACTCTATAGGCATTAGTAATCTACATATGATTGTGATTAAGGTGGAGTTGTGCATATGGGTAATAATTCCTCATGCAAGGTTGAGGGTATTTGTTCTATTTGGATTACTTTGTCTAATGTTAGGTATCTTACAATATGAAGAAGAGTGTAATCTTCTTAAGTACTCTTTGATAATAATGGTTGTATGTGTACTCTTGAAAATAGTAATTTTAGTGTTTTCTTGGGTTGTCAAGTAGTGATGAAGCTATAGGTGTACTCTTGAAAATAGTACTTTTAGAGTTTTTTTGGATTGTCCAATAGTGATGTAGTTAAGAAGGTTGGTCACTATATGAGCTTATCGGATCTACTTTTACGGATTCCGCATCTAGCGTAAGTGCTTCAATAAAAGAGCAGATTGTACAAAGTTACGACATTTTTGAGGATGGGTGAAATGGTTTTATCCGAGTTATCCAAGAGAGGCCTTCTAGGTAATCAAGCTATACATTATAAAGTTTGTGAGTAGGGATGGGCATGAGTCGGATCTGGGTCGGGTCCAGCAAGACCCAGATTCAAACCCTAATTTTTTTATTGGACCCAGACCCGGACCCGGATCCGTAGGGTCTAAAAATTTTAGACCCGGACCCAGATCCTTAGGGTCTGGCGGGTCTAGGGTCTGAATCTGGGTCCAACACAATTTTATTTTTTATTCCTAAATTTTTTTAAAAAGTATATAATGAAGTGCAATTTTCGACCATTTGCATAAAATTATTTAAACATTTTTTACTAACGAGGATCTTTTAATACTTTATATTAATTGAGTGAAAATGTGAAGTTTTTCAACATTCAAGTTCTTATAACGAAATATTTATCAGGTCTATAATTTTTAAAGTATTGATACAACAGCCAAATATTAAATTACATGAACCGATAAAGTTCAAAATAACGCAATGTTAAAAAATATAACAAAATTTCAAATCAAGCAATTAATACACATAATACCTAATATATAATTTTTTTATTAAAAAAGATGTAAATGGGTCCATGGGTCAGATCTGGGTCGAATCTGGGTCTCAGATGTGAAGACCCGGACCCGAACTTGGACCCTAAAGTCATGGACCCAGATTCGACCCGGATCCATGGGGTCTAAAAAAAGGTAGACCCAGACCCTTAAAATTAGGGTCGGGTCGGGTCTAGACCCTTAGGGTCCAAGACCCGTGCTCATCCCTATTTGTGAGCATTGTGTATTTTGCAAACCAAGGAGGATTAGCCTCAAAATGGTTGTGCATTGATAAAGGCAATATTTAATTACATTCATTATGATTTGTCAGATCCTTCAAGGCATCCATCCATAAGAGGATCAAGGTATTTGCTTATGATCATTATTAAATACTCTAAAATCAAAATCAAAATAGCGACTTATTTGGCAAATAGATTACCATACACCGATATACAGTTGAAGACAATAGAGAAGATGTAATTGGCTCACCTGTTCACTATTCCAAAATCAAAATCTGTAGTCGTACACTCGTACCACTAATGCTTATGTGAATGATGAAAAATTGAAGCCTCGTGTTAAGAAGTTCATATTCTTGGGTTACACAGATGGGATTAAGGGGTGTAAAATGTGGAATCATAGTGCATAAAAGGTCATCACAACATCACAAGCTGAGATGTTTATAAATTTTTTTTTCATTTATTAAAAATTTAAAATAATCTCTTTCATGATTAACAATCTTCAGTGTCTACATCCTAAGAATTAATAAATGAATGCAACAACCTAAAATAGTAGGTACTCTTAACACTAGGCCACAAGGTTTATACATGCAATAAAAAGATATGTATTGTACTTCCCATATCTAGTTTCCTTTTTTGTGTTTAACATTTTTTTGGGTTTTGATATGGATTCTTATAAATTCGTTGAATTTATGCATAAATCGCAATATAATTTTAATATTTTATTTTCATCTTAACATATGTCAAAATCTTAATATATGTCAAAATGTTAACATGAGTAACAAATATAAAGTAATGAAAAAAAATCCTAATACATTTATGTGAGGGGCACCTGGTTGGCGAAATAATTTTCAAAAAATAAAGATAAAACTAATATTTTATCCAGAAATAAATGCATGATGTTAAAACCTTTACACAAATTGGTTGGAAATTCAACTAGCTAGGTTGAGTTCATAACTTCATACAAAAGTTGATCTTAAAAATGTTAGAAATATTTCAAATTTAAACCAACTTATTTGAAGTATTAGATGCATGTCTCCCAATAGACAACTTATTTATAGTATGGTTAGAAACAGCCAAAATACTTTAAATAATTGGGTTAATGCTACTGCTCTGAGCCAAAAAAAAAAAATCTCATATGTTATTTATTCATCTATTTCATACTCCCTCCGAATCATTTTAGATGTCCCATTTTCTTTTTTTGGCAAATTCATATCAATTGTCCTTTTTCCTTTTTCGTCTATCTTTTTTTACCTAAATACCCCCACTTTTACTATTCTCAATACCCAACTACCACTTTTATCCCACTTTTCTAATTTCCAATACCCCAACTACCACCTTTACAATTAAGTTAATCAATTAAAATACCCAACTATCACCTTTTTAATGGACCTCATACCACTCTTAATAACCGTGAAAACTCAAATGGGACATTTAAAATGATTTGGAGGGAGTATTCTAATCTTTATCTTTTTTCCCTACTAGACCATAAATTTTTATAAAAATTCTCATATTTACTATTCATAGATGTTTCTCTGCTTAAAAAAGTATTAACGGTCTGTTTAGTTAGTGGTACTAAATGGTAGTAATAAAAATCATTTATAGTGTACAATTCAAAAATTTATTTTATGTTATTCTCGTGGTAATGAAATTTTATCACAGAAAAACTTTTTTATTTACAAAATTCTATTACCACCTAATACCGCATCTCCCAATGACAATGCATTGGAATAAAATTTATGAAGAAAATGAGATTTTTAAGATGATATTTTGAAGATAAAAATGTCTTATCCCTTTTTTGTCATGTTAGGGACTTGGAACAAAGAGAAGAAAATGAAAGTCTCACCGCAAATATCACCGTCCCCCAAGACTTTAATCTAACTTTTTCATTTTTTTTATTCTCATTCCCTATAAAGTTTAAACAAACAAAGACAATGTCATGTTTGAGAATAATGATTTTATTTGGAAATTCGAAAATGGCTCAAATTTATTGTTTAACAAATAAAATATTTTCAAAAATTTGGATTTGGATTAAATTCCACCATTGTTTTTAAAATAGTTAAAATTGAGAATTGAAAAATAATTAGCAAAACTTGTCATTTCAAATTCTTTATTTATAATTTCATAATTAAAAATTTATAATTTAAAATAAAATACTTATACCCAATTACACTACATAACTTTTTTTTGGACATAATCTAACTTGCTATCCCATGTGTCCAACACCCCCTAAGGTACTCAAAGGATGGCAAATTGAATGTCATTTTACAAAGAATAAGGAAATTCGTTATTTTTATTAGTATCAATTTTTTATTTTATTTTTGGAGAATAGTCCTTAACGGCTTATTTGGTTTAATCGTTCCTAAATGATGGAAATTAAATAATAATGAAAAATTAGTATAATTTTTAGTAGGGATATCTCTTAACAAGTTTAATAGTCATGATTTTACTCCTTCAATATTTTCATTTTCTTCGAGAATTTTATTCCAATGTAATACCATTTGAACATACGGTATTAGGTGATAATGAAAATTTGTGAAGAAAAAAAACTATTTTATGATCACACTTTCATTACCCTAAAATTAACATTATATATACCATATAAAATGTACACTACAGATCATTCTTATTTATACCAGTATTATCAAACAAACCGTTAAAAGAATTTCTACTATAGATGTGGCTAATTGTATTTAGCGAATTGTCATTGTACTATTTTTTTTAATTTTTTTTTTGTCAAATATGCCTAGATCGCTAATAATATATCCAATAAAAATTACAAAGTGAGATTTTTATATATTTCGTTTACCTAAATGTTAGTGTTTGGTTTATAATACCCGGACATCATAAAACTAATTAAAAACTAATTAAAAGAGTTGTCAAATTATACATGGCATTCTTTTAATCAGTTTGACATATGTCAGTATTTAAGTGGTACATTACTCTCTAGGTGTTATTTGGCAACTACATGTGTTTCTACAAGTTTTGACAAATTTGACAATTCAGTTTTGAATTAATATTTTCTTTAAAAACTAACAGGCTTTTAAATTGATATTGTGTTAACATGTGAATTTACGATTTTGACAACTTTGGTCATTCAGTTCTCAATTAATATTATTTCATATAACTAACAAGCATTTAAATTGGCATTAGATTAACCGTCTATTTAGAGAATACACATTTTTAGACCTATTCAACATAAAAAAAATATATCAAAATTTTAATGTTGATACTATCCTAAATTGAGCACCTATTTCAATAAATTATATTTGCAAATTTGATAATAATTGTTGTAATATTGAAATTTGAAATTTGATAACGATAATATATAATTGAATCGTTAATAATATATCTAAATCTATATATGTCAATAGTTAAAAATTCGTGCATTGCACGGGTTTTTATACTAGTATCCTTAATTGGTTCTTACAAAGGCCATTATTACTTTATTTTGGATTAATTAAATGTTTTTTTTTTGAACCAGGATTAATTAAATGCCTATGTCCTCTTTAAAAAAGTTTTGAAACTATTTTTTCTCTCCCTTTTTCTCTAACTTTTTAAAATTAAATTCTCACTTTTATCTTTTTTAATCCAATTTGTATGGTTTAATAAAGTCATTATTGATCGAAAATGACAAAAGAAAAAAAAAATTAGAAATTTAATCGTAATTACATTTTTATTTTCTATAATAGATATTCTAATTACAACACAAAATTTTCTCTTCCATCTCATGTCTTTTTTTGCCAAATGGACAAACATTGAGGGACAGAAAGAGTATTAAAACGATTTTAATATCAACCTAATTCAGTCCAACCTATTTTTTTTGTCCCACTTAATTTATTCTATTATCTTTTTAATATGTCCCATCAAATTTATTTTATTTACATTTTTAATCATAATTACACTCCTTTGATTACCATGCATCTATTTAACGTATCTTTTCATTGCATCCATATATTTTTCTCATTGTCATAATTGAGACAAAAATGGTGGGACATAGAGGAGTATTAATTTGTAAATAGAAGTATAAAGTTTAGGAAGTATGGTCATATCATAACCTTTTTGGTTCGTCTTGTATGAAATCGTTTTACAAAACGAGGTCATATAATTAATTCACTTTAAATAATTTTATTTTTGCTAATAATCCAATTTATTGCCAATTCTTTGCTAATAATTCTACATTTTTAAGATTTTAAAATAATTTAACCATTGCATAACTTTTATTGTAAAGAACCTTTGTTGCAAATTAAAGAACTAATTACAACCTGGAAATCCCTTTTCATCTTAACTTATTCAAACGGTACATTTTATTTTTGTAATTAAAAAATCTCTTTGAGTGTTTGACCTTCATTATTATAATCTTCATCTACCTCTTCCTCTTCATTTTGAAAACGAATAAAAATTCTCACAAGCCCAGAAAATTTTCTTTGACCTATGCAACTTTGCTTCGAAACTATGCTCTCATTTCACATAATTTTTAGAAATCGATCCAACACTTGGAGAAAGAAGATGAAATAATTATCATCATTCTACCATGTGTATTCCGTTCATAGCTAGAAAACTATGGACAAAATTTGAAGATGGAAGGACGGCGACAACTCATACCCATAAAGGAGAGCGCAACCAAAAGGGTCCCTCGGCTGAAGAAAGATCAAGAAAGAAGATGAAATGCCATTTAAAATATTTATGATTTTCACTAATTAAAAATGTGAAAATTTTTTCTCTCCAAAATTATGAAGTTGAATATAGTGTTATGGGATTCATGAAGCAAGCTTATAATAAAGAATCTTCAAAAAAAAAAACTTATAATAAAGGAGCATGACTAATTAAATTAACGGCTAGAGTAACCCATATAACCCGCTAATTTGTTTTTTTAAGGGTCCATTCGCTGCAAAATGCAGAAAAATAGTTTAATTATTTAAAGTTTTCGAAATGTGATATTATTCACAAACAATGGATAATAAAATAGATTATTCAAAATAATTTTTCCTTAATAAAAATGATTTGACCATAAAACAGTCTGAATTATTACATTTTCAAACTCTATTTAAACCCTGCTCCCCATTGTGTTATACATCCAAAACAAGCCAAATCCAACACATAAATCTCTCAAATTCCCTCCTTTCTCAATGGCTAGAAAAACACTTTCTACATTTTTCAATCAAGAATCTTCAAATCATAATCAATCACAAACACATGATCAATCCTTATCAAATCAAATTATTTCTCCTCTTCACTTTAACCCTGAAAACTCACCATTGAATTCTCAAAGTCCGGATTCCGGCTGGTCTTTCTCTCCGCCGTCATCACTAATTACACCCTCCAATTCTTCTCTTCTCTATTGTTGCATTTCCTCTCTCCGCCGTGATGGCGGAATTCACTCCATTTCTGTCACTGGAAACCTAGTCCTAACGGGCTCAAGCAGTCGTCGACTTCATGCATGGCAGTCCATCGACTGTCATGCAAAAGGTTACATTCAAACAAGTTCAGGTGAAATTCGAGCTATGATAACTCATGATGACATCCTCATCACTTCCCATAAAGACCTAAAAATTAGGATATGGAAAATAAAAAACAATAATTACTTTAAGGCTAGAAAAGTAATTACCTTACCAAATATTTCTATCCCTTTCAAGCACTTTATTTGTAGTACTTCTAATACTAAGGGTACCCCACAAAATAGAAATAATCCTAATACCCACCAACATAAGGACATTATTTCTTGCATGGCTTATAACCAAATTGAAGGGTTATTATACACCGGATCATATGATAAAACCGTTAAAGTTTGGAAATTAAGTGAAATGAAATGTATTGAATCCTTTATAGCCCATCAAGAACACATAAATGATTTAATAATAAACCCACAAAATTGCTACATTTTTACATGTTCCTCAGACGGAACTGTAAAAATGTGGTTAAAAATTTATGGGGAAAACTCACACGCCCTGATCAAAGTCTTTTGTTTTAAAACATACCCTTTTCATGCTTTAGCCTTAAGTATTACCCAAAAAAGTTTTTTATATGCAGGATCTTCAAATGGGTGTATAAATTTTTGGGTGCAAGAAAATTCCTTACAATATAATCATGGTGGGGTCTTAGAAGGGCATAGATTTGCCGTACTTTGTCTTGTAGTGATTGAGAATATGGTGATAAGTGGGTCAGAAGATTCTAGAATAATGATTTGGAAGAGAATGGAAGGAAAAGAAGTAAGTCATGAATGTTTAGGTGTTCTAGAAGGGCATAGAGCACCAATTAGGTGTTTGGGTGTTTATAATTATAGTAAGTTTCCTAAAAAGGAAAGTTTCGATGATGAGATAATGAACTTTTTGGTGTATAGTGGGAGTTTGGACTTTACATTTAAGGTATGGAGGGTTAAGATATTGCATGAAACAAATAAGTTTTGTTCTAGAAATGATCATATTAGCATGGAAGATTGTGGAGAACATTCTAGATCATTGGATCAATGTGAGGTAGTTAGTCCTGTGTTGTCTCCTTCATGGGTCAAAAGGAAACTTCAATGCCGCAGTCTTCATTAATAATTCGCTCTGAGTCTGTACCCAAGAAATTATTATAGTTATATATGATACAAAGATAAGTCTGATGATCTCAAAGAAACTCATAAGTTAAAAGTTTTTATTATTGGGCTATTTAGCCAAAATATGAGGTATATCTCATGGTGAGACTGTCTCATACAAGAATTTGTGTACAATGATTAAGAAATTCTTGAATCATTTGAGTTGTGTGCTAGGTAATATTAAAAGATTAGAGATTAATTAGAATGTGTGGATGAAAATAAGAAGAGCGAGTAATAAGTTAGTTTATTAAATTTTATTCAGTTATAAGAATGTATTGTTTTGAGTTTAATTATGACTGAGTGAGTTATTTATATATATTTGAGGCGTGAATTGTGATCTTATAAAAAGTATTATATAACTATTGGCCTATAGCTATAAAAATGATGGTTTGTAATATAATTTGATTTATCTAGGTTGTTTGTTTGCACAATTAAATTTCATGTTATTATATAATAGCCTGTTTGTTATGAAATTGTCTCACGGTGAAACAATTTCAAAACAAGAAGTTTAATTTCTATTATTGGACTAAAGTCACTAAATTATAATTTGAAGGTGTAAGTATAATTGTTTGGGCACGTCCACTGTAAATATTAAGCATTAGGATTAGGATTGGTATATGAATCCGTAGATGCGATTCAATTTATAGTGTTTTGGAGTACAAATTTTTGGGATCTAATGGATTCAAAAAGGATTCATAGTAGGGGTGAAATTTATTCGGATTAAAATTGCAAATTGAACCAGATCAAACTGAATAACAAATATGGTTTGGTGTTTTCAAAATTTGGTTTGGATCAGGTTTAAAAATTCAACAACCGAATTTCTAAACAGCAAACCGAAATATTTAAGAAATTACATATAGCCTACTAACATTAATGTATTAGCACAGGCCCAATACATCATAAACATAAAAAATTGAAAACCCCAAGAAATTACATAATACATGTACTACTCTATCGTCGTCCCAGTCCCACACTTGGGTAGTTTCCCTCTCTTTTTTCATTTCTATTTGAAAACCCTAAGTCTTCCATTCTCTCTCTTTGTATAATATTTTGCAAGACTTTGTTTAGTATTTTGCAAGATTGGTTATTTTGAATGACTTTGGAAGACATTTATGTCTATTATTATTAATCTTGTATGATTTGCTATATATTGTCTTAATTATTGTAATATTGTAGTTTAAATAATAATTCGACCCAAAAAGAAATTTTTGGCCTAGGAAATTCGGTCTGGGCGATTTAATATGATCTACAAATAAAAAATGCGGTTCGATTTGATTCGGTCTAGAAATTAATTTGGTTCGATGTTGGTCTGAAAATATGAAGAACGAATAAAATTTAGTTTCGATAATAGTTCAAACCGTAGAACGAACTTTCACCCCTAATTCATAGGCCGTGG
Organism: Amaranthus palmeri; assembly: GCA_019776075.1. Classification (NCBI taxonomy): domain Eukaryota; kingdom Viridiplantae; phylum Streptophyta; class Magnoliopsida; order Caryophyllales; family Amaranthaceae; genus Amaranthus; species Amaranthus palmeri. The sequence continues at coordinate 1,071,601 of JAAKBH010000303.1, forward strand.
TTTTAAAAAAGAACATTTGGATTCATATATGTGGATCCATGGATCCGTTTATCGTTAAGTATTTTAAAAAATACTCCTATGTTTTAATTTTAATTTCAAATAGAATTGTGGTACGGCTAAAATAAAGATAAAATACGATGTAATGAAATATGAAGAGATCGATATATCGAATTATACACTGCCGATCTAGATTTATATGAGTGTTAGATAAATTATAATCTGGATTTCTGCTTATTACACCTAGTTACCTAGTACTCCCTCCAGTTCAGTTTACTTGTCCCATTTGACTAAACACGGATATTAAGGTAATAGTGGGGTCCATTGGAAAAGGTGGTAGTTGGGTATTTTAATTGATTAAATTAATTATAAATGTGGTAGTGGAGTATTGGGAATTGGAAAAGTGGGGGTATTTAGGTAAAAAAAGATAGCCAAAAAAGGAAATGAGACAAGTAATGAGGAATTGCCAAAAAAGGAAATGGGACAAGTAATCTGGAACGGAGGGAGTATAATCCAACGGTGATATCAATTAGCATCTTGTATGAATTAATTTGAGTTTAATTTTGCTTTTTGAGAGGATCAAATTGTGAAAAAATCAACTCAATAAAATACTACCTCCTATTCAGCTCAAATGTCCCATTTGATTTTTTGGTACTATTCACTCATGACTCTTAATTTGTATTTTACTCTTAATCTATAAGTTAAAACATAGTCATGTGGGATCTTGTTTGTTTCGTCTCAATACAAGGATTATTAATATCAAATTTTTATAATTTTTATTTAAGAATATTTTGAGATATTAACGGTTAAAATGTTGCCTCGGCAAGTGTAAGAAAACTAAATGGGACATTTAAGCTGAATAGGAGGGAGTAATATTTTAATTAGCTTATTAAATTAGTGCATCATAGAATTTTGATAATAATTATTGAAGATTCGTGATTTTGTTCTATAGATAGATTGATTTATTTTAATGTCTATAGATATTAAAACAACCTATAAAAAACACAAATTAATTATTACTCCCTCCGTTCTTATATGTGTGTCCTATTTGAAGATTTCACACATATTAAGATAGTGAGAATCTTTGTTGATTGTGGGTATTATTTTATTATAATAGTGGTGTGAATTAATGATTGTATTGGTATTATGAGAGAGAAAATATAAATTAATTATTATAAATGAGATATTAGAAGAGAGAGGGGGATATTTTATTATAATAGTGGTGTAAATTAATGATTGTATTGGTATTATGAGAGAGAAAATATAAATTAATTATTATAAATGGGATATTAGAAGAGAGAGGGGGTGAAAAGAGGGTATCAAAACTTTCCATTTTAGGAAATGGGACAAACATATGAAACTACCCGTTATAGTAATGTGGACAATCAAAAAAGAACGGAGGGAGTAATTGTTTTACTTTTGTGTGTTGATTCCTCATAAACCCTAAATTCTAAAAAACTAAGCACACAAAGTTTAAGGTTTTTTCATTTTTTTTGGGACATTGCTTCATTATGGTTGAAATTGCATGAATCTATAATTTAATTATTTATATATTCCATAATTTGAAGAAAATTGTCCAATTGATTTTCGAAATCAATAACCCTAATTTATCCTAATTTGATTAATTTTTATCACCTGCAAAATTTGAAAATTAATTAAAATATAAATGTGTGATTATATATATTATAGTCAACTCAAAGATATTGAGAAATACTTCCTCCGTTCTGAAATACTCGCTACATTTGACTTATGAGTATTATTCATTGTTCGAGCTTGTTTTATATATAACGACTAATGTGTAAAAAGAAATATAGTCAAATGGAATCTTGTTTGAATCGTCTAATTGCATACTTTCATAATATTTAATTTTTATAATTTTTAGCTAAGTATAGTTTAAAATATTCATGATCAAAATTATGTATTAAATTACGTAAAAAAGTGAAATATAACAAGGTATTCAATAATGTTACATTTATAGTTCTCTCTTATTAATTTTCAGTTAGTTACTGCAAGCATCTATCCACTCACATCTCGAACATTGATTGGTTTTCATTTGCAGTTTACAAAGTATTCAATGATGTTTGCTTACGTGTCAAGTAATTATCAACCTGACATTTTTAATTATTTCAAAAAAATTAACTAAATTGTGTGTTTTTTGTTTTTACCATTTTTTGAAAACAAAATCATCTAAATCATTATGGCTTAGGTTGGGCTATATTAGATAAATTATTTGAACTTATTATATATCGTAAATTTATCATCTTTACAAACAAAATAATTTTATCAGCATACAATCTATTAAAAAGACTAGAAAAATTTCTTTCGGAAAAAAATAGACTAGAAAATTCAACGTGTCATCTTCATGGAGCTCGACAAGCTAAGATGGAATGCTTTTATTGGTTAATGCTGGCTTACATGGCAAGGAAAATTCATCATCCTGACATTTTTAGCTATTCCAAAAATTAATCAAATTAAGTATATACCATTTTTTAAAACAAAATAACCTGAATAATCATGTTAGATTGAGCTATATTAGATAAATTATGATTTGAATAACTTATATACTATAAATTTACTATCTTTATAAAGAAAATAACTTGAATATTTTTATAATGCTAATCAACTAGAAAATTTTCTTTGCATACAATGATATAAATAAGGTTATAAATAACATTAATTTTTAATACTAAAATTAAACTTTTTATATCATACAATATAATAAAAACAAATTATAAATTAATTTGAATATTACATATGTTTAAAGTTTTTATTTATATATTTTCATACTCATAACTTCGTACATTATACGTGTCTTACAATATTTTTATTATTAAACACGTAATTGAAGTACATTTTGAACAATGAAAACTGAAATTCGGTGACAAAAACTTGAAAACAAAATAATTTTGGAAATTAAAAATTGAATAAACTATAACCACAACAAATTTGGGCTATGTCTTATCAAAAAAAAGAAAAGAAAAAAAGGGCTATGTGTAGTACTAAGATTAAATGTCGGGTGATCCATATTTTGGTCTCAAGTCATCATCAATTACTTTTTCGGTTAGTCTTTTGAGAGACCGTTTTATTAAGAGACGTTTCTCAATCCCAATTCATTAAAACTTAGTGCCTATATTTACTCTACATTTTCTCTAATGGGCCAACCCAATTAGAGATAGTCTCTCAAAAAAACCGTCTCTCACAAGAATTTGTGTTACTTTTTTTTCTTTTGCATTATTTATATAAAAAGACTCTTACATCATAAATTAATAATTTAAAATAACGAAAAATAAATAGGACATTGGACTAATAGAAGTATAAAGTTTTGCTTACCTCTTATCAAACATAAGTGTCGTTTTTTATTTTTGACACTGTTCCTTAATTATTCTTAAATTGTATTTATTTTTAATCTATAAACAATACAATCATACAATAATCATGCTAAATATTGTATGATTCTTTCTAATATAAGAATTATTAAAATTAAATTTTTATAATTTTTAATCATGTATAATTAGAAATATTAACAATAAAAATAAGGAAAAATTACCTAGAATAATCCAAATTATTTATGATTTTCCTATAATAATCCCACCTATTGATTAACCATGAATAATCCCAATTTTGAGGGGTATTTTCCTAGAGTAAACTTGGGTAACTCGATTACCTGTCACAATAGGTGATTCACCAAAAAAATAAATTAAATATTAATTTAAAATCAAAAAATATTTTTAAAAATTTACATAAAAATTCTAAATAATAAAAAATCATAAATTTTTTATGAATATTTTTTTAACATTTTTTTTGACATTTTATTTTAATTTATCTTTTTTTTAAAAAATAAAACTTACTATAGTAAGTCATCCGGTCACCGGGATTACTCTAGGAAAATGCCCCTTAAAGTTAGGATTATTCATGGTTAACCTATAGGTGGGATTATTATAGGAAAATCATGAATAATTTGAATTATTCTAGGTAATTTTTCTAAAAATAATATAAAATAAATATATAAACAATCAAATAAGACGTTAAGACTGAATAGAAAGTCCTATTTTTTAATACACAAATTCTTATGAGAGACGGTCTATATGAGAGACCATCTATATTTGAACTGGCCAATAAAGAAAGATGTAGAGTAAAAGTAGATATTAAGTTTTAATGGGTCGGGCCTGAAAGGCGTCTTTCAGAAAGACGATCTCTCAGGAGACTAGCTATTTTTAATAAATTGTCCTTTTTTAAGTCATTTATCCACTTTCTTCCGAAGTCCACGTACAATTTACACCTCGCTCTTAGTAATATTGAATATTACTTGACATATGTTTTCCTTTCCAAGTGGTCGTATATAATTGAATTAAATCACATGATAAACTACTTTAACATATGATATGACGCGAGAGTGAAATTAATTAATTATATTTATTAATAATCTGTTTGATAATCGATACTAACTGATGTAAATTCTTATATAAAGTTAGTATAATTTTGGTAGGAATATTTCTCGACAAATTTAATGGTCATTCTTGTTCTTCTTCAACAATTTCATTTTCATCATAAAATTTTTTTCAATACATCATTATTTGGAAATTTCGTATAAGGTAGTAATGGAAAATTGTGAACAAAAATTATTTTTATGATATATATTATGAAAATTTACACTATAAATCATTTCTACAACTAGTAGGTAATACCGATAATCAAACGAACAGTAAGGAGCCAATTCAATCACAATTCAATTATTAAAATAAATTGATGGTTGAAGCTTTAGGGTATATTATTATAAACTACAATTATATCTATGACATGTCCTCCTGCACCTTTGAGCTAGAAGTGTAGATGTAGCACAAACTCTTCTTATTCATGATGCAATACTCCACTTAATTAAATAGAAAGGCGAATGGGATTTAAACTTGTAACTCTTGTCACGTTGATCGTTAATACCATATAAATGCAAAAATTCAACCAAGAATAAGCATCGTAAAAATAAGATTTATCTGATCAAAATAAATTAGGTTTACATATTGTATATTTGTTTAACTAGATTTTTATTTATCGGATCAATTTATTTTTATTAATTATTTTATTACCTATCCAACATATATAATTAGTTTTTTTTATTGGTTATTAAGCTAATAATATAAGTTAATATAATTAATTGATATAAATTTAGAATAGCTAGTCTCTTGAGAGACTGTCTCTTTGAAAGACATATCTCAAGCCCAACCCATTAAAGATTAATATCTATTTACCATATTCTTAATGCCTACTTACATTATCCTTAATGCTTACTTACTGTATTCTTAATGCCTACTTTCAATATCTTAAATGTCTACTTACAATATTATTAATGCATATTTACAATATTTTTAAAAATATATAATGGACAGGTCCATTTTAAGAGACCGTTTCTCACAAAAATTTATGTATTTAAAATTAGTTATTGATTTGTGGTAAATAAGCAAAAAATAAAAACAATAATAAAGCTCATTAAATTTACTATTTCAATGATTTTATAAAGACCAATAAATTTTGTAACTGATTGTCAAAGCAACTAATTTAACGAATAAAATCAAACTTCATGTAGCCAATTTGTCAATTAGCAGTCGTCTAGTTAATTTCATATACTCCCTGGCCAACACCTACTACACCGTCACATTCAATTTGATCAAAGAAAAAAATATATGGTATTAAAGAAAAAGGAAAAAAAAAAGAAAAAGAATTTAATTGTAGGGATCAAATTAAAAAAGACTTCAATTCACTATCAAATTAAAAGTTAGTCCTTGTCTAAAATAGAAATAATGCGAATAAATAAGACATATCAAAAATAACAAATAATGCTAAATGCGTAAGACGAAGGGATCCTATCAACTATTCCTCATAGGCAATTGATGGAGAAACCATAAAAAAAAAAAAGATAAATTGGTATTTAAGGAAAAATTAGAGAAATCTGTGAATGACATGAAAAACTAAATAAAACAATCAGTGGGTGAAAAATTAAGAAAGAATGTGAGTGATAGACTCATTGCATAAAAATAAAAAAGTTAAATTTAACGAAGCAGACTAAAAAAAAGTGCGCCAAATTTCATGAGACCGAAGGAATGACACAAGCTTTAAATATAACAGATACAACAAAAATTTATAGATTAAATATAAATAAAAATAATAGACCGAGTGAAGAAAATAACTTAAATAAAGATATAAAATCATATCTAATTATATCAGTTAGAAATCATATTCTACATCTTTAGGGAAAATTTTGAGTTCAATCCTCATTTTTCTTTTTTGAATTCCTTCTACCTACCCTCGAATAAATAATAAAAATATTATAAATTTTAAAAAATAAATAATAATAATAATCATTGGGATAAATTTCATACAAATAGAACATAGAAGAATTCTATTTTCTTGTGAAAACGTGGTGATAATTGATAAGGCGTAACCGACCAAACGTACACAGTCTTTAAATGACTATGGCCCCATTAATCCCCAAATCAACACGTCAAACTATGCTTAGTACTATGAAATTACAAATTATTGTGAAAGACTGTATCTTTAAGAGAAGCACTAGATATATAAGTTAAATAGCCTAATTAATATAAATTAAAGAAAAAAAAAGAATATCAATTTCTTTTTTCAAGGTCGTTTTTTTGAGAAACGGTCTCTCACAAGAGTAGCTAAAATTTTAATAATAATATTATCATTTTTAATTTTATTTCGGTAATTTCAACTTATACTAAAAAGTAATATACTCATACAAGATTTTGTTTTATTCTTCTTAAAACCTAAATTTATAATATGTAATTTTCACAATTTTTTAATTTAATTATATTTATTGTATATGTGTAAAAAGAAATATGATAAGTGTTGATGACTTTTTTAGTTTAAAGTATTGTGACACTTTTTGATGTTAAAATTTTATGACGTTTTTAAGGTTAAACTTTTCTGATGCTTTTAAGGTTAAAATTTTGTGACACTTTTAAGGTTAAAATTTTGTGACACTTTAAAATTTTTTAAAAAATTTTGTGACACTTTTTAGGTTAAAATTTTGTGACACTTTTAGTTAAATTTTTTTTGACAATTTCTTGTTTAAAATATTGTGACACTTTTTAAGGTTAAAATTTTGCGATGCTTTTATGGTTAAAATTTTGTGACGCTTTTAAGGTTAAAATTTTATTTTAAGGTTAAAATTTTGTGACACTTTTAAGGTTAAAATTTTGTGACACTTTTAAGGTTAAAATTTTGTGACACTTTTAAAGTTAAAATTTTGTGACAATTTTAAGGTTAAAATTTTGTGACACTTTAAAATTTTAAAAAATTTTGTGAACTTTTTAGGTCAAAATTTTATGACACTTTTAGTTTAAAATTTTTTTGACGCTTATTTCCCAGAGTGTTGTGACACTTTTTATATAAAAAATTGTGACACCTTTTATGAAAAAATATTCACACTTTTTGAGATTCAAATTTTGTGACGCTTTTAAGATTAAAATTTCGTGACACTTTTAAGGTTAACATTTTGTGACACTTTTAAGGTTAAAACTTTGTGACATTTTAAAATTTTAAAAAATTTTGTGACACTTTTTAGTTTAAAATTTTGCGAAATTTCTTAATTTAAAATATTGTGACACTTTTTGAGGTTAAATTCTTGTGATGCTTCTAAAGTTAAATTTTTGTGATGCTTTTATGATTAAAATTTTGTGACACTTTTAATGATATTTTGTTACCCTTTTTTGGTTAAAATTTTATGACACTTTAAAGATAAAATTTTGTGACACTTTAAAATTTAAAAATTTTGTGACTCTTTTTAGTTAAAGTTTTGTGACGCTTTTTAGTTTAAAATATTGTGACACTTTTTGATGTTAAAATTTTTTGACGCTTTTAAGATAAAAATTTTGTGACACTTTTAAGTTTAAATTTCGTGACACTTTTTAGGTTAAAATTTTTTAACACTTTTAAGGTTACAAATTTATGATACTTTAAAATTTTGTGACGATTTTAAGGTTAAAATTTTGTGACGCTTTTAAGGATAAAATTTTTGTTTAAGGTTAAAATTTTGTGACGCTTTTAAGGATAAAATTTTTGTTTAAGGTTAAAATTTTGTGACGCTTTTTAAGTTAAAATTTTGTTACGCTTTTTTGGTTAATATTTTGTGACATTTTTATGGTTAAAAATTTATAATACTTTAAAATTTAAAAAAAAATTTGACACTTTTTAGGTTAAAATTTGTAACACTTTTTTAGTTTAAAATTTTTTTGACGCTTGTTTCCTAAGTGTTGGGACACTTTTTATAAAAACAATTGTGACACCTTTTATGAAAATATATTTTGACACTTTATGATGTTAAAATTTTGTGTTGCTTTTAAGGTTAAAATTTTGTGACGCTTTTTAGATTAAAATTTCGTGACACTTTTAAGGCTAAAATTTTGTGACACTTTTTGATGTTAAAATTTTATGACATTTTTAATATTAAAATTTTATGACAATAAAAATTTTTGTGACACTTTAAAATATTTAAAAAAAATTTGTGACGCTTTTTAGGTTAAAATTTTGTGACACTTTTATTTAAATTTTTTTTGACAATTTCTTGTTTAAAATATTGTGACACTTTTTGAGTTTAAAATTTTGCGACGCTTTTAAGGTTAAAATTTTGTGACATTTTAAGGTCTAAATTTTGTGACGCTTTTAAGGTTAAAATTTTGTGACACTTTTAAGGTTAAATTTTTGTGACGCTTTTAATGTTAAAATTTTGTGACACTTTAGGGTTAA